>OZ010616.1:45011649-45261649 GCA_963932145.1 Acanthosepion lycidas | reverse complement strand
TATATAGAAGGAGAAGAAGAAAAAAAAAACTCATCACAGAATGAAGGTATTTTTCAGTGTGCCCACGTCGCTAACGAATGTAACATAAAGTCGAGCTTTAAAGTGGATTTCCTGGCAATACCACGGAAAAATTATTCAAGCCCCTCAGCACTTCCCCTCAGGCAACGGATAATTACTCCAGCCCCCCCCCCCGGAGGGGAAGGTATTGCCTGGTGTGATGCCCAGCTTGAGCTAATATTACTGTCAAACTACCCTATGAAAGACGTAACATTCTGTAATAATTGGTTGGTGCAAAAATAATGTCGTTTTTTTCACATAGTAACATATGTGAGAAAACGACATTATTTTTGCACCAACCTAATAATAATAGTCAAAGAGTTTTTAAATCGACATGGCGCGAAATAGCAGTCTCCATCCACGTGAACTCAAACCTTTTTTCAAATGTTGCCCAGGTTTCGTAGTCTCTTCTTAAGTCAGTTAACTTGTCGACTAAAATGAACAGTAATCAATACACAACTTTATTTTTATTACATTTGTTTGTTGACTTAAAGAAGAGTCAAATATTGCTTTCTCTATCACTTTTTAGTTTTTTCGGTGATAACTTCGGTTGAACACTAACAGCAACGAACCTGAATTAATCATTTTAAAAAAATTACCCCAACACCAATTTACAAATTGTTACAAAAAATGTTAATTTGTTTTTTACTTTCTTTTTGTTTTTAGGTAGGTTGATTTCATTTCATTCAGATTCATTCCGCCTGGTTTAATTTGCAATGAACAACTTTTATGGTTTATTTATTAATATTTCATGAAGTGAAAAAAAAAGTGGACGTCGTGTTGTCAAATGATTTCAACAAAGTAACTCAAAGTTCCTTAAAAGCCATTATGTAGGTATCTTCATACCCAGTCAAACGTGACAAAAATGTAGAGAGTTTAGATTGGTAGCCCATGCATACATGGACAAGGAACAAACATTTTTCACGCCTCATTTGCACTCCCCCTTTTCTTAGGGAATAACCTTAGCCCCTTACCGAAGAGGTGTTACTGTTATCGCCTTAAGGAGAACGCTTTTTTGGCGGTTGGGTACATATTTAATTTTTTCCCTCCTACTTACAAATTGTTACAAATAATAATTTTGAATAAATTATCAAAGTTTTTTTTTAATTAATTTAAAGAAAAATTGATTTTACTTTCTTTTGTTTTTGGGGACGTGAATGAAGTAGATTTTATTTTTTCCGTTTATGCTTTGATTGAACTTCTTTTATTTTTTTAATTACTGACGTTGAAGACTAAATTAAATAAACACACAAAACATGCACAACACAAACATAACAAACAAACATAGAGGCATGCTTGAAGTATTTTTAGTCCTCGTTGTAGTTATATCTATCAACAGTCTACACAATTATGAAAGATTTTCATTCATCAATCAATGAAATACCCTGAAATACATACATTCATACATGTACACACTCATGCACACGCATATATATATATATATATATATATACATACATACATACATACATACATATACGTATAATTAAAATTATGACACTGCCCATGGATAAGTTTTAAAACTTTATTTTTAATTTTTAAATTTAACGTTTCTTTTGGAAAATTCCCAAGTGTATTTATGAAAGCTATTATATACGCACATCAGATAGATAGATAGATAGATAGATATGAACAGGATTGAGATAGATAGATAGATAGATATGAACAGGATTGAGATAGATAGATAGATAGATAGATAGATAGATAGATAGATAGATAGATAGATAGATAGATAGATAGATAATGATTAGAGATAAATAAAGAGATAAAATGATCATACACAGATCAGATAGAGATTGATAGATAGATTGATAGATAGGGAGGGAGGAAGATAAAGAGAGAGGGGTGAGAGAGTGAGGTGAGATATGATTTCGTTGATTCAGTAATTGGTTCGAATAGTTGATTCGCTGGTCAGATATTTAATTTAGTGAAACGTTCACGCTAGTTGCTCCTGATTGTCTACAATAATCGACATTAATTTGACTCAAACCAACCAAAAAGTGGCAAACTTCTTACGCAATCGTTTAAAAAAAAATTCAATCTATCACTATCATTTTTTTTTAATTTAAAAGACAACGAAAAAAAAAAAAAGATTATAAATAAGTATTTACATTAATGGTTGAAATTTCAATACTTTAATGACTTTTGATATTGTGTCGTCTGTGTGTGTGAGAGAGCGTATGCGTGTGCGTGTGTATGTGTGCGTGTCTGTGTGTGTTTGTGTATGTGTGTGCTTGCCTAGTGATTAATAAATTTATGAAATCAATCTTTAAACTTCAAAACGTAAGTCATTTGTCAGTTCCAGTCGATTAATCTTGCAATATGTAAGCATTTTATGTTTCGGTGTGGTTTCGAATCCTGCCGACAGGTTTTGTCATTCGTTTTACTTTTACTTGAACGAACCCACAGTAACTTTAGTACGCTTGATTTAATTGCAATTAACAACTTTTATGGTTTATTAATATTTCATGGAGTGAAAAGAAAAAGGTGCATGTCGTGTTGTCGATATTTCAACAAAGTAACAGTAACTCAAAATTTCCTCAAACGCCACTATGTAGGCTGTGTAAAATTTGTCCCTAATTTCCCACATGAGAGGGTTAAGGTAAGGTTAAAGGTGACAGTATTGATAAAAACAACAACGGCTTGAAAGTTTAGAGTGAACAATTCTCTCTTCTAGGCGGAGTTTAACAATAGAAGTTAATATTTATTTACATACACAAAAAGGGTTAACAAAAAAAGAAAAAAAAAAGAAGAGATATACACAAATATGAGAGAAAGAAAGGCAGAAGAAAATTCCTTTAACGGAAGAAAAAATGTTGATATAAAGGCTGGCTCAATATATTTCCCTGAAGTTCTTTAAGCAAGTAAATTGTTCTTAAGGGGTTAATACTCACATAAATTTCTTCACAGTTCTTGCCGGAAGATCCGTAGTTTGTAGTTGAATGATTTCGCGTGCCGATGACAGTAATTTCTATTAGTCTTTAGTAGATGGCCGATGTTCTGTCTTTAGAGCCCAGCATGTAGATTTCTTCCTTGAAAAAGGGTTCCGAAGATGACTGGTGTTGCTGTCGCCGACCTGATGTCATGACAGACTATGTAAAGTACTCACTGCCAAAGAGGTACATATTCTTAGTAATTATCGAGATTAGAAGGCTCAGAAATATCGGGAACTTTTCCCTCCAAAATTGCTATACACTTTGCCGGCCCTCTCATTCGTCAGAAAATATATTCTTATCTCTGATAAGAATCAAAGGTTTTTGGAGCTGGTTTTTGGAGTTAAGGGCCCAAGAAGTGACTATTAACCCTGACTTTATGACACTATGGTCAAGGCCAGGGTGGTCGGATTCCTTTTTATAATTTCCAGCTCCCTTGTTCGTCAAAAATTATATACTTATCTCTGATAAAGATCAAGGCTTTGGAAGCCAGTTTTGGAAGCAGGGATGAAAGTTGGGGCAAAGATCAGAAAAGAGGCTAGAATGTGAACTTGTAAAACATTGTAGTAGTTGTTCTCAAATTAAATTTTATAAGGTATCTTCAGACCCAATCAAGTGGAATGTGACAAAAAGGTAAGCTTAAATTGGATTGGGAGCCCATGCATACATGGACAAGAGACAAAAATTATTCATGCTCCATCTGCAATTTAGCCTCCGGACTATAAATAGTTTGTGGTATTTTCTTCATTCTCTTCTTCTTACTTTTTCCGCTTACACATCAATATGTAAGTGTCTCGCGGGAAATTGCGTTTCCCATTGGGAAACGCATGAACAAACCACACACATACAACACACGTACGTACGCACATTCACTCACTTCACACCCTTTGGACCAAAAGGTTCTCACATTCTTTTGTTACACACACCATTGTCTTTATCACTTGTATACCTTTTTTGTTAATACATTATCATTTGATTGTACATTATTAACCATTACCAGAAATAAATGGTAAGAACCATAATCCAGAAAGGGTGAAATAAATGGTAACAACTGGTATTAAGCATTGCCAGAAATTCATGGTAACAACCATTATTAGTTACTACCACTTTTGTCTACCATTTTCAACTTTTAAACATAAAATGTTCAGAAATGTCAAAACTAAGGCAAATAGCCAATCCCTGTAGTAGAAACCTGTTCAGGCACATTTCTGTTTGAACCCGCCTGTGGTTTATACTGCAACTATGCTGAGCGGACTTTATATAGCGCATAATCTGGCATAACCAGCAGTTTGTACGCTCAAACCCTCGGTCACGATGACTTGTGACTTTGTGCTAGTAGCATCGACAACATCCAAATAGTTCCATCTACCTAATTTCACTCACTAGGCTTGGGTTAATATTTTAGCACTTTTCAAAGGTTTTGTACGTTTGGAATTACGTCCGTCAGATTGATAACATCGAAAAAGAAGAAATCGCTGGATGTTATGATCATAAAGCGAACGTTCCAACCACTCAGTGGATATGCACCTATACATACATAGATATATATGTGTGTGTGTGTGTATGTGTGCAATTTTTTTATACTTCGTATATAAAATAGAATTAATTCTACTAAGTTTCATAAATGCGTATAGAATAAAATATTATATTCTTAAACTATTAAACTATTATATAATGCCAAAGTTAATTTATTTTTAAACACAAGCAATACCAATTTTTTCATTTTTTTAAGATTCATGGATAGTATTAGAAAACTGCTGTTGTTGACCAAATACACCACAGACTACGGTGCATAAATAAATCATTTATTTATGCATGATGAAAACATCATGAAAATAACGTTTATTATAAACGTTATTTTCATGAGGTTTTATGCAAAAAGTAAGGATTAATTTTACAAAATCAACTTAATCCATAAAATGGCGAATTTATTTTGAAACACATCTGTAGGACAAATATTGAATTTTTATTGGATTTTGAATTTTTCGTCTATAACATCGGTTCCATGAATCGATGATTGACGAGTGAACGTGAGAATGTTTAAAAAATATTTAAAAACTCTATTTACATACGAAGGTTAAATTTTCTTTTAATGCGGATTAGATTTAGGCTATTATCTTTTAAATAAAATCAAAGTTTTCCTAAAAAGAAGGCATTTTAAAATTATTTTCAAAGGCATTTTTAAGCTCTTTTAGCTCATATTTTGGCGGTAACTAATTATAGAGAAGGAAAATAAGATGACAAATATTGTAAGATTCAAGAATGTAATAATTCAATTATGATTAGAAAAAGAAAAAAAGAGTGAATAAAATATTTGTTGCATTTAAGACAATCAATAAAAAGGATGTTTGAAGAAAACTGCAACTAAGTGTCGTAGATAATGATCATCGGAACATGACCAATTTCTCTTTCGTTTTTTATTTATGTTTTGATCGTAACTGGTTGATTGTTGTCAGAACTAAATGTAAAAAAAAAAAAAAAAAAACATTGTTAAAAATAAGATTTTATCTACCACAAGTACAAATAAAATGTAAACTGTAAACGGAAGAAAGGATTAGGCTTAACAGGACTGGATTAATAACCAATTTTCTTTTTTTTCTGATAGTATTATAATATTATTATGCATTATGGTGAAAATATCATATACACGTGATAAAACGAAAAATGATAATCGCATTTTCTTCCTCTGTCGAGATTTGAAACCAATGAAACAGTTTTTTTCCCGTTCAGTTCTGAAAGGAGAAACGCTTAAAGGGAAATTAGCTCTTGACATTCAACAAGGTGTTTCTAAATCTATCCATCTCTCTCTCTCTCTCTCTCTCTCTCTCTCTCTATATATATATATATATATATATATATATATATATATATATATATATATATATATATATATATATATACTTATTTATTTAAAAATTATAACATAAATATGTTAAAATCACTACAAAAATAACCATTTTGTTTCAACACCTCTGGTGTCTTATCAAGTTATGATGTTGAATGTAGATTGTAGAATAAAAGTTTTAAAAGGTTCAAATTAATTAACCACCAAGGGGAAACGCTGTTACATGAGCTGAAATGACCAATGACCAATGAAAAACAAATATACGAGAATTCAAAAAACTTGACAACGAAGTAAGGTTAATAACTATTAAATGCTTTAAAGTTGGGTTTATATGAGTAAGATATATATATATATATATATATATATATATATATATATATATATATATATATATATATATATCTTAATCATATATTTGTATTTTGATTGCTCTTTCAGCTTATGTAACAGCGTTTCCACAAGCGGGGGGTGTTTGGTCGATTTGAACCTTTTAAAACCCTTAATTCTACAATCAACACCATCACTTGATAAGACACCAAAAAAGTGTTGAAACAAAATGGCTATTTTTGTAGTGACATTATAACATATTTATGCTATAATTTTCGAATAAATTATATCTATCTATCTATCTATCTATCTCAACCCTGTTCATATCTATCGATCTATCTATCTATCTATCTATCTATCTATCTATCTATCTATCTATCTATCTCAACCCTGTTCATATCTATCTATCTATCTATCTATCTATCTATCTATCTATCTATCTATCTATCTATCTCTCTCTCTCTATCTATCTATCTATCTATCTATCTATCTATCTATCTCAGTCTGATCGTATTTGTCTGTCTACCTATATTTCTATTTATCAATCTATGTGCACACACACACACACATATATATATATATATATATATATATATATATATATATATAATTGATCCGTCTGTTATGTCTGTCTGTATCTATCTATCTATCTATCTATTTATCTATCTATTAGTTTTATCTAACTCAAGCTGGTCGTGTCTATCTATCTTATTACCGTATTTGACTGAATATAAGGCGCACTTTCTTATACTAAAATATATTTTTAAAATTCTCTGCTGAAATTGGGATGTGTCTTATACACCCGTGCGTCTTATACACCGTCAAATACGTTAACTTAACTATCTCACTCAAGCTGGTACATTGTTGTCAGAACTAAATGTAAAAAAAAAAAAATTCTGGAAAATAAAAGATTTTTTATGTATGTATGTATGTATGTATGTATGTATGTATGTATGTATGTATGTATGTATCTATCTATCTATCTATCTATCTATCTATCTATCTATCTCATTCAAGCTGGTCGTAACTTTCTATTTATCTCAGTCTCTAATCGTATCTGTCTACCTATATTTCTATCAATCTCTTTGAACGACGTGAGCTGTTTTACGACGTATGAAGGTCCTATATTCCTAGGAACCGACAGCCGGGTAACCTGCACATATGATAGTGCTGAAGGTTTTCAGTTCAGAGTTGTCCTTCTTCATCCAAAGCTATAGAAACCAGCATATTCTGCTATTTCCTCATTATACTGTTAAACCAAGGGAATGAACTACTTTGTAAATATTGTCACCGCAGTAGATTTAACCTTATCTTGACCCTTAACGAACTTTCACGAATTGTCATCCTTTGGAAATTACCTGTGAATTCCTGTTCTTCTTCAGTCCTGACCAAACTTAAGTGAACCGTTACCCTTTAACAAGTACATGAACTATTGTCCTTGACAATTACATTGTATACTCCCACTTCTCTTTTCTTTACATATCCTTCCCAAATTTCTTTACAATTTACAAAAATATTTTTTCTCTATATTAATTCTTGGTGACTATCAATAATATTTTTAATATTACCCTTATTGGCATTATTTTTCCTTTTTTTCTTACCTTAAGGTCTCTTTATTAGACTATCCTGAATTATCCTTTACATATATTAGGTTGGTGCAAAAATAATGTCGTTTTCTCGCACATGTTACTATGTGACAAAACGACATTATTTTTGCACCAACCTAATACTTTCACTACAATATTATATATTAATAATAATAATATACCGTAATATAACTTTTGAGTTAATTTATTATTATGTAATAATAATACATAATTATATGGTTTATAAACTCTATTTCATATATTGGTTTATATATTTTTATTATATTTTTTTTATATTTATTCTTAATCAGTTGGTATGTCTAATTTTAAGTATTTAGTTTGTTTTTTTTAATATTATGGGGATTTTATATGTAGTGCATATGTTAATATATAATATTGATATGTGGTATTGAAGTGTTTTTATTAATATATATTGTATTATGAGGTTTGATGAAGTGGTATTTGAATATTTATCTCAGTATAAATTTTAAGGGGTTTATATATTTGGGGGGTTATTTTTGTTTTTGCATTAAATATTTTAATTTTAGGTATATTTTTTATAATATTTATATTTATTTAAACTTTTTTGTTACTATTATTTAATTAATTAATTAATATATTTATATATTATTTATTTTTTATCTATTGATTCTAAAGGCATCTTTTAATTCCTTTATTCTTGAGGCACTTTTTATTCATTTTTTTCCAATTTAATTTTTTTTTTATTATATTATATATTAAATTTCAAATATAATTTTTTTCCTTGTGGGTGGGTATTAATTAATATAATTTTAATTTGATATATATTAATTTGGATGTATTCATCTTAAGATATTTATATTTCCTCCTTTTATATTATTTTTTTATTTTATTTCCATTAATATTCTTTTCTGACATATATATATTAATACTCCTTAATTCTGAATTATCGATCTCTCTCATATTTTTGGGTTTAACTTTAATTTTATATAATATTTAATTTTTTCATTAATTTCTGAAGGTTCATTTAGTCCATCAACTGTCTGATTTCTACTGGGTATATTATTAAATAGGTCATCTCTTTCAGTCCTTTCCTTCTCTTTCTCTCTTCTCTTCCCCTCTGACTACCATTCATATCATGACTTACATCACTTCGTGTTTTCTTTGCCACCTTCACTTAATTTCTATTTTTTTATCTTCTTTTATCCCGTTTTTCTTCTTTTATTTCCGTCCCATTGCCTGGGATTTTTTATTTAATTTTTTTTTTTGTCTATGACTGTTTAAAAAATCCTGTAAATTTAATTTTACAAGGTGTAAATGATCATTTACATAATGGTATCTTAATTTCGATTGACAGTTTCTTCGTAGTATGTATGCCTGAGTCAGAGTGTGGTTTCCACCAACACAGAGAGACCGCAGATATAATTTCCACGGCACAACAAATTCAGGAAAAGAGCTGGGAACATGAATGAACCTTTATCAAATATTTGTACATCTGAGGAAGGCTTTTGTGTTGATACTCTTTGGAAAATCTTCTCGAAATTGGTCTAACCTCTGATTTTCTCAAGATTCTGAGGTCCTTCCATGACGGTATGGAAGACTGGGTCAGTTTTGGCGGTATGCTTACGGAGCCCATCAAGTTTGAAAATGGAGTCAAGATGGGAGATCTTCTGACTCCTACACTGTTTTCTATCTACTTTGCAATTGTACTGCTTGATGCATTCAGGGACTGCCATGATGGTATTATGATAAGATACAGGTCAACTGGCAAGCTTTTCAAAATACGTAGGTTTGCAGCAAAGAGAAAAGTCTTAGTGCGCAACCTTCTCTATGCCGATAACTGTGACTTGGTCGTACACACAATTTAGCACGGGCAGGAGTTCATGGATCGACTATCAGGGTCAGGTAAGGCTTTTGGACTGTCCATCAACCTTGACAAGCCAGTGATGATGTATCAACCTGCCCAAGGAATTCAGTATAGAGCCATCAGTGTATGTTGATAGTAGCTGACTTGGGGTAGCAGACAAATTTGGATATCTTGGTAGCACCCACAACCGCCACTGCTCCCTTGACGATAAGATAGCGTTACGGATTGAGGGCCTCCGATGTATTTGCAGTCAGAAGGGGATAAAAAAGCAAAAAAAAAAAAAAATATAATGCCTGCGTTATGTCATCTCTGCTATATGAGACATGGGTAGTCTATCGCAGACATCTTCAGTCTGTGCTTGAAATCCACTGCATGCCTCATGCTACTGATACTGTTGTTCCACAAATGGCCTATTCACTCTCTGTGGAGGCACTTATACACAAGCACAGACTGTGATGGAGGGACTATGTTATCCGTATGGTGGATGATAGAATTCCCAAACAATTAATTAATGGAGAAGTGGAAATTGGAAAAAAACCGCAGCACAAGCCAAAACTTCGTTATAAATATTGCCTTAAAGAGTCACTATACAAGTGCAATACTGGTCTGTATAACTGGGAGACTCTAGCTGAAGACTGGGTTTCTTGGAGAGCTGGTATTGCTGATGGCGTCAAGATCTTCCATGAAGCATCACAAAAATATGTAGAACTGAAAAGAGGGGTTCAAAAGGGATCCCTGAATTACTATGAGGTACCAACCTGGCCATGTACCCAATGCAATCAGATATGTCTGTCCAGGGCAAGTTTGCTCAGTCACCAGAAATCACACCAACACCAACAGTCTATTACATATGACAATTTTGTAAGGAATGCCTGACTTGTACTAGAGTGTGCAAGTCCAGGCTGGAGCTGACAAGACAGATAAAAAAAAGTCACATTGGAAGTGATGATACTTAAATTTAGCTTCCACCACCCGGAGATTATTTGATATGCCACATATGTAACAAGAAATACACATCGATGACTGGCTTTATGAGCCACTGTTGTTCACACAACAAATGAATGCAATGTTTGGCGTGGGGTAACAAAGGGTTAGCGTGTCAGTGATGGTCATATTCGCTTTGTGAGTCGCCGATCACATATACACATATTTTGTGGTGGAACTCATCCGAGCTTCTCTTTAGACATAGGACTGTGCCCCCATGAGCTACGACTATCATCCCCAAGCTGCTCAGTCCAGGAGCCGGTTTAAGCAAGGATATACAAGCGATAGAAATAATTTGCAGGATTTGATATAATCATAATCGTTGGTACATTTAGTATGGCGTTTGCCTCCTATCGTAACTGTTCGGGTTTCAATTCTCGGTAGTGGATGCACACTGCTGAAGAGTCCAAAATATAGGACGAAACAGCTGTCCAGTGCATTCTGTTGAGGTTTCTTCTAGACTCGATGAATTACTTAATTATTATTATTATAATATATATATATATATATATATATATATATATATATATATATATATATATATATATATATACAAGTATATGATTGGTGTATATGGATTGAATTCCAATAACCAACAATTACTATTCTTAAAAGAGTGCTCAATACAAAGTAGAGCAGATATAATTATTATCATCACTTGATAAGACACCGAGGGTGTTGAAACAAAATGGCTATTTTTGTAGTGATTTTATAACATATTTATGTTATAAATTTTTTTTTCTTTAAAAATAAATAATTATATATATATATATATATATATGTGTGTGTGTGTGTGTGTGTGTGTGTGTGTGTGTGTACATGCAAATACATATATATATATATATTTATAAAAATTCACATACACATATATACATTTATCTATAAAAATACACACACATGTGCATGCATGCACAATATAATACACGCATACCTACATATATATATCAGCCCCGTCGTGTGTATATATATATATATATATATATATATCAGTCTTGTCATATGTATGTATTTAACTAAGGATTTTGATACTGTCAACTGATATGCTCTTTGAAAAGTTCTTGCTAAACTTAGATACCCACGCAATTTCATTAATATGTTTAAGGGGATGCACAGCAATATGAAAGTTTGTGTCACACTTAATAGGGAATTGTCAAAAGAAGTAGCCATTGACAACAGTTTTAAGCAGGGATACATTCCTGCACCTACCTTGTTCTCTATTTACTTTGCTGTGGCTCTCTCATACATGTTTCATGATTGCAACATTGGAATTGGTCTTCGATTTCAAATGAAAGGTAAGGTTTACAATCTCCGAAGGTTTAACATCAAGTCCAAGATCTTCAATACCCTTGTGCGTCAGCTACTATATGCTGATGACGCTGAATTTGTCACACATTCTGAGAGGGATATACAGATATTGATGGACCATTTTTCAGCTATTGTTACTGCATTTGGACTGACCATGAGCCTGAAGGAAACCAAAGTACTGTTCACTCCTCCTCCTGCCTTACATTGAATCAAACATATATATCAATGGCACTCATTTAGGCGTTGTGGATACATTTGTGTACTTTGGAAGTACATTGTCTCGAGATGGATCTTTTGATGCTGGAGTACATACCCAAATCCAAAAGGCCTTGGTTGTGTTTGAAAAATTAGAGAAACATTTGTGGTTAGACAGAGCCATCACCAGCAGTACTAAAGTGTCAGTTTACCAATCTTGTGTACTGACTGACTTGTTGTACTCTTCAGAAGCTTGGATGATTTATCGCTATCACCTGAAATGGCTTGAGGCTTTCATCAAAATTGTCTAAGGAGAATCCTTAACATAAAATGACTATGATATGATACTAGACACCACTGTTCTTCTCAAGGCCTGCTGTCCAAGCATAGAAAACTTACTGATTAAAAATCAGATGAGATGGGCTGGACATGTGATATGCATGGATGACAGTAGATTGCCGAAGCAGCTATTTTATGGCGAGCTTGCAAATGGCAAGCGCCCTCAGCATAAGCCCCCCCCCCAAAAAAAGAGATTTAAAGGTAAGGAATAACTTGAAAGAGCTTAGGATGGGGGTAGATGCTTGGGAAAACCTTGCTAGTGATTGTAATAAGTGGTGCAAGCCTGTTGTAGAAGGATATAAGTCAGCAGAGGAAAATTTTTATCACATGCAGCACTGAAAAGGGATTTGAGGAAAGGTTTTATTAGGTTGGTGCAAAAATAATGCACCAACCTAATACCAGGAGCTTGGATGATAGCACTGCAAGCTGGAAATGTGAGAAAAGTGGTCGTATCCTACTGTCAAAAGCTGGGTATGTTATTCATTTGAAACCACATGAGAGACGATCTCACTCTGTGTTACCTCCATGGCCCGGTGATACTGCATGTGTGATTTGCAGCGAGCTATCTGAATCGGTATCTGGATTGAAGTGGCATATGGTGGTATGCAAGGATGGCCTACCATAGCAACATCCGTTTAACCCTGTGAAGACTCTGGAGCACATCTGTCATCTATGCTATAGACCTTGCAAATCAGATACTGGTTTGAAGAGCCACTTTCGATGTCATTCGAGAGGAAACGATGATTTAGATTGAATGTAGGTGCTGATGGGCATGACAGCAGTCATCTGTGAAGATGGGGCAATAGCATCTATCTATCTATCTATCTATCTATCTATCTCTATCATTCTCTTCATGTCTATCTATTTAGCAATCTATGTCAGTCCGAACATATGTATGTATGTATCTATCTATCTATCTATCTTACACAAGGGAGTCGTACCTTTCTAACTTATAGAGATCCCAGTTTTTTTGTATGTATGTATCTATATATGTGTGTGTGTGTGTGTGAGAGAGAGAGAGAGAGAGAGAGAGAGAGAGAGAGACTGTTCGTATGCGTCTATCGCAGTCTGTTCATGTCATTCTGTTTATCTGTCATTCTGTTCATATCTGTCTGTTCGTATCGATCTATCTATCTATCTATCTATCTATCTATCTATATATATATATATATATATATATACACATGTATATGTATCAATCTATCTGTGTGAGCGTGTGTGTGTGTGTGCGTGTATATAAATATATATATATATATATATATATCAATCTGATCGCATCTGTATATCTATCTATTTTACTATGTCAGTTTGTTCGTACTAACCGAAGCTGGCCGTACCTATATCTATCTAAGTATCTATCTGTCAGTCAGCTCATATGTCATATCAGGTTCATATATATATATATATATATATATATATTTCTATCTGACTCCAGATGGTTGTTACTATCTATCTAACTAACTCTCTACATATATATATATATATATATATCTATATATATATTCGTCTGTGTCATGATGTTTTTCTATATATCTATATAACTAAGTCTATCTATCTGATTGTAACTATTTAAAGTTGGTCGTAACTATCCATCTCTAACTATATATATATATATATATATATATATATATATATATATATTACAGACTATGTGTATCTATTTATTTATATATTATATATCAGTCTAGGCGTATCTATCATCTATTTATCTATGTATCTATCTATACCAGTCTATATCTACGTCAGTCTGTTCGTATCTATCTATCTATCTATCTATCTCTATGTATATATATATGTTATAAATCAGTCTATTCGTATCTATCTCTTTATCTATATCTCTATATATGCATATCTATCTATCTACCTATCTGTTTATCTTTGTCTGTTCATACCTACCTATGTCATTCTGTTCGCATCTATCTATCTATCTATCTTACAAAAGGTAGTCGTACCTGTCTATCTTTATATAGATATCAGTCTTTTCTTAGGTATGTAACGTATGTATGTATGTATGTCCAACTGAACCCTTTATTTCGCTCGCTGTTCGTTCCATGTGCCATATCTAATGGATGTCAGTTATCAGTTATCTCCTGATTAATTCCGACTCCAAGTTCTCCTCCGCCTTAACCGGGTATTGAACTCACACTCTTTGGGTCCTGTCACTGGATCTAACCAAGGCCTTTACCCACTGTGCCATATGTCCTTGACATATGTGTATGAATTTCTGGGTATTATAAACCTAATGTCTTCAGCAACAATTCTAACCAGTGCAATTTTTGTTGTTATCATTCCATTTTTTTTTTACCAGAGCTCATATTGCAATTTTCCTTGTTATTATCGCTTTTCTTTGGCACTCGTTATTACTGGTTCCCATATTGTATTCATTTCTATGCTTGGTCGGCTCAGGAGATTTTTTTTTTTTTTGGCCTTGCATATGTGTTGATTCCTTAAGTTCCTGTTCTTTGTCTATGATTTCAACCTGATCCCACAGAGGGTGGTGATCTTCCTTTTCTCTCCATATGTGGTCAGCTATGCCTGATTTTTTCCACTTCCCCTCGTGTTACAGCTTTTTGGTGTTCTTGAAGCCTCACCTTAAAAGGGCAGTATACTGATGTCTTGAACCCATGCTCTGTTAGAGATATTAGAACATTCAGGAATGGGAGTGTGTTTGTTACTCTCTTTCTTCATCATGAACGGTATTGAAGGTCTTATTGAGTTCACATGGTCCAGTAGAACCTGAACATCTTCTTGGTGTGGCCAGAGTATGAAGGTGTCACCTACATATCTTAGCCATAGAGTTGGCTTTAGAGTTGGCATTAGATTTTAATGCCATTTCCTCAAAGTATTTCGTGTCTATATTCGCCATTGCTGGTGATAATGGTGAGCCCATTGCTAAGCCCTCATCAAGTCGATATATATGTGATCCCATTCCGAAGTGTGTTGTTTGTGTACAGGAAGTCAACACATTTACATCAAATTATCTATTGGAATACTGGTCTGTTCTCCTAGGGATAAGTCAGAGGCCAACAAAGATGAGAATGATAGTCAGAACAATGTAAATAGTGTACATAACACCTCATCTCAGAAATATAGACAGATATATCAGCCTGTTCGTATCTACCTATATATAGCTAGCTCACTATCCCAGTCTGTTCCTATCTATCTATCTATCTATCTATCTATCTATCTATCTATCTATCTATCTATCTATCTTTTTCAGTCAGATCGTATATCTATATATCTAGCTTGGTATCTATCTAACTATATCGCACGCTATCTATCTATCTATCTATCTATCTATCTATCTATGTCAATCTTGTCATATCTATCTCTCTCACTTTATGTATATATCTATATGTACCTGTGTACGTATGTATGCATGTATGTATGCATGCATGTATGTATGTATCCCTCTCTCTTTCTCTCTCTCTCTCTCTCTCTATATATATATATATATCAGACTTATGATTCTATCTCAGTTTATTCGTATCTATCTATCTATCTATCTATCTATCTATCTATCTATCATACTCTGTTTATGTCTATCTGTCTATCAATCTATGAAATCTATTGTAAGTATGTAACTACCTAACACAAGCGTCTCCTATATCTATCTATCTATCTATCTATCTATCTATCTATCTATCTATCTATCTATCTCTGTTCATGCTTATTTGTCTATGAATCTATATCAATCTGTACGTATCTATCTATCTATCATTCTATCGATCTATCAGTCTATATCTATGTCGTCTACCTGTCTCTCTGATTTTAACTATCTAACTAAAGCTGGTCGTATCTATCTCTATCTATAGCAACGTATTCATCCATGTGCCTATGTATGCATGTATGTATGTATCTATCTATCTTACAGAAGGTAGTCATACTTGTCTCTTTTCGCAGGTATGTGAAACATGTAGGTATGTATGTATGCATGAATGTATGCATCTATCCATCTAAGTCTGATCGTATCTATCTACCTATATATCAAGTTAGCTAGCTAGCGAGTTATCTAAGTTTCATCGTATGTATGTATGTACCCCCCACACACGCACACACACAGACACAGACACACACACACACACACATACATACATACATATGGATATATATATATATATATATATATATATATATATATATATATATATATATATATATATATATATATATCAGTCTGTTCGTATCTGTCTATCTCAGTCTGTTCTTATCTATCTACATATATATGCTACCTGGATTTTACCAAAAACAAAATAAATTCTCTGACTGAGGATACAGTTGAAAGTACTTGCGTATTTAAAAAAGACCTTATACAACTTGTAGTTATTAAAATCAAGGATCATAACATTCATCGAGTGGTTCGTAGGTTAATGCAACTTTAAAATTTTGTTTGCGAAAGGATTTCACCATTTTATATCATTAACTTTACTAATCTACTTTTTATATGAATGATTCATTGTAATATAAATTGAACTGTACCATTATATCTCATACTATCTATCTATCTATCTATCTATGTAATCACTCATGCTGGTTGTAAGTATATCTGCATCTATCACTATATATATATGTCTCTTCCTATATATATATATATATATATATATATATATATATATATATATATATATATATATATATATATATATATTAAAGAATTAAAAACAAGAAATTTTATATTATGGACCATGATAGATTTAAAATAAAACAAACACCAGTCGACCGGTTTCGTCCCCTCTCATCAGAACTGTTAACGGGGAACTAAAATTATGAGGAAAAGAAAAAGATAAAGTCTGTAATGCATGACATGAATGATTAGACAGGAAGAAATAAATTATTATAGAAGTTATACCAACCAAGATGCTAGAAACGCAGCACAGCAAGTCCAAGCAAACAATCTCTTTGTTTACAAAGAGTAGGTTGCCTGAACCTGATGGAAAGCGTCTCTAACACCTTAAGATGGAATAGCGAGTGCGAACTGGCCAAAACAGAAAACCAGTTCACACTGAAATTCAACGCACAAGTAGGATTCTTTATAAAGTGATCCGCAATCGAAGACCCATACGTGTTACGGATGGTATCGCCCAAAGAAAGATTTTTATTCTATTATAGCAGGTACTATATATATATAGCAGGTACTATATATATATATATATATATATATATATATATATATATATATATATATATATATATATATATCTCGATCTATCTACCTATATAGATTAATACATATATATATATATATGCATATATGTATATATATTAATCTGTTTGTATCTATCTATCTCTGTCAGTTTGTTAGTTATCTATATAGCTCAAGCTGGTCGTAACTCTCTCTCTCCTCAATATATCTAATTTTCATCGTATCTATCTATCTATCTATCTATCTATCTATTAAAAACGACATTATTACGTCATTATTTTTGCACCAACCTAATATCTATCTATCTATCTATCTAGAGCTTGCCGTATCTATCTCACTATACATATTTAGTTATAATTATTTATATATATACATATATTAATGTATCTATCAATCTCTCTCTATATATATATATACATATATATATATATGTATATATATATATATATATATATATATATATATATATATATATATAGGGAGAGAGAGAGAGACATCTCAGTCTCTTCGTATGTATGTATGTCTATGTATGTACGCATCTATCTATCTATCTATCTCTACTTGCCTAACGTTAGCTGGTTGTAAATATCTATCTATCTATCTATCAATCGATCGATCTCGATCTCTCTCTATCTCTCTATCTATGTATCTATCTATCGACATATATTTGAATGTATGTATTTATCTGTGTATCTATGTACCTGTGTGTGTATATATATATATATATATATATATATATATATATATAAATATATATGTAAGCAAATATATGGATATAGATCCGACAGTATGAAGAAAAAATATATGTAAAAAACAAACAAAAATCCTTATATGCAATTATGCTGTTTTAATGTTAATATGTCAACGTCGGACGTTTCGGTCTAATAAACCATCTTCAGGACATATTCATAAATATAATTAACATTATCAATTCAACATGACAAAGACGATGGACATAAGAACAAGACTGGTATTTATTTGAACAAAAAGTACAAATTGTGGCACAAGGCCAATAAAGGGGAGGGGTAGAGGCTGGTCAACACTAACTATCTTATACCTAGCTAATCAGATTCGCGACCCATTCGTACATTACATTTTACACATTCACCAAAAGAACTCGTCCATCACCAAACAATCCTTCAACCACCATAATACCACGTGCTCTCAAGGAAGACCTACCAAAATCGCGCCCCATACCATGAAAATTCTAATGATGATATATATATATATATACAATTCTAATAATGATAAAATGAGAGGGGAGGGAAATGAACCCAATAATAAACTTAAAATAAACACAAATACAAACTAAACATAATTGATGTTAGTAGGGACCGTCCAACCCATAAAACAGAGAGGCCGCTGTATTCTGCCCAGGGGACAAAATCAAGAGACGCTCTCGCTAAGGGAGTGGGAAAAAGTATAAAATATTAGGCTGGAATGGGAAAATATAAAACTGACCCAGTCGAGATGAAAATGGGGCGGGGGTCAAAACAAACTGGGGAGGATGGGAATCTCGACTTGGATCATAACCAAAGAACGGCCGGGATGCAGGCCAGGAACAACACTTACTCACATTAACTAGGTACACTGAAGCTTGTCTAACCTAACCAAGGGGAAGGTTCCACAGGAAGCCACCCCGATGTGCAATAGGTTGACCTAGAAGAGAAAATCAAGGCTAGCCCCGTTCACACGAAGCAAGCTCGCTTCTTTTACCCACCTTTCACTAAAGACTGTCGAATGCAATCGTTTTCTATCCGATCTAATCTTCATCTTGAGCTGATGCTCAAAGAATCGAATCAGATCCGAATGAGAAAGACGATTGCCTCGCAAGACTTCCTCCTTTCGCGTCGTCCAAATCACCATTCCAGCCGTGGCCATCAGCGTCAGAAACACCATCCGTTTCATCCCGGAATACGGGGGCGACACATTGTCACACGCGTATGCGCGATCAATGGACACAAGGTGTTCGGGAGCGAGACGAGCCGTCAGCTCGCCGACATGGTCCCATAAGGGGCGGACCTGGGGGCAATGGTAGAAGGCGTGCGCAGCCGTTTCCTCTAAGCCAAGGCCACACCGTTCAAAGTCTGGCAAATCCGCCAAGCCCCATATGAAAGCCTTGTCATTGAGAGGCAGCCGATTCCGAGCCAATCGCCAGCTAAGCGAAAACTCAGGGTTACTGAGGTAATCCGCCGCTGGCGCCCAAGACCAGTAGGAGCAATACTCCTCCTCCGACAAGCCGAGCGTATCTCGTAGGAGATCCTTCGCGGGCCTCTCCACTAATTCACGATAGAAGACCTTCCTAGGCCGAGAAAGGTCACTGGACCGGGGAACGGCCCTCAAGGCCGACCGACACTCGCGAGGGAAAACCGATTGATCCCGGGGTTTACGACCGCGCTCAACCCGCGAGATGGGGGGACTGATGGTAAGGCCAGGGAACGCGTCCCTAACAATCCCCTCCAGAATCGGATCTCCTCCAGTCAATGCACGGCGTAGGAAAGCCAACCTAGAGGCACGGATGTGACTCGGCAGGTGCGGCATTCCCAGCCCCCCATGACACGGACGTTTAGTGCAGACTCGTCTGTCGACCCGATTCCCGCGTCCCCTCCATAAAATGGAGGATAGCGATTGCTCGAGCGCCTTCTTGTGAGTCTTACAGAGAGGAAGTACGGACAATCGATAAAGAATCAGGGGGAAAATGTATGTAGCACACACCTCCGCCCTGCCCTTCACGGACAACCTCCGTCGATTCCAAGTCTGACCGGCGGAATCGACCTTTGCTCGTACTTCAGACCAATTCTTCTCCAGCTGGAGGTCAGGCCCAAGCCACACTCCAAGAATGCGGACAGGACCGTCTGTCCAACCGAAGCGGCCCGGAAGAGCGACTCCCTTCCAGGCACCTAACCGCAAGCCGGATGACTTGTCGCGGTTTATTTTGGCCCCTGTCACCTTCTCGTACCGATCAAGCGCCTTCTGTACCACCTCAATGTCGTTGCGGGACGACACGAAAGCAGATACGTCATCGGCGTATGCGGAAACCCTGGCTCGAGATCCTCCAGGAATGGCAATTCCACGTAGGGCCGGACTGCCGGTTTCGTCCTTCAGCCGGCGAAGGAGAGGCTCCAACGCCAAAACATAAAGGAGAGGCGACAGCGGACAACCCTGACGAACCGACCTAGACAGCACGAACGCGTCCGACAGCCTTCCGTTCACCTGTACCACCGCACTGGGGGAACGATACAGGAGGCTAATCCAGCGGCAGAAGTTGGGTGCGAATCCAGCGGCCTGCAGGACAGCTGCAAGGTAGCGATGGTCGACCCTATCAAATGCCTTGGACTGATACAAATTGATCAGCGCGGCTTCTTCGTCGTCTTTTACACCCTCTATGATCGTGCGGATCAGATGCAGGTTGCTCTGAATTGTTCGGCCCCTCACAGAACAAGTCTGCTCAGGTCCCAACAGAGACTCGGCAACTGACTGCAAACGCTCCTGCAGGATCTTGGCCATAATCTTTAACTCTGTGTTTAGCAGAGTTATGGGCCTGTAATCATCTAGGTTCCCCCCACCACCTTTGTCCTTTTTCAACAGAGTGACCACACCCCTGGTGATCCGGTTGGGGATGGACCCCGACCGAAACCAGTTGTTGAACACTGCAGTCAAAATTGGAACAAAGATGTGCGACAGCCTCAAGTACAATTCATAGGGCAAACCATCCAGACCGGGCGACTTGCCTCTGCCGACCTTCTTCAAAACCGCGTAGACATCGCCCTCCGTAATCTCTCCCTCGCAGCTAGCCGCTTCAGTCGGCGAAAGCCGAAGAAAGTCAGCCAAATAGCTACGAAACTCCTCCTCACGGAGACCAGGCTCCTTGGTAAACCGGTTCTCGAAATGGCGCCGAAACGCTCCGCACATGTCGTCAGTGGCCCGAAGAGTACGCCCCTCCGGGGATTTGACTTCACGAATGTAACGATCGCCACCTCGACGGACCACTTCCCTGCGCAGATCTGCGCCCAAGTTCACGGCTTCGGAAGACATCTTGCTTAACTTATGTCTAATTACCTGACCCATGTACCGCTCGCTATTCGATCGATCCAGGGCCTCCTTAGCTAAGGCTATCTCTAGGGGATCCCCCCCCCAGCCACCGCCCGGGAATAACTAGCTTTAAGCGTCTTCACCTTTTCAGCTCTATCTAGAGCGAGCCGTTTGCTGAAATCAGTGGTGAAGGACCTAATCCTACATTTAAGGCGTTCCCACCACCTATACTCCGATAACCGCCCCCACTAGCTCCCGCTGCACTAGTCTAGTTAGCTGCTCCTGGAAGTTCCGCCTGTCCAGTAAAGACAGATTGAACTTCCAGTAGCCAGCCATTCTAGGCCTATTGTCTAACGCCACCCGGGCACAAACGAGTTTGTGATCCGAATAGCCTACCCAGTGGAACGTAGGGCAATCTAGTAGTTCTATGTCGGCTCTTCTCACTAACATTCTGTCAAGGTAGCTAAGCACCTGGTCAAAAGGCCAATTAAGAGCCCACGTCCACATTTTTCCCTTGGGATGATCGACCCGGTATCTATCGACGAGACCATAATCGTCGATCAGATCGACCAAGCTGCGATCGCCCCCTCTCCCGCTAGCACCCCGCCCCCTGTCTAACTTGGGGTCCAGGATGGCATTCCAGTCCCCCATTAAAACTAGGCGCGTTGAATCCACCAGGAACGGCCCCAACCGCCAAAAGAACGTGACCCGCTCCCTCTGGTCATTGGGCGCATAAACCGCAACGACCCGGAACGAACCACTTTTCACGGCAATATCGGCCACGATCAACCGGCTCTCTGCATCGGTATGCACTAGGTCTACATTCGCATCGAGAGTACGTCTGACAAGCAAAGAAACACCTCTGGCAGACCGGTCCCCGTATGCTGAATAAACGACAAAGTCATCCTCCAGCACACACGCATCGGAACTGCAAACAAAGTGGGTCTCTTCGATCGCGGCGACATCCACATCAAAGGACAACAGGTCCCGGAGCAGGCGGGCAGCCTTACCCCGATCCCTCAAGCCATTCACATTCAGTATAGCTAACTTAACTGCCATCGTCTAGGCCTGCAAAAAGAAAAAAGAATAAGTGCAAAAACCTTATACACATACGGGGCGGAAATCTGCGTTGAGCAGGACCCCGACAGATTGTCCCAGACTGCCAGTGCCCAATTCAGTCGTCATACGACCGCCCAGGACAATACCGCCGACGTCAATAGGGTACATTAATTTAATAGCCCTATATAAGGAGGGATGAACTAAAACCGGGACCCTCCCAGAGCAAAAGTTGCGCAATCTCTTTAAGACGGGGTTGTCCAATTCGCACATTTTAATGTTCGGAAAGGCCTCCCTGGCCTCGAATATGTGGCTCCACACATTCAGGTAGCCACCAGAGTCTCTGATACAGGTAATGACACCTGGAGCCTTTGGAAAATTACGGGGGTCCTCGACACTTTTGCCGTCCACCTCCGTCGTTTTGTACAGCACCTCCAACAGGGCCTTCCTTTGTTTGGACAGGCCCCTTATGTACTCTTCTTTGTCAATTTTACAAATTGACTCGGGACCCTCAAACATTTTCTTTTTTTTCTTTTTCTCCCTAGCAGGATGGGGAGGGGAGGAGGTGGACGTGTGTGGTGGTGTGTTCAACGAACTCGGGGAAGATGTGGAGGGAGAGGGGGTGTAGCACGGGAAGGGGAGGAAGGGAAGCTCTTAATGCCGGGACAGCAGGACGATCTAATTGGCGAAGCCGGGAAGGAGCGCCTCCTGGTTTTGACCAGACTGCGTTCCGCCCGGCTACGACCAGAACAACTTTCTTGTGTTTTTCTTTCTTCTTCTTCCTCCTCCTCCCCCCTCTTCTCTGCACCTCTTCAGAGACGCCACTCGAGGTGGAGGCATGTGTTGAACTTCCATCGGACTGTCTCTTTGTTCCTTTGGTTGCTGCTGCTGCTGCTGTGGTTGTTGTAATTGTTGTTGTTGCTGCTGCTGCTGTTTCTGTGGGGTTTTTTTGGGTGACTATTTTTTCGACACTTCTTTTTCCCCTTTTTTCTTATCCACCTGCTGTTTTGGTGCTGGCTGAGGCTTCTCCTTTTGGGGGGGAGCTGGTACATTCTTCCCCTTCCTTCCATTTACAACCTAAGAACAAGACTGGTATTTATTTGAACAAAAAGTACAAATTGTGGCACAAGGCCAATAAAGGGGAGGGGTAGAGGCTGGTCAACACTAACTATCTTATACCTAGCTAATCAGATTCGCGACCCATTCGTACATTACATTTTACACATTCACCAAAAGAACTCGTCCATCACCAAACAATCCTTCAACCACCATAATACCACGTGCTCTCAAGGGAGACCTACCAAAATCGCGCCCCATACCATGAAAATTCTAATGATGATATATATATATATATATATACAATTCTAATAATGATAAAATGAGAGGGGAGGGAAATGAACCCAATAATAAACTTAAAATAAACACAAATACAAACTAAACATAATTGATGTTAGTGGGGACCGTCCAACCCATAAAACAGAGAGGCCGCTGTATTCTGCCCAGGGGACAAAATCAAGAGACGCTCTCGCTAAGGGGGTGGGAAAAAGTATAAAATATTAGGCTGGAATGGGAAAATATAAAACTGACCCAGTCGAGATGAAAATGAGGCGGGGGTCAAAATAAACTGGGGAGGATGGGAATCTCGACTTGGATCATAAGCAAAGAACGGCCGGGATGCAGGCCAGGAACAACACTTACTCACATTAACTAGGTACACTGAAGCTTGTCTAACCTAACCAAGGGGAGGGTTCCACAGGAAGCCACCCCGATGTGCAATAGGTTGACCTAGAAGAGAAAATCAAGGCTAGCCCCGTTCACACGAAGCAAGCTCGCTTCTTTTACCCACCTTTCACTAAAGACTGTCGAATGCAATCGTTTTCTATCCGATCTAATCTTCATCTTGAGCTGATGCTCAAAGAATCGAATCAGATCCGAATGAGAAAGACGATTGCCTCGCAAGACTTCCTCCTTTCGCGTCGTCCAAATCACCATTCCAGCCGTGGCCATCAGCGTCAGAAACACTATCCGTTTCATCCCGGAATACGGGGGCGACACATTGTCACACGCGTATGCGCGATCAATGGACACAAGGTGTTCGGGAGCGAGACGAGCCGTCAGCTCGCCGACATGGTCCCATAAGGGGCGGACCTGGGGGCAATGGTAGAAGGCGTGCGCAGCCGTTTCCTCTAAGCCAAGTCCACACCGTTCACAGTCTGGCAAATCCGCCAAGCCCCATATGAAAGCCTTGTTGAGAGGCAGCCGATTCCGAGCCAATCGCCAGCTAAGCGAAAACTCAGGGTTACTGAGGTAATCCGCCGCTGGCGCCCAAGACCAGTAGGAGCACTACTCCTCCTCCGACAAGCCGAGCGTACCTCGTAGGAGATCCTTCGCGGGCCTCTCCACTAATTCACGATAGAAGACCTTCCTAGGCCGAGAAAGGTCACTGGAACAACCTAAGAACAAGACTGGTATTTATTTGAACAAAAAGTACAAATTGTGGCACAAGGCCAATAATGCGGAGGGGTAGAGGCTGGTCAACACTAACTATCTTATACCTAGCTAATCAGATTCGCGACCCATTCGTACAACCTAAGAACAAGACTGCTATTTATTTGAACAAAAAGTACAAATTGTGGCACAAGGCCAATAAAGGGGAGGGGTAGAGGCTGGTCAACACTAACTATCTTATACCTAGCTAATCAGATTCCCGACCCATTCGTACATTACATTTTACACATTCACCAAAAGAACTCGTCCATCACCAAACAATCCTTCAACCACCATAATACCACGTGCTCTCAAGGGAGACCTACCAAAATCGCGCCCCATACCATGAAAATTCTAATGATGATATATATATATACAATTCTAATAATGATAAAATGAGAGGGGAGGGAAATGAACCCAATAATAAACTTAAAATAAACACAAATACAAACTAAACATAATTGATGTTAGTGGGGACCGTCCAACCCATAAAACAGAGAGGCCGCTGTATTCTGCCCAGGGGACAAAATCAAGAGACGCTCTCGCTAAGGGGGTGGGAAAAAGTATAAAATATTAGGCTGGAATGGGAAAATATAAAACTGACCCAGTCGAGATGAAAATGAGGCGGGGGTCAAAATAAACTGGGGAGGATGGGAATCTCGACTTGGATCATAAGCAAAGAACGGCCGGGATGCAGGCCAGGAACAACACTTACTCACATTAACTAGGTACACTGAAGCTTGTCTAACCTAACCAAGGGGAGGGTTCCACAGGAAGCCACCCCGATGTGCAATAGGTTGACCTAGAAGAGAAAATCAAGGCTAGCCCCGTTCACACGAAGCAAGCTCGCTTCTTTTACCCACCTTTCACTAAAGACTGTCGAATGCAATCGTTTTCTATCCGATCTAATCTTCATCTTGAGCTGATGCTCAAAGAATCGAATCAGATCCGAATGAGAAAGACGATTGCCTCGCAAGACTTCCTCCTTTCGCGTCGTCCAAATCACCATTCCAGCCGTGGCCATCAGCGTCAGAAACACTATCCGTTTCATCCCGGAATACGGGGGCGACACATTGTCACACGCGTATGCGCGATCAATGGACACAAGGTGTTCGGGAGCGAGACGAGCCGTCAGCTCGCCGACATGGTCCCATAAGGGGCGGACCTGGGGGCAATGGTAGAAGGCGTGCGCAGCCGTTTCCTCTAAGCCAAGTCCACACCGTTCACAGTCTGGCAAATCCGCCAAGCCCCATATGAAAGCCTTGTTGAGAGGCAGCCGATTCCGAGCCAATCGCCAGCTAAGCGAAAACTCAGGGTTACTGAGGTAATCCGCCGCTGGCGCCCAAGACCAGTAGGAGCACTACTCCTCCTCCGACAAGCCGAGCGTACCTCGTAGGAGATCCTTCGCGGGCCTCTCCACTAATTCACGATAGAAGACCTTCCTAGGCCGAGAAAGGTCACTGGAACAACCTAAGAACAAGACTGGTATTTATTTGAACAAAAAGTACAAATTGTGGCACAAGGCCAATAATGCGGAGGGGTAGAGGCTGGTCAACACTAACTATCTTATACCTAGCTAATCAGATTCGCGACCCATTCGTACAACCTAAGAACAAGACTGCTATTTATTTGAACAAAAAGTACAAATTGTGGCACAAGGCCAATAAAGGGGAGGGGTAGAGGCTGGTCAACACTAACTATCTTATACCTAGCTAATCAGATTCGCGACCCATTCGTACATTACATTTTACACATTCACCAAAAGAACTCGTCCATCACCAAACAATCCTTCAACCACCATAATACCACGTGCTCTCAAGGGAGACCTACCAAAATCGCGCCCCATACCATGAAAATTCTAATGATGATATATATATATATATATATACAATTCTAATAATGATAAAATGAGAGGGGAGGGAAATGAACCCAATAATAAACTTAAAATAAACACAAATACAAACTAAACATAATTGATGTTAGTGGGGACCGTCCAACCCATAAAACAGAGAGGCCGCTGTATTCTGCCCAGGGGACAAAATCAAGAGACGCTCTCGCTAAGGGGGTGGGAAAAAGTATAAAATATTAGGCTGGAATGGGAAAATATAAAACTGACCCAGTCGAGATGAAAATGAGGCGGGGGTCAAAATAAACTGGGGAGGATGGGAATCTCGACTTGGATCATAAGCAAAGAACGGCCGGGATGCAGGCCAGGAACAACACTTACTCACATTAACTAGGTACACTGAAGCTTGTCTAACCTAACCAAGGGGAGGGTTCCACAGGAAGCCACCCCGATGTGCAATAGGTTGACCTAGAAGAGAAAATCAAGGCTAGCCCCGTTCACACGAAGCAAGCTCGCTTCTTTTACCCACCTTTCACTAAAGACTGTCGAATGCAATCGTTTTCTATCCGATCTAATCTTCATCTTGAGCTGATGCTCAAAGAATCGAATCAGATCCGAATGAGAAAGACGATTGCCTCGCAAGACTTCCTCCTTTCGCGTCGTCCAAATCACCATTCCAGCCGTGGCCATCAGCGTCAGAAACACTATCCGTTTCATCCCGGAATACGGGGGCGACACATTGTCACACGCGTATGCGCGATCAATGGACACAAGGTGTTCGGGAGCGAGACGAGCCGTCAGCTCGCCGACATGGTCCCATAAGGGGCGGACCTGGGGGCAATGGTAGAAGGCGTGCGCAGCCGTTTCCTCTAAGCCAAGTCCACACCGTTCACAGTCTGGCAAATCCGCCAAGCCCCATATGAAAGCCTTGTTGAGAGGCAGCCGATTCCGAGCCAATCGCCAGCTAAGCGAAAACTCAGGGTTACTGAGGTAATCCGCCGCTGGCGCCCAAGACCAGTAGGAGCACTACTCCTCCTCCGACAAGCCGAGCGTACCTCGTAGGAGATCCTTCGCGGGCCTCTCCACTAATTCACGATAGAAGACCTTCCTAGGCCGAGAAAGGTCACTGGACCGGGGAACGGCCCTCAAGGCTGACCGACACTCGCGAAGGAAAACCGATTGATCCCGGGGTTTACGACCGCGCTGAACCCGCGAGATGGGGGGACTGATGGTAAGGCCAGGGAACGCGTCCCTAACAATCCCCTCCAGAATCGGATCTCCTCCAGTCAATGCACGGCGTAGGAAAGCCAACCTAGAGGCACGGATGTGACTCGGCAGGTGCGGCATTCCCAGCCCCACATGACACGGACGTTTAGTGCAGACTCGTCTGTCGACCCGATTCCCGCGTCCCCTCCATAAAATGGAGGATAGCGATTGCTCGAGCGCCTTCTTGTGAGTCTTACAGAGAGGAAGTACGGACAATCGATAAAGAATCAGTGGGAAAATGTATGTAGCACACACCTCCGCCCTGTCCTTCACGGACAACCTCCGTCGATTCCAAGTCTGACCGGCGGAATCGACCTTTGCTCGTACTTCAGACCAATTCTTCTCCAGCTGGAGGTCAGGCCCAAACCACACTCCAAGAATGCGGACAGGACCGTCTGTCCAACCGAAGCGGCCCGGAAGAGCGACCCCCTTCCAGGCACCTAACCGCAAGCCGGACGACTTGTCGCGGTTTATTTTGGCCCCTGTCACCTTCTCGTACCGATCAAGCGCCTTCTGTACCACCTCAATGTCGTTGCGGGACGACACGAAAGCAGATACGTCATCGGCGTACGCGGAAACCCTGGCTCGAGACCCTCCAGGAACGGCAATTCCACGTAGGGCCGGACTGCCGGTCTCGTCCTTCAGCCGGCGAAGGAGAGGCTCCAACGCCAAAGCATAAAGGAGAGGCGACAGCGGACAACCCTGACGAACCGACCTAGACAGCACGAACGCGTCCGACAGCCTTCCGTTCACCTGTACCACCGCACTGGGGGAGCGATACAGGAGGCTAATCCAGCGGCAAAAGTTGGGTGCGAATCCAGCGGCCTGCAGGACAGCTGCAAGGTAGCGATGGTCGACCCTATCAAATGCCTTGGACTGATACAAATTGATCAGCGCGGCTTCTTCGTCGTTTTTTACACCCTCTATGATCGTGCGGATCAGATGCAGGTTGCTCTGAATTGTTCGGCCCCTCACAGAACAAGTCTGCTCAGGTCCCAACAGAGACTCGGCAACTGACTGCAAACGCTCCTGCAGGATCTTGGCCATAATCTTTAACTCTGTGTTTAGCAGAGTTATGGGCCTGTAATCATCTAGGTTCCCCCCACCACCTTTGTCCTTTTTCAACAGAGTGACCACACCCCTGGTGATCCGGTTGGGGATGGACCCCGACCGAAACCAGTTGTTGAACACTGCAGTCAAAATTGGAACAAAGATGTGCGACAGCCTCAAGTACAATTCATAGGGCAAACCATCCAGACCGGGCGACTTGCCTCTGCCGACCTTCTTCAAAACCGCGTAGACATCGCCCTCCGTAATCTCTCCCTCGCAGCTAGCCGCTTCAGTCGGCGAAAGCCGAGGAAAGTCAGCCAAATAGCTACGAAACTCCTCCTCACGGAGACCAGGCTCCTTGGTAAACCGGTTCTCGAAATGGCGCCGAAACGCTCCGCACATGTCGTCAGTGGCCCGAAGAGTACGCCCCTCCGGGGATTTGACTTCACGAATGTAACGATCGCCACCTCGACGGACCACTTCCCTGCGCAGATCTGCGCCCAAGTTCACGGCTTCGGAAGACATCTTGCTTAACTTATGTCTAATTACCTGACCCATGTACCGCTCGCTATTCGATCGATCCAGGGCCTCCTTAGCTAAGGCTATCTCTAGGGGATCCCCCCCCCAGCCACCGCCCGGGAATAACTAGCTTTAAGCGTCTTCACCTTTTCAGCTCTATCTAGAGCGAGCCGTTTGCTGAAATCAGTGGTGAAGGACCTAATCCTACATTTAAGGCGTTCCCACCACCTATTCCCGATAACCGCCCCCACTAGCTCCCGCTGCACTAGTCTAGTTAGCTGCTCCTGGAAGTCCCGCCTGTCCAGTAAAGACAGATTGAACTTCCAGTAGCCAGCCATTCTAGGCCTATTGTCTAACGCCACCCGGGCACAAACGAGTTTGTGATCCGAATAGCCTACCCAGTGGAACGTAGGGCAATCTAGTAGTTCTATGTCGGCTCTTCTCACTAACATTCTGTCAAGGTAGCTAACCAACCTTGTCAAAAGGCCAATTAAGAGCCCACGTCCACATTTTTCCCTTGGGATGATCGACCCGGTATCTATCGACGAGACCATAATCGTCGATCAGATCGACCAAGCTGCGATCGCCCCCTCTCCCGCTAGCACCCCGCCCCCTGTCTAACTTGGGGTCCAGGATGGCATTCCAGTCCCCCATTAAAACTAGGCGCGTTGAATCCACCAGGAACGGCCCCAACCGCCGAAAGAACGAGACCCGCTCCCTCTGGTCATTGGGCGCATAAACCGCAACGACCCGGAACGAACCACTTTTCACGGCAATATCGGCCACGATCAACCGGCCCTCTGCATCGGTATGCACAAGGTCTACCTTCGCATCGAGAGTACGTCTGACAAGCAAAGAAACACCTCTGGCAGACCGGTCCCCGTATGCTGAATAAACGACAAAGTCATCCTCCAGCACACACGCATCGGAACTGCAAACAAAGTGGGTCTCTTCGATCGCGGCGACATCCACATCAAAAGACAACAGGTCCCGGAGCAGGCGGGCAGCCTTACCCCGATCCCTCAAGCCATTCACATTCAGTATAGCTAACTTAACTGCCATCGTCTAGGCCTGCAAAAAGAAAAAAGAATAAGTGCAAAAACCTTATACACATACGGGGCGGAAATCTGCGTTGAGCAGGACCCCGACAGATTGTCCCAGACTGCCAGTGCCCAATTCAGTCGTCATACGACCGCCCAGGACAATACCGCCGACGTCAATAGGGTACATTAATTTAATAGCCCTATATAAGGAGGGTTGAACTAAAACCGGGACCCTCCCAGAGCAAAAGTTGCGCAATCTCTTTAAGACGGGGTTGTCAAATTCGCACATTTTAATGTTCGGAAAGGCATCCCTGGCCTCGAATATGTGGCTCCACACCTTCAGTTTGCCACCAGAGTCTCTGATACAGGTAATGACACCTGGAGTCTTTGGAAAATTACGGGGGTTCTCGACACTTTTGCCGTCCACCTCCGTCGTTTTGTACAGCACCTCCAACAGGGCCTTCCTTTGTTTGGACAGGCCCCTTATGTACTCTTCTTTGTCAATTTTACAAATTGACTCGGGACCCTCAAACATTTTCTTTTTCTTCTTTTTCTCCCTAGCAGGATGGGGAGGGGAGGAGGTGGACGTGTGTGGTGGTGTGTTCAACGAACTCGGGGAAGATGTGGAGGGAGAGGGGGGTGTAGCACGGGAAGGGGAGGGAGGGAAGCTCTTAATGCCGGGAGAGCAGGACGGTCTAATTGGCGAAGCCGGGAAGGAGCGCCTCCTGGTTTTTACCAGACTGCGTTCCGCCCGGCTACGACCAGAACAACTTTCTTGTGTTTTTCTTTCTTCTTCTTCTTCCTCCTCCTCCTCCTCCTCCTCTTCTCTGCACCTCTTCAGAGACGCCACTCGAGGTGGAGGTATGTGTTGAACTTCCATCGGACTGTCTCTTTGTTCCTTTGGTTGCTGCTGCTGCTGCTGCTGCTGTGGTTGTTGTAATTGTTGTTTGTTCTGCTGCTGCTGCTGCTGTTTCTGTGGGTTTTTTTTGGGTGACTGTTTTTTCGACACTTCTTTTTCCCCTTTTTTCTTATCCACCTGCTGTTTTGGTGCTGGCTGAGGCTTCTCCTTTTGGGGGGGAGCTGGTACATTCTTCCCCTTCCTTCCATTTACAACCTAAGAACAAGACTGGTATTTATTTGAACAAAAAGTACAAATTGTGGCACAAGGCCAATAAAGGGGAGGGGTAGAGGCTGGTCAACACTAACTATCTTATACCTAGCTAATCAGATTCGCGACCCATTCGTACGGTACATTTTACACATTCACCAAAAGAACTCGTCCATCACCAAACAATCCTTCAACCACCATAATACCACGTGCTCTCAAGGGAGACCTACCAAAATCGCGCCCCATGCCATGAAAATTCTAATGATGATATATATATATACAATTCTAATAATGATAAAATGAGAGGGGAGGGAAATGAACCCAATAATAAACTTAAAATAAACACAAATACAAACTAAACATAATTGATGTTAGTAGGGACCGTCCAACCCATAAAACAGAGGCCGCTGTATTCTGCCCAGGGGACAAAATCAAGAGACGCTCTCGCTAAGGGAGTGGGAAAAAGTATAAAATATTAGGCTGGAATGGGAAAATATAAAACTGACCCAGTCGAGATGAAAATGGGGCGGGGGTCAAAACAAACTGGGGAGGATGGGAATCTCGACTTGGATCATAACCAAAGAACGGCCGGGATGCAGGCCAGGAACAACACTTACTCACATTAACTAGGTACACTGAAGCTTGTCTAACCTAACCAAGGGGAGGGTTCCACAGGAAGCCACCCCGATGTGCAATAGGTTGACCTAGAAGAGAAAATCAAGGCTAGCCCCGTTCACACGAAGCAAGCTCGCTTCTTTTACCCACCTTTCGCTAAAGACTGTCGGATGCAATCGTTTTCTATCCGATCTAATCTTCATCTTGAGCTGATGCTCAAAGAATCGAATCAGATCCGAATGAGAAAGACGATTGCCTCGCAAGACTTCCTCCTTTCGCGTCGTCCAAATCACCATTCGAGCCGTGGCCATCAGCGTCAGAAACACCATCCGTTTCATCCCGGAATACGGGGGCGACACATTGTCACACGCGTATGCGCGATCAATGGACACAAGCTGTTCGGGAGCGAGACGAGCCGTCAGCTCGCCGACATGGTCCCATAAGGGGCGGACCTGGGGGCAATGGTAGAAGGCCTGCGCAGCCGTTTCCTCTAAGCCAAGGCCACACCGTTCACAGTCTGGCAAATCCGCCAAGCCCCATATGAAAGCCTTGTCGTTGAGAGGCAGCCGATTCCGAGCCAATCGCCAGCTAAGCGAAAACTCAGGGTTACTGAGGTAATCCGCCGCTGGCGCCCAAGACCAGTAGGAGCAATACTCCTCCTCCGACAAGCCGAGCGTATCTCGTAGGAGATCCTTCGCGGGCCTCTCCACTAATTCACGATAGAAGACCTTCCTAGGCCGAGAAAGGTCACTGGAACAACCTAAGAACAAGACTGGTATTTATTTGAACAAAAAGTACAAATTGTGGCACAAGGCCAATAATGGGGAGGGGTAGAGGCTGGTCAACACTAACTGTCTTATACCTAGCTAATCAGATTCGCGACCCATTCGTACAACCTAAGAACAAGACTGATATTTATTTGAACAAAAAGTACAAATTGTGGCACAAGGCCAATAAAGGGGAGGGGTAGAGGCTGGTCAACACTAACTATCTTATACCTAGCTAATCAGATTCGCGACCCATTCGTACATTACATTTTACACATTCACCAAAAGAACTCGTCCATCACCAAACAATCCTTCAACCACCATAATACCACGTGCTCTCAAGGGAGACCTACCAAAATCGCGCCCCATACCATGAAAATTCTAATGATGATATATATATATACAATTCTAATAATGATAAAATGAGAGGGGAGGGAAATGAACCCAATAATAAACTTAAAATAAACACAAATACAAACTAAACAACCAACCTAAGAACAAGACTCATCCAAACAGATAACTGACAGTTTTATTATATGATCAGCGTTCCGTTTAAACATGGTCACGTTGTCGTCACGTGGGCGACGCTGTGAAAACGTATTCCTAAAATTTGAGTATTTTGAATGAAAAATGAAAAATGAAACGAATTCTATTTTGATCTAAAATTTATATGTACACTTATCGAGCATTAATCTCGCTGGAAAAGGGGAAATACTAAAGAAGCCAGGTCTAGTATTCACCGTGCGTGAGATGGATATTATGCCTGCTTCGTAAATCCTCCTAAGATTTTTATTATGAAAATATTTTAAAATCTTCACGGAATCAAAATCGAAATTATGATCCCCTCTAGTTGTGTGTACAACTAAAGCATTGTTTAAATTTCCGAGGCGAATATCTCGTTTATGCTCGAAAACACGAGATTTTACGGACCTACATGTTTCACCCACATATTTTAAGTCACAGTTTTGCATGAGATTTGGTAGATGCAAGCATCGGATGTAATATGTTGTTTGCTGGTGCTATTTAATAAATTACGGATAGTTCTAGTAGGTAATATTGTAGTTTTAATTTTTAACGCATTTAAATTATTGGAGATACGTTCGGTCAAATGGTTATTTGGTAGAAAGATGCGACCAAAAGAATTATCATCAGGGGCAGCTGAAAGTGTACATTTCACTAATGTATTTGTAGTGGCCCTCGAGGTGTCATTTTGCGCTGATGAGTGAATTTTCAACGCTTTATTTTTAGCTCTCATTAATAATTGTCTCGGATACGAAAGATTTGAAAAGGTATCCTCTATATATGTGAATTCATCATCTAAATATTTTGCTGAACAGATGCGAAGAGCCCTATATATCTGTATGTATCTATCTATCTCAATCTGTTCGTATCGGTCTATCTTTCATACATCTGTATATCTCTCTATCTGTATAGAAATACATATATAGAGAGAGATGTGTACATTATATCAATGTTTTCATATCTATCTATCTATCTATCTATCTATCTATCTATCTATCTATCTCTTTCTTTACTTATCTGAATCTATCTCAGTCTGTTCGTATCTATGTACGTACCATCAAATTGGAATCTTTTTTTCTTAAATTTAAGCAAAAATTCACTGCATCCTGCTTTATTACATCGTTCAAAAATGACGGAATTATCTGATTTAAACGAAATTTGCAATAATTATTTAAATTATTATCTATTAATGAATGATTTTTAATTTTATACTCAATAATAGATAATTTAATTTTTTAAATTCTGTGTAAGTGGATCTATTTCACCTCCTTTCATTATTTAGTCACTAAATAAAAAGTATACACTAAATTTTAGTGTATAATTTTTATTTTCTGGTGTTAGTGATTTATTTTTTTACTGTTATGAAGAAAAATCTGACACTATAAGTTATGCAAATATGAAAATACGGAAAACTGGTCTGGAACCTTACCAAAAATAATTCGGTAAAACTCAAAAAGTAATCAACTGTTCTGATTGTTATGCTTGCATAATTTATAAAACATTATTTTATTTTACATTGGACAGAAAACATTGTTAATAATTATTTAGAAATCAAGTAATTGCAATTTTTCTTTGCTATTGGGAAATTTCCTGTCAACTACGATCTTCAAATATAAAAATGCAATGTCAGTCGTCGTCTTCTGTCTTGAATCCAGTTCTTTTATTGTCCTGTCCGTTTCTTTCACTCTTTGTAAGCCCTAGAATCTTAATGGTCTATATTGCTTTGCTTTGGGCGAAATGATTAAAAAAAAACAACAGCATAAATATACATATAAATATTATTACAATTAAGTAATTGATATATTACAATTAGGTAATGCGGGCAAACTGTACGCCAACACGTAGACATCCAATACTGTAAAAAAAAATAATGTTCTTACGTTCATTTGTTGTTTGTTTGTTTCTTTCTTTCTTTCTTTTTTTCTTAGGCTTTTTTTTTCTCAGCTTTTCTCAACATTATTTCTTTCTCAGCTATTCTATCTTGGCCTTTCCCAACATTACTTTTTTTTCTTAATCTTTCCTTTCATATACGCTACATCATTGGACATACATCATACTTATTATAAAACCCAGGTTGTGTGTGTGTGTGTGTGTGTGTGTGTGTGTGTGTACGTTTATATATTGGATCGGATTTCCTACATTTTTCAACTGATTTCAACAAAACTTCACAGAACTACGTAAAATTACCTTGCGGTGGTTCTGACAGCGCCAAAGATTTTGCACGAAATCAATTTGAAAACACGATTAAAAGGCATCGCTATCGCGAGAATGAAAGGGGGACAACTCATATCGAGTTATACTTATTATAAAACCCAGGTTGTGTGTGTGTGTTCGTTTATATATGGGATCGGATTTCCTACATTTTTCAACTGATTTCAACAAAACTTCACATATTTTTTGGCAGGTAGTGTTTCTTATTGTCTTGCACACATTTTTTTTATTTTTATATTCAGAATGCTTTAAAAATTCCATTTACAAGACAATTGTTTATAATAAAATTATATTCAATCGATAGACTCATAACGATTGAAAACAATGTTTTTGTTTGAGTTTAAGTTTGACCAATTCGTAGAAAAAAAAATAAGACTAATTAAGACATGCGTGTCCGTCAACCTTAAACAATAATCTTTGTCAATTTTATTTTTCAGTCTTTATGATGGTCGATACTTGATCTATCTCTTACTGTTACATGCCCGGGCAACGCCGGGCTCTACTGCTAGTATATATATATATATATATATCGTGATTGCTACATCATACTCAGATGAAAACCACCTCCTCTCTCTTCGCATTGCTTCCGTGTTGTTTTGGCGTCAATGATAACTCTCAAGACCAGCATTCTATTTCATAGGTATCAGGCATATATGACTGTTAAACTCTATATCTTTGAATCTTCATCCCTTACAACTCTCCTGTGTATCAACATGTGCCCTCCTTATTCCACATGATGATCTACAAACCTTGTTGTAAACACGGGGTATTGTCGGCAGGGCGATGAGGCAACTTGGCATAGTTGGTTTGCGTTGCTATAATGACCTTTCAGATGTTTTACGTAACCTGTCCTCGACAACAACATTCACTCACATTCACCACATCTCCAAGACTGCAAATCAAAGCTAGTGCCACTTCGGAGATTATGCTTGTTCTGAGCATGTCTGAGACATTCATTCTCAAAGGCATTGATCTCTAATAAAGTGTCTCCACTATGTAGAATATAACATCAGTTCTTCCCAATGCTGCACATTCATGTTCAATGCATTCAGATTATCTTTAAACCTCTTCCTAGATTTGTGCTGTGTATCCTTTCCTGATTACAAACAGGAAGGTTGTTTGGGAATACTGATATTTCCCATTCTCAAGTTGAGGATCATTATTGTTTCAATGCTGTTGTATTAAGATTTTTGAAGGATAATAATGTTTGGAATCAGAGCCCACCATTCCATGTTAAGGATGCGTCTCAGGCATTTTTGGTGGAATCGCTCAACCATACGCCTCTGGTCCATGTTTCAGAAGAGTTCAGCTGGAATTTTATGACAAAGGCTGTTTACACATTTGCTTTAGTCTTGATGGTAATGCCTCACTCTCACCAAATAGTACTATCCAATTTAACAAATGCAATACTTACCTTCCGAATGTATGAAAAACCTCAGCATTCAGAGTACTAACATTTGATATAGTACTTGTAAGCAGAGCCAGCTCAAGGTACTGCCAACTCGAGTAGTCGCCTGGGGCGCTATCAAAGCCGAGGGCGCCATCATGTTGCCATGTCATGTGTTTGGGATCTTCTAAAACTAAACCTTATAAAAACATACTTGCGATCGACCATGACTCAAGACAGATTAAATTCGTTGGCTATTTTGTCAATAAAAAATGATCATGTAAGAAGATAGGTGTAGAAAGTGCCATGAAAAGATTTGCAAATCTAAAAGCTAGAAAAATGTTTCAGGTTGGGTAATGAATGCTTGCATTAAGTTGTGACTTGTAATAAACGCGTTATTCTGCATTTTCAGTTTTTCTCCTTGTGAAAATTGTAAGGGTGCCGAAGTTCAGCTTGCTCGGAGTGATACCAACCCTAGGACCGTCACTGCTTCCAAGATATGGGAAAGTGTCCAAAAAACTCTAGAATGATATTTTCACAAGTACTGTTCGCTCTTTGTAGGGCAAACCAGATGAAGATTTGAAGATCACTGTAGTCTAATCTTCAGTCCTAAAGAAGCAAAGCTATCAAGTCTGCATCATCAGCATACACAAGTTTCTTATCAGGCACTCAAATTCTTGGATTTGGTGTTGAATGTTATGAGATTGAACACCCTTGGTGAAGTTCTAAATATCAAGGAGTCTCCTGCCTCACAGTCTTCGAAGGCTTGTGATAAGAGAACAAAGTAGACTGAGAAAAGTGTTTGTGTAAGAATGTCACCTTCCTTTACTTCATTGTCCAGTGCAATCTCATACGTATGTATGAAAAATAGATACATACATAATGAATACTCGTTTCCATGCATATTTGTCTTTTAGGGTGGATAATTCATTTCTCAAACACCCACAGAGTCAACCTGTGGTTTATACTGCAACTAGTTCCTCGGAGAGAGCATTAACAATTGAACAAGGTCACTATGCTCAAACCCTCGGTCACGGTGACTTGTGACTTCATGCTAGCATACCCATCGACGGCTTTCGAATAGCTGTTCAACCAAGGAATATCCCAGTGGTAAGCAAAATTGGGATTGCCTTCACAGGCCGATAACATCAAAAATCACATCACTGACAAACCGACCATGATCAGATCAGAGTGCGGGTCACATGGTCGGGGCGAAAACGTTCTAACCATTCGACTACACATCTACACACACGTATGCATACACGTATTCACTTATGCATAAATCATTATATTTATCCATGCGTAAAAACGTAAACGATTCCTCCGCCTGCGCAACAAGTGAAGAATTTCAGTCACAGTGCGTTTTCATGGGCCAATGCACCTCCACGGGTGGCCCAGGCTTCCTGGGAGATATGTGATTTTATCGAATCATCATTTCTAGGATGTTTGCCAAACAAAAATATGAAACCCAGTCTGTTCTACTATGAAAGGAAAAAATGAATTCGTACCTTACTCAAGAGTAGTTGCATGCAAATGAATATAATAAACTCGAGTTCGAGCGCGGCTTTCTGATTTCTTATTCCAGGTTGTAATCCATTACACCACGCGCACATCTATACACACTGATGTCTTTTTCCCGTTAATTCCCCAGCTAAAAGTTAATGTCAAGGAATTTGAAGTGGGTTAGCCTAAAAATATAATTTTTTTTCTCTCGCAGCAAACCCTGAATAATAAATCTTTGTTGGTAATCGTCATAACAAAAACGAAAACACCTAGCTTTAACTTATTTATTACCAAAGCAAAAAATGAATTAACTTAAGAATTCAAACTAATTATGATGTTTCTAACATGTGTACTCACTTAAAAACCACTAAATGTGATGACTTAAATTACTATTTTTTCCTTATTTCAAACTTTTCACATCATTTGCTTTTTCTGGCCGTTCGTTAGGAAATATGCAACCCTGGCCGTTCGTAGGAAAAGATAGAACATTCACCGTTCGTGGGGAAAGATACAACACTGACCGTTTGTCTGGAAAGGTGCATTACAGGCCGTTCGTAAGTTGACATACAACATTGACTGTTCATGGAGAAAGATACCACATTGACCGTTTGTGGCAAAAGATAAAACACTGGCCGATCGTGGGCAAAAATACAACTGACCATTCAAGGGGAACGATACAACACTGACTGTTCGTAGGGAATACAACTCTAACCGCTAGTATGTAAAGATACAACATTGGCCGTTCGTGGAGAAATATACAACAGTAACCGATTGTAAGGAAAGATGCTATACTGAAAGTTCGTGGGGAAAATACATTGACCATACAACACAGACTTTTGTAGGGAAAGGTACAACGCTGGTCATGAGTGAACAACGATACAACTGGTCGTTCGTGGCGAAAGTACAACACTGACCGTTTGTGGGGAAACACGCAACACTGACCGTTGGTAACGAAAGCTGAAACACAGACAGTTCGTTATGAAAGATATAACACTGAGCGTTGGTCATTAAAGATACAACGCAGATCGTCTATGGGAAAAGATACAATATTTACCATTCGTAACAAGAGATATAACGCTTGTGTTTAAAGATACAAAACTGGCTGACGGTGGAGAAATATATAACACTAAAAGCTCGTGTTTAAAGTTACAAATTGACAGTTCGTGGGGAAAGTTAAAATACTAACAGTTCGTTTTGAAAATACGACATTGACTGTTTGTGGGTGGATATACAACATTGGCCGTTTGTAGAGGAAAGATACAACACTGACCATTCTTTGTAAAAGATAAAACACTGGCCATTTACAGGGAAAGTTACAACACTGATCAATTGTGGAGGAAGATACAAAATTAACCGTTCTTTGGGAAAGATACAACACTGATCATTTGTTAAGCTTAATGATAATTAACATATCGAAATAATCATGATATTAATTCAATAAATAATAAGTGAGATGCGATTGAACTTAACAAGTGTCAAAAGCGAAAATGAGATAAAAACAAATGTTATAAAGTTAATTTAATACAATCATTTTGCCATTTGCACTGCTTTTGTGCCCATTGTCCGTGACAGTATTCTATAGGCAATCTGTTCAGATCATTGCTATCTTTCCACGGTTACCTTTGCTTCCAAATAACGTCAAGTTTAATTTTCCCTCTTCAAGAAGATTTAATGATTGTTATGCTTTGTGAATACAAATTAACTCATTTGAAATTGCAAAAAATGATAAACTCACTATCAAGTCTTAAGAGAAGAATTACAAAATATGGATTGTAATTGGGAGACAGAATTCAAAGCCGGGTAATGTAGAAAAACAAAAGAAACTCAAGGATTCTGTGCTAATATCAGAAAATATTTGTATATATTGATGACTCATTCACATTTTTTGTTTTGTTTTGGTCTCTTTTTTTTTCTTTTTTTTTTCCGGAAAGGCTCACCCTGCACAAGACCCAGGGGCCAGTTGAGGGTAGAGGGTTATGATAAGTAGTAGTTAATATGGATAGGAGGGGAAGATAATGGTTAAACATGTTAAGATTGTAGTAATCGGGGAAACATCCTCTTGGAAGTCTGTTCCACAGGGAAGTGGTGCACGGGAAGAATCTGCTTGTGTGGAACTTATTTCTCACCAGTGAAATATGGAGGTAATGTGAATGGTTTGTTACTATCTAGGTGGAATGGTGAGTGCTAACCATGAACGTCAGGCCTGTTGGAACTAGAATATGCACTTTATACAAGCAGTTTCCCTAGTAGTAGCAATAGAGCAGTGAGAGACTCGTTACATCCCACCTGTGTGTGGGTGAGGGAGAGAGAGAGAGAGAGAGAGAGAGAAGGGGGTTGAAGTGTGGAAAACAATTCTTCCACAAGGACTCGAAGACACTTTTGAACTGTATCAAGACTGGAAAATGAGGTCTGGTCAGCTCCTACCCAATTATGCCAACATTACTCCATTTTCGGCTTGATCTGACTCTTATAAAGGTAGAGTATAACACCAGGAGTGAAGTACTTACTGGAGCAGTACAGGGAGCTAATCATTTTACCTGTATCTTTAGCAATGAATAGAGCTTATCATAGGCAGTTACTAATATTGTCTTAGTCTGATAGAAGGCCACAAGCTTAATGCACATGCCCAATGAACTCACTACAGTGTGCAGTATATACAGGTGATCTTCTGAAACTCTCTTGTTAGCAACAATTATGCACATGCATATATTTAATACTGTAAACATTCATATTCATTTTTTCTTTCTTTTAAGTTAAGAATGCAAATTTATTTACAAAATTAAACCTATTCTTGTACAAAACCATAAACATGGTGCACAGAGTAATGATCTGCTAGTCTAGCTTGTTAACCATTACTCATAAATGTTAACTTGGTTCCAGCATAGTTTTTTTATTTCAATTTTATTTGCTAGAATCTCTAAATAGATATAGTTATCATTATTTCATTGATGAAAATTTTTTATTGTTGTAACCTGGGAAGAATTACTGAATGAGGAATAACCAAAATGGAGGTTGGAAATGAAATGGTAATCTTTATAACATCAACAAAATGCAATACTCGCCAGCGGTGTAAATAGGTAAACCAGTGCTGGTGGTGGACTACTTAGACAACATAGTACGATATTTATTTCTGTGAAATATACAGAAAATGTGACACAAGGCCTAAAAAGGGGATGGAGAAAAGAACGATCTTCATCTGTCTTAATTTTAAACTTATCTAGCCACAAGCACTGACCCAAGCATACAAACAATATTCCTAACACCAAAACAACACATTCTTACTAGCCTTTCTTACTTCATCCACCATAATACCTCATTGTCTCTATGAAAATCCTAAATACTCCCCATATGTACAAATCGTCGTATGTGGAGGGGGGGTGATAAAACAACAAATTAAAGAGATCCCAAAGGAGTATATACAATATGAATTAATCTATTTACAAAAAACTAAACAAAATCATTATTAGTAATAAAATCCCCCACAATGTGGCAGAAACATCAGTTCACTGGACGAAATCAATGCGGGCCTATAAGAATATAAAAAAACCATTCATTCATCCCTAACACTCACACAGATTCGCAGTCATCCAAACACGACAACATAAAACGAAAAAAAAAAAAAAAAAAGAAAGAACAAAAATCAGTTAAGAAGAGGTGGTACCGTCGGAAGACAGGCCGCCAATGTCCAGAGGGAAAGTTAATTTCAACGCTCTATACAGGGAGGGGTGAACAAAAAGCGGGAACCTCCCTGAACAAAACTGTTTTTTCACTGTGTCATGGGCGGAAACATGCCAAAGACTTCATTAGCCTCCGCAACCATGGCCGAAATTTGCTGATTGGCTTTGCCCCCCTCTGACGACAGTTACGACCGTTTTAGCTTTGGGGAAATTTCTGAAGTCTTCAATGTCTAAGTTATTTATTTTTCGGAAATTTACTAGAGATTTTATTTTTTTTGGAATACTGTATGGCCTTGTCTTCTAGTAGTTTAAAAACTCGGCACACATCTTCGCCTGTGTTAAATATGGGTTTAGGCTTTTTATGGGATGTAGGATCAGGTGATGGGCTTCTTTGCCCTTTGAGATTTTCAGTCTTTTTTGGTGTGGCTGAAGGAGTTTTGACAGGGGATGGTTTGGGGCTAATGGTAATAGTGGAAGTGTGGTCTTTGGCAGGTAAAACTCTGATGGTGCCTTTTTAATGTTATCATTTTTGTGGGAAATGAAGATGAGGAGCTTAGGACTGGAGGAGGGGTCATGATGTGTTATTTGGCTGTCGGGGAAGGCGGCACCGAGGAGTTGGTGCCAAATTTTTTCCATTATTTTGCTTGAGCGAACCTCTAAGTTGGCGCAATTTTTCAGCTTTCTCTCATATCTTTGTTTTTGTTGTCGTAATTTTACTGAATAGCTGGTCGGGGAGACACCTTTAGAACTGCTTGAGGGAGTGGGACTGTTTGTGTCTTTACCCGTTGGGGTTTCATTGGTACGAGGACCCGCTGCCCGGAGCTCCCCTCTAGCTTTACCAAAAACCTGCCATTCCCCCCTTTCTTCCTCCACAACCGCACTAGCGGCGGGCAAAGACCTTTCGGAGAATGGGGGCCGTGAGACAGACTCAACCGGGGGTTTTACCACACCGGCTTCGGCTGTTGGCACGCCCATTACAGGCGAGACTGAAACAACCCGAGGGGGATTTGGGTTGGTGGGGGCCAGAAGTACAGAGGCCTTTATCTCTGGGCAGGAAGAAGACAGGTGACCAGATGTCTGCACTTCCAGCAAGCCGGTCTTCGACCTGTAACTATGATCGGCATCTTCTGGCCCTCAACATCCAGGCTGTTGGGGATGGAGATGAAGGCCTTTCGATCCACCATCAATTCAAAACTCCATCCCCCGGTCAGATCGTCGGAGAACGCACTGAGTATCTGGCCAAATTAGCACAGATAGGCGGCCAAGTGCTCCCCAACATTCTGAGGAGGGACCTCATAAACTGAAACTTTGGTCCTACGCTTGCCTTGATATTCAAAAAGAGGGGTTGAGGCTGGTCATCACTATCTTATACCTAGCTAAACCGATTCACGACTCATTCACTCATTATAATTCGTCCATTCACCACAAAAACTCATCCTTCACCAATCAATCCTCCATGCACCTCTCAAGGGGGACCTACAAAACGCGCCACGTGACATAAAAAATTAATGATAATAAATAATTATATATAAAAATCTATGATGAAAAATGAGAGTGGGGGGAGATGAACCCAATAAAAAACTAAAATATTAACACAAAAGAATCTAAACATAACTGATGTTAGTAGGGCTCGTCCAACCCTCAAAACAGAGAGGCTGCTGTATTCTGCCCATTGGACAAAATCAAGACGCTCTCTCGCTAAGGGAGTAGGAAAGGAGAAAAAATATACGGACATGGGGAATAAAAAGTTGACCCAGTCGAGATAAAAGGGGGGAGGGGCAAAACAAACTGGGGAGGTTGGGAATCTCAACTTGGATCATAACCAAAGAGGCCGCCGGAAACAGGCCAGGAACAACTCTTACTCACATTAACTAGATACACAAAAGCTTGTCTAACCTAACCAGGGGTGGGGGGCTCCACAGGAAACCGCCCCGATGTGACGTAGGTTGACCAAGAAGAGAAAAGGCTAGCCCCGTTCAAACGAACCAAGCTCGCCTCAGTCACCCAACTTTCGGTGAAGACTGTCGAATGCAAGCGTTTTCTATCATTCTAATCTTCAACTTGAGTTGATGCTCAAAGAATCGGATTAGATCCTGATGAGAAAGACTCGCAAGACTTACACTTGTCGCGTCGTTTAAATCACCATTCGAGCCTTGGCCAGCAGCGTCAGAAACACCATCCGTTTCACCCCAGAATACGGGGTCGACACATTGTCACACGCGTATGCGCGATCAATGAGCACAAGCTTTTCGGGAGCGAGACGAGCCGACAACTCGCCTATAATGTTTCCATAAAGGGCGGACCCGTGGGCAATGGTAGAAGGCGTGTGAAGCCGTTTCTTCTAAACCAAGGTCACACCGTTCACAGTGTTTCTGCCCTACTCCGGCCGACACGTTTCTCTACGGGTCTTTCAGCGTCCTCCTCCTCTTCTTCTCTAGTTCTCTTCAACGAAGAAGAGCGGGGGAGGGGACGCATTTCCTCCACCGCCATTTCCGCTTCCGGTTGCTTCTGCTGTTTTTTTCTTCCTTTTTTTGTTGCTGATTTTGGAGATTTCTGCGATTTCTGTTGTTGCTGCTGGTTGATTTGGTGACTGTGTGACTTACTGCTGAGTAGAAGGTGGGTTTGTCACGCCCTCCCCATCTCTTCACCTCAGTCCAGCCACCCTGGAGAGCCTTCTCTTTTTCTGCTACGACTGTTGCTGCTGCTGCTGCTGCTGCTGGAGGTGTACTCTTAGTAAGCTGTTCAACATTCTTCCCGGGACACTCTTTAACCATGTGCCCCACTGAACCACATGACCAACGACATGGCCTCTTACCCTCCACGACAACGAACATTCTTTCTTCCCGACATGTCAAAATGTTTGTGATGTTTTGGAAGATCTGACGTGTGAGAACAACTTGCAAAACTATGTCATCGGTTGCAATGCCGGCTTTACTGCGTACCGCACTCGCTTCTTGTACCTATCCATACTTGGCAAAGAACGCTCCCATCCTATCCTGTGAAATGTCAACAGGTACACCATGCAGAGTAATTTGCGTCTTTCTTGTACCCATATACTCCGTTTGGAGTCTCAATGACATTTCCTGAGAACTGCTTTGCTTCTTGTTCTGATCCGAGAAGAAGGTCCTACATTGTGCTGCCTCTCCTCGCTAACACTTTCGGTATGATTTTTAATTTTTTAGTGCCTCCTCCATGCTCTCTCTGCTGACCCCGATGAGTCTCCGACTTTTTACATCTGTGGTCAGCATCGAAATAACTTTGGTGTTGACAGCTTCCAAGGCCTCTGGGGTATTAAGGAACTCATTCCTCCTGCAGATATTTTTCATACTTTTGACGTTGTTCCTCATATAAAGCTGCATCTTTTTTTTAGGTCCGCTCTCAGACCAGGCCTGTTTTTTATTTTTTTGCTGGTGCCAAATTTTCGGTTTGCACCGGCGGTGTTTCTAAATTTTCGCTCATGGTGGTTGATAGCCACCACTGCTGAACAAATTAAAGTTTGCCTATATGTTATTATTATATTTTAAGCAGGCATAAAATACAAGACAGAATTTAAAAATCTCAAATAAAACTAAGAACGTGGAAAAATAAAACGAATGAACACGTAACTACTAAAAACTAAGAAATACAAAAAGGTAAATAAAAACCGTGGAAGGGTAAAAATACAAGCAAAAGGAAAAAAAAACGAAAATGGCGCACAAATAAATATGCACAAAATATAAAAGCTGAAAAATTGAAAAGTTTTAGAAAATAAAAATGAAAAACCTTAACTGTTCAAATAACTCAAGCTCGTCAAAAACGTAATCCATACAAGCAAAAGGCAATATAAAGTCTAACTAGACGGCATATTCCTTCCACTTACAACAGTGCCTAACGTATTGATGAGGATTGGGACATACCCATTAGTGTTCATAGGTATGATATATAACAGTTATGTACGCTAAAGATATCTCTCCAAGTAAATTTATCTATCACATTTACATACTTATATTTATTCTAGAGGTGTCTAGAAGTCCAGTAGCTGTTATCACTTTTTACAGTATTGGTGGTGGTTTCCTTTCATTTAAACAATATACGACATCAATATCTTGATTACATCATTATTTTCTCTTAAAATTACATTTGATATCCGTTTTAGCTATTTCTGCTCTTGGAGGTCGTTGAAATGATATCAATTCAATTATCTGATACAGTTCTTTATTTGTGATTCTGTAACACCAGTCCACAATGTTCAAAGAAGTTATTTCTCAGTCAAAGCCATTTTTAATCATTGATCTTAGATAGCAGTTGTATACAGCTGACAGTTTAGATATTTCTTAATGCGTTTTACACCATGTATTACATTCATTAGAAAGTCTTGATCTGACTAGGCTTGTGATTTGTGTTTTCAGGTTAATGTTTTGGTTTTATACCAATTTGTTCTATTGGGCAAAACTATTTCAACTGATTATATGTCCAATTTGCTTATCTCCTATACTAAATTTATTATAAAAAATCCATACACTAAGATATTTAGCATTTACTAATTTAACATTCTGAATTTGTATAATGAATTCAGGGTAGGTGTCGTCACTGCTTTCATTCCAATTGCAGACTAAAGCTTCTGCTTCGGAAAGGTTTATCTTAAGTCCTATTTCTTGAAGATGTTCAACATCATTCATTTTCTGTTCAAGATCATTATTATCCCAACTATGAATATCTACATCATCAGCATCAGTAGATGCTGATGATGTAGATATTCATAGTTGGACTAAGAATGATTGGTCCCAGGAGGGAAAGCAGGATTATGGTCTTCTATTGGTATATTGTTTAGAATGTGGTATGAAATGCTGAAGTGATCAATGCTCATCTCTATACATCTTTGCTTGTAAATATGCAGGACATAGTCTAGGAAAAGATTAAATAGAGCGGGGCTACTATTTCCTCCTTGTTGTACTCCTGATGAAATTTGAAATGTTCACGTATTGGTGTCTGTGCCAGACATGTAAGATTTTGTAGACCAATAAAGGGGTCAATACATTCAGGGCTTGGAAGGCAGTTTCTAATAGATGAGAAGAGAAATTTTCTATTGATGTAGTCATATACTGTTGTAAAGTTGATATAGCAGGTATACAATTTCCTATTAGAGAGTTAAACAATTTCCTGGAGTTGTTTGATGACACATATGCCATTATTACACACCTTAGCAGAACAAAAGCCAAACTGGGTCATGAGGAGCTGACTTTCATGAGAGCTTACTTAAGATAATGTTCATTAATATTTTCATGATGATGGATCCAACTGAGATCCCTTTGTATGTGTGAGGCTCTTGAAGCCTACCATTTTGTTTTCATATTTTGTTTGGGGATGCATTTCCGATTTTAGACATCTTTCATAAAATAGAGGAACTAGTTATTGAATTCAGAGAGAATGTAAACTATCTTCAACAGTTCATCTTCAATGTCAAATGATAATTTATTATTCCTTATTTTTTAATAGTTTTCTTAATTTCCTCATCAGTAGTCTCATTAATGTTTATGTTTGGAGATAGACTTCGTAATGATTGGGTATATAGTGGTATATGTTCTATTTCTGCAAGTATTTTTAGTTTAGTGTGGTCAGGGTTGAAGTGTGCCTCAAATTGTTTTTGAGACCAGAACATGACACGTGAAGCCCTCACATTCTAAATGTTTTAAGAAATGCTGTCATTTTGATTGTCCCAGTTCTTCCTCTAATTTTCAGTTACTGAAGCCTTCAGGATTGTTCGTAGTGCTCCAATAATGATTGCCACAACTGTCACTTTCAAATTCCAGAACTATTTCAGTTCTCTGACAAGGTTAAGATATTTTTCATCAGATTATGATTTGTCAGAACAGCAAAATTATCTTTTTTTCTTATTTCCAGATCAATTCTTGGACTGGATCACCAAAAAGGATTTTATGTGTTTCATTCTCCATAACAAATCCTGTGACTATGGACTTTGTGGTCAAAACACAGTGACTTATACCGTTCCATTGGATCTTCCTTCACACTGTATTATTTGTGCACTCCTTTGAGGGTCAAAATGTCACCTCCTGGCTTTTCTGCTTATCACCAGCATTCCTTTGCTGAGTATTCTTGCTAGGATTAAAGTGTAGTTTCAGTTATACTTCTAAAGGTGTATTCCTATATTATAGTTCAGGACATCAACACCTTTTCTGTGTTCAGTCAGTTCACCATCTAGCAATAATGGAAATTGTAAATCTACCTCAGTACTTCACCATTGCACCAAAGGGAGATATATTTTGACACTGTAGAGTAGTCATAGAGACTGGGAATTTTTTTCACTTGTCCTATGTATACACATATGAGCATCTCACATAACCAGGTGTGTGAAGGATGAGTTTCTGTGGTGAATGGACGAATTGTAATGAGTGAATGTGCGCGTGGGTGTGCACATGTTTGTGTGTATTGGGTAGTAGGCAAACACAGGATTAATGGTCAGTGTGTAGTACCTGTTTCACTTCGTCCATCATATTCCTAAATGCGGAGGGATGGCACAATATTTCTGCTTTTAGACTGTTTTAAGCCAAGCAGTGCAAAAAACTTGAATGTGGAGATATTAAAGAGGACATTTTGTAACGTTTCTTTAAATATTTACACTATTTACATTGTTCAAACTGTTGTCTTTATCTTTATTGTTATATTCATGACATTTCATCTGTTGTACACTCCAACTTTCTTCAAGTGATGTACATTGGAAATTTGAACCAAATCCTTTATTATGAGTAGATTGATCTAATTCCACATGCCAAGCCTTTTCTGGATGTCTCATTTTCAGTTAATTCCCATTCAAATGTTTTGTTTACCTCTGCTGTGACCAGGTACTGAACTCACAACTCTTTAGGTCAAGTCACTTTTGGATTGCTTCAACTGGGAGACGTGAATATGACAATAAAAACATGGACGGCAGTTCAAACAATGTAAATACTGTAAATAGTTACAAGACCTCATCTCAGGCATATAAACAGATCCTGAAAAAGGCCGGAGTGCAAAACGGTTGAAACATTGTAAATATAACACTAATGATGAGGACTACTCTCCAAACAATGTAAATAGTGTAAATAGTTACAATACCCCATCTCAGAAATACAGACACATGTTTCTTAAAGTATAATTAAGACACAACATTATAAAAGCAACCCCTCATTCACATAATAAATGGATTCATAAACTTCTAATACAACAGTCCAGAAAACAGACGGAAAAAAACAAATATTGCTGATTACCTTCATTTACTCTTTATTAATATTCACCTTTAGCATTGATTACTGCAGCATAAACTTTTGACATTCATTGGAAAAGTTTTGATAATTTACTTCATTCTTTTTTCCACTAACTCTAAGAGATCTTTTTATTTTTTTCTCTCTTCTATTAAGTTTATCCCATACTAATTCTGGGGGCCACTTCAAACTTTTGAACTGTCGTGTGCGTATATAGATCTATATCTACAAACTTCTGCAGTATGGAATCTTTCCTCACTGCAAACGGCCCGGATATACTGGCTCTCTGTGAGACCAACCTTGTCTCGTCTATCCCTTCCTCTGATCTCTCTATCCCAGGCTACCTTCCTCTCCTCAAAAAAGACTCTCTAACCCACATGCATGGCCTTGGTGTCTACGTCAAGGACCATCTCCCTCTGGCCAGAGAGTTATCTCTCGAATCGCCAGACCAGTCGTACATGTGTCTCTGACTATCTCTTCTCAATGCAGTAAGCTATCTCTTCTTCCTTTACCGCTCTCCATCCTCTCAAGACTGTCGCATACTCGATAGCATTTCTGACAGAATAGACAAGGCTCTCTCCCTCCACCTGTTTGCTCACATATTTGTGTTTGGCGACTTTAACGCCCATCATACCAAGTGGCTTAAGAATGCTACTACTGACCATGCAGGCATTCAGACACTTAATTTTTCAGTTTCTCAATCCCTCACGCAGATAGTTAACTTCCCCACTCGTTTTGCCTACAACCAGGAAGGTAAGACCTCTCTTCTCGATGTGTGTTTTACCTCCATCCCCGAATCTTGTAGCGCCGAGCAACTCTGACCTCTTGGTAACTCTGATCATGCTGTAGTATCTGTTAACATCTCCTTCAAATCCACCCCCTGCAAAGAACCTCCTACCACTAGAACTTCGTTCTACTATCAACGAGCTGACTGGGACGCGTTCCGTGATTTCCTCCGCGATGTCCCCTGGGATGTTATCTTTACACTCCCCGTTCAAGAATGTGCTTCTGAGGTCTCTTCCTGGGTTAAAGCTGGAATCGACGCTTTCATCCCCTCAAGTCGCGCTCCTCCCATTGGTTCTCCGCTGCTTGCTCAGCCGCCATTGACCATAGGAACCACTTCGTTCACCTATTTCGTAGCGACATGTCGGACTGCAATAGACGTCTCTTTGCATCCGCCCGTAACGAGTGTAAGCGTGTCCTCAACGATGCTAAGTCACTATTTGCTGCTCGGATGAAGGAGCGTATTGCATCTCGCAAATTTGGCTCCAAAGATTATTGGCGTCTCTGCAAGAGCGTACTGAACAATTGCAAACTCTCTATATCTCTTTTGTTCAACCAGTTCGAAGCCCTGACCTCCTCTGCCGACAAGGCTGAATGCTTTGCTCGAAAATGTTCATTCAACTCAACGCTCGACTCTTCCGGTGTACCCATATCCGACTTCCCTCTTAGAACTAAGGCCCTATTGAGTGGTTTACACATAACCCCGTCTTTGGTATTGGGCATTATCTATTTAGACCCCAACAAGGCTAGTGGTGGGATGGGATACCAATCATTGTCTTGAAGAAATGCGCGCCTGAACTGGCGCCCGCCCTCTCTAAACTATATAACTACTGCCTCAAGGAATCTTGTTTTCCTGACTGCTGGAAGCCCTCTTCGATTGTTCCTGTCTTCAAGAACTCTGGCGACCCCTCTGACCTTTCTAATTACCGCCCTATCAGTCTCCTACCCCTCTTCGGCAAAGTCTTCGAAGCCCTAATCAATGCCGAAGTGATTAACCACCTTACATCCCATGATCTGCTCTCAGACAAGCAATATTGCTTCCACTTTGCCCGATCTACAACTGATGTGCTTACGGCCATCACTGAAACTGTCTACCAAGCTCTTCAAAATAATGGGGAAGCTCGTGCCGTGGCCCTAGACATCTCCAAAGCGTTTGATAGGGTTTGGCATGCCGGCCTTCTTCGCAAGCTCCAGGGTTATAGTATTACGGGTCGATTGTTTGACCTAATACAATCATTCCTGTCAAACCATGAATTGAAGGTCATTCTCAACGGATTCTCCTCCAGTTCCTATCCCACGAATGTAGGTGTCCCTCAAGGCTCAATCCTAGACTCCACTCTATTCCTTTACATAAATGACCTTCCTGACGCCATAAATTCCCAAGTTGGCATCAACGCGGATGACACCACAATTTACTCCTGCCTCAAAAACAAATCTAGTGTCGCTGACAAAACTAACCTGGCCGTGCGTCTCGAAAAGGACCTCCAATCAGTTGTGAACTGGGGTAGGAATTGGCTGGTCAACTTTAATGCCTCAAAAACAAAACTGCTCTCTATTAATCACCACAGAGATCCTTCCCTGCCCCCCCCCATTAGAATGTCTGACGCTCAACTTCTCGAGAGCAACTCTCTGCGGCTGCTCGGTCTCATGTTGACTGCTGACCTGAGATGGAACAAATATATTGAGTCAATTGCTTCGTCCACCGCAAGAAAAGTTGGCTTCCTGTGCCGTGCCAGGAAATTTTTCTCCTCGGAATCGATCCTCCAGATCTACAAATCAACAATTCGCTCTTGCATGGAGTATTGCTGCCATATATGTTCTGGAGCCCCTTCTGTTTGCCTCGGGGTTCTTGATAAGATCCAGAGGCGGATATGCAATATAATTGGCCCTGTTCTGGCATCTCGTCTACAGTCGCTCTCTCACAGACTTGCCGTCGCCTCTCTCTGTCTTTTTTACAAATACTTTCATGGTAATTCCTCTGAGGAGCTGCATTCGCAGGTTCCAAAACTTCATGAATTCAAGCGCCCTACGAGGCTGGCATCCCGCTCTCACCCTTTCACTGTCGAAACTATTAAATGTAGCCGTCTCTCCTACTCCAATAGCTTCATATATCGCACCGCTCGCCTGTGGAACTCCCTTCCCTATTCCAGTTTCCCTGAGAGCTATAATTTCCAACTATTCAAATATAATGTCAATCGACATCTCCAGTTGCCTTGATCTATCCACTATCCTTCTCCTCATCCTTTCCTCAATCACTCCTATCTGATCTTGCTCCAAATCTTCCGTAACCCCTTGCGTCCTAGTGGCTTCCCGCCTTGCTTGGGGTGAAACGCTTAAAAAATATCTATCTATCTATCTATCTATCTATCTATATATATATATATATATATATATATATATATATATATATATTTGTTTGAATAAAAACAGACCACGTTAAGGTTCCATGTAATAAATTATTTCACCATAACCCCTTTAACAGGGCTCTGGATCATCAGACTTTACTTCCAAAAATTGAAATGAAAAATGAAAATTGACGGACCTCATCAAGTATACGTAAAATTAACGAAGTGAAGAAGTGAGGTGGGAAAGAGGATATCAATGTGTCATATGTATCATTTCAAATTCTTATTTTTAATTTAATAATAATTTTTAATTTAATAATTAATTTCTTCGTAGATTGTTTAAACATTTAGATACAGAAAAAAACTTTAACCTCCCAAACATGCCCGTTAAAGTAACGCGAATTAACAACGTCTAAAAAATTTGAAAGAAAAACTGTCTTCGTGAAAATAGTGTAGCTTTTTCCTTTAAAGTCGGTCTCCACCCCTCCACTCCTTAGCCATCTATATCTTGAGACTAGACACAATAAATTCGAACGACATCTAGCCGACACATTGGAGTTAAAAATTAAAAATAAGAATTTGAAATGCTGGAAATTTGGAAGTAAAGTCTGATGATCCAGAGCCCTGTTAAAGGGGTTATGGTGAAATAATTTATTACATGGAACCTTAACGTGGTCTGTTTTTATTCAAACATATCTGCTCTGAATTTTACATTGAGCTCTCCGGATATCATCCTCCTCGGGTCTACCCATACGGATTACCTAAGTTTGCATAAACTATATATATATATATATATATATATATATATATATATATATATATATATATATATATATTGTTGTGACCAAGTAAATGGTTAAAGAAATAACAATAAAGTGTTATAGATATATCATATATTAAACAGTAAGTACAACAGAAGAGTCTTCCACGACTAGTGAGTGTGTGTCGATTGACCCAGCGTTCTATCTATTCGACTGTTAATATTTAACAGCCCCCCACCACGAGGGATGTATGTGGCACAAGGCTGAGTTTACCGTGGGTTCTCCGAGCCCGTATGTTCGGTCAAAAATATTCCCTTAGAAACCGCATAAACGGGTTCAGGGACAGTGTACCACCCCGGACGAAACTTTGCCCTTCGGCAAAGCCTTGTCCGGGTTCCTCTCTGCCGAGGCAGAGAGTTCGATACTTATTAACAGTCTGGTCGACTGATCCCTCAACGCCTTCTCTGCTACCAATCTTATAGTAAGCAGAATCGTCCAACATAGGCTCTTTAGTGGGAGGAAATCACAACCCCCACTTTTCAGCCTGACTTCGTATCGGTCTTTTTTATAATTACCACACAATACTTTTTATTTAACCAAATAAACCCTTTTTTCACAAAAAAAAAAAAAAAAAAAAAAAAAAAAACAGAAACAGAAACAACTATGAAAAAGCTGTATACAGGAATTACATTCACAATTTTTTTTTTAGTTTTATGTGTTAACAAAAGTCCCTTTTTATTAAGGTCTCTATTCATTATTCCTAAATTTAAGTTTAATGGTAAATTATAATGTTAATAATTTCCATTAATCTAATGTGTATTGTGCTTTTCTGCTAATTCAAAGTTCATAAAAGAGAAGATGGGTTTTTTTTACTCATTCTTTTCCTTTTTCAATAGCGATGGTATGAAATGAAAGATGTTCAATATCTTTTTCTTTTCAGGTTAATTTCTGAAGGCTCCTTAAAATTTCCTTTTACTTTTGGGCCTTCTGAACTCTGGCACTGATTGCGGTATTGGAACCTCAAACATGTCAAAGATGACGTCTATAGTGTCATCTTCTATGGGATCCCTGTTGACTACACTTTCATACCATTTTCTAATTTGGTTTACATGACGTTTGTGTATAAACTTTAGTCGCTGAATCATGTCAATCATGTTACCAATTTGTCTGTCTATTATTCCATTCTCCCAATGAGATTTATTATTCCCAAATACACAAAAAAAACCTTTTCACCGACCTTAAAGCACTTTTTAAGCACTTTATTCCTATTTCCCGCTTTCGTTTCACTCGAAAGGAATTTGTCAAATGCCGATTTTATTTTCCTGGCAAACAACCTCTGCTATGGAGCACTGCTATTAGGGGTTACACGATAGACCTGCAAAAACTGCTGTATAGCCGTATCGCTGGGAGCACCTCACGCCTTCTTCAGTGCTCTCTTGAAAGTGTTCACAAAATGCTCTGCCTGTCCATTACTTCTCGGGTGATATGGCACCGTGGTAATACATTCAATCAGCAATGACTGACAAGAATCCTTAAATTAACCGGATGTGAACTGTGTGGTATTGTCTGTTACGATACAGTCAACAACTCCGAAACAGGGAAAATAGCTCGTGCAAAAACTTTACTGTCACCTCCGCGTTCGGTTTCTTACATTTCAATATTTCTGGCCACTTGGAATAACTGTCAACTGCTACAGTGTAGTAAAAACCATCAAGTGGGCCAGCAAAATCAATGTATATCTGCAAACACGGACGGTCAGTTTTAGACCAGGGATTGAATTTTATTGGGGGTGCTTTAGCAGCCAAAACACAACCTTTGCCTGATCTTACAGTGTTTTCAATATCCTTGTCCATGTTGGCCCAGTACACGTAACTCCTCATTAGACTCTTCATTCTTAAAGTTCCTGGATGGCCAACATGGAATTTCTTTAATGTTCTTTTCTGTAGTGTAGAGGGGATTACTACTCTGTCTCCGTACATTAGTATGTCATTACAGAGTGAGTAAACCTCTGAAATATTCTGGTCTTTACTATTTAGTTTGGCCTTTACTTCCTTTATCAAGTTATCCTCAGACACTTTGTCTATTATCTCGTCAATTGTTATAGGAAGCTCCCTGACAATATTGCACAAGGTACGTTTTTATTTCGACCTCTGTTCTTATGGCAGCAATGACTATGTCTTCCAGGGATTCAGCATATTTAGATATCAATCTAGACAACTAATCTGCATGGCAGATTTTAGTGGATGGGAGAAACTCCATTTTGTAGTTATAATTGAGGAGAATGGTTCCCTATCTTTGCAGTCTATTAGCAGTGTGTGTTGATCCAAAGATAGTAAGGAGTGGATGATGGTCTGTCTGCAACACAAAGTGTCTTCCATGAATAAATCTATGAAATTTAGTCACCGCAAAAATGATTCCTAAGCCTTCCTTTTCTATTTGCAAGTAACCCCTTTCAGCTGGAAATAGTGATTGGCTTTATCGACCCATCCTTTAACTTGTGTAAAATGCACGCCCCGATGCCGTAGGAGCTAGCATCGCTGGCTACAATGGTGTCAAGGTTTTGATCGTAATGAGTCAGGAACAAATCTGATGTAAGGACATCCTTTATTTTCTCAAATTGCTTCCTGGCATTTGGTTGTCCATTCCCACTCTGTCTCTTTCCTCAATAATTCATTAAGTGGAGCTGTCAAATTGTGCATTCTTGGGGTAAAAACTTGTAATAATTGACAAGACCTAAAAAAAAACTTTGAAGAACCAACATATTTTCTGGTGTTGGCGTATTCTTTATTGCCGTTGCCCTATCTGGGTCGGGGAGTCTTCCGTCTTTGTCAATTATTTGCCCCAAGGACTTAATCCTCTCTAAGAAACTCCACACTGCATCCTCATGAACACGTGCCAGACGTGCGATTTGTGTTCCTCAATGCTCTCGTTTTCATTTGGAAGTCGTCAAAAATCCAGGCCATTTAACATCATGTCCATGACCTGTTGAAAAATGGAAGGAGTGACCTTAACCCCAAATGGAAGTCTTAAAAATTTGTATAACCCTTGTGGGTGTTTATACAAAGGGGATTTGAGCATTCCTCGTTCAAGGGTATTTGTAGATATTCGTCGCTTAAGTCAATTTTAGGGAAATATTTTCCTTCACTGAGCTTAGCGAATATCTCCTCTGGACTTGGAAGGGGATAATGGTGATCCTTTAGGGTGTTGTTCAGTCTTGTAGAGAAGTCAGCACATACACTAATTTCTTTACTCTTTTTTTAATATAATATTCAACCTTTGCCAGAACTCCCATTTCCTCAAGTCAATTCAGTTCTTCATCAATTTCATTTAACAAGGCAAATGGAACATTACATTTTTTTCTTAAAAACTGGGTTTATGTCTGGCTTTAACTCAAACTTAGCAGGCATTTTTGTGCATTTTCCTAGTTCACCTCTTAACTTTTCTTCTTCGTCAGTCAGATTTTCGACTTTTTGACTTAATGAGTTAATAGGCATATACCAAAGTTGAAACTGTTCTAATCAATCAGTCCCGAACAAATTATCCGTATTCTTCATAATATACGCCTTTAGTTTTAAAGTTTTATCTTTGAATGACACGTTCATTATAAGTTCGCCCATAAACTTAATAGGGTCGCCAGTTACACTTTTAGCTATTCGGTTCGTTCTTAAAGTCGGCTTACCCAGTTTTTTCCATGTTTGATAATTAATTATGGATAAATCTGAACCCGAATCAAGCTGTAATCTTATATTTTTGTTAAATATTTGCACTTCAATGATGTTACGACTTTCTGGTTCATCAGACTTGGTAATTTTAACAAAACTTTTTTTTTGTCTTGTTCATAATCCTGCAGTAGGAACGTTTGTGTCCCAATTTATCGCAATTAAAACATTTTTTGATTTTAAAAGGACAATCTCTATGTCAATGTAATTGACCACACTCGAAACATGGTCTTGACGACAAAGTAACTTTAATATTTTTTGGGTTGGCGCTTTTTAATTTTTCTTTGGCGTATTTTTTTAATGTGAGCTGTCCCATTCAGTTCGATGTTTTTCGAATCCTCTCTAATGTTCACAAAACGTTGGCAATCTCCGGCAACTTGCTGTAAAGTAAAGTCGGGCTCATTTTCAAGCGCGATGAGTACCCTACGACATATTTCGCCGTCTTTCGCTGAAACCAAATCCTGGACGAAAATCAGGCATTTAGAATTATTGGCAATTTGAAATCATCGCAGTGATTATTGACTACACTCGTGAAAGTAGTATAATCATTGTTTTCTTTGCAGGTGAGATTCATGCATTTCCAATGCTTGTGAAACAATGATGTTTTTGGGGACTGAAAAGTTCTGTTAATGATTGAACCACCTCTTTAAATTTCAAGTCACTGGTTTTCTTAAGCAAAATATAGTTAACATTTAGTATATTCTGCTGTGCCTAATTTCCTGAGGAGTAGGCGAACCTTTTTATGGTCAACCCAATTTGCATAATCTGTATTGTAGAAGTCCTTGTAACCTTTAAAGTACGAAGCAAATGTAATTTCTTCTTCAGGTGATAACATGAAGTTTTCAATAGCACTCCATATAACATTTTGAGAGAACGCGTTTTCGCTGTTCCCATTTTGGCTTTTGATGGATATATTATACAAGTACCTTTGCTCATTCTGTGTTTGAAGGAGCATTTCTTCCAGTTTCTGTTGTCTAACCTGAATGTCTAGGTGCAATTCCTCAAATTTCTTCTGATATTCTTCTTGTTCTCGTTGGAATTTCTCTTGTCTGTCTTGATATTTCTGTTCCAACAGTAGTTGCTGTTCCTGTTGGTGTTTCATCAACTCTAGCATCGCACTTTTAAATTCATCCATTTTACTGCGGTGGTACGTAAAATTAAGAAATGAGAGGGGGGGAATTTTTTTCTCTTTACCCTGTAGAGGGTGCAAAGAAGTCCCTCAATCAAATAATAAAAAGAAAATACACTACAAATAAAGTAAAATAAATTAATTCACACCACGTGTATCCAAAAAAATACAGTTGCGCGGGAACTCTCTCCTTACCATACCCTGTGGGGTCAAAAACAAGGACGGCGCACCCAAAAGTGCGGACGTAGTGGAAAGCACACCACGTGATCAAAAATATGATTTATTGACCAATCAGGGCTCGACATAAGAAACCCATTTCTTAATCTCCCCGGAGCCTCATCATTCAGATATAAGGAAGATAGAAACTGTCATCAGACCAGAGGGAGTACAGCGGCAAGCTGACATCACGGCTTTCCATTGTGTACAAAAAAAATAATTCTTATATATTTTTTTTACGAAAATAAACAAAAGTTTATTTTACTTTATTTGTAGTGTATTTTCTTTTTATTATTTCTTTGAGGGACTTCTTTGCACTCTCTACAAATTGGTGACCCCGACGTGATACACTACATTTAAAAAAAAACAAACAAAACGAAGAGGAAGGACACAATGCAATCACAATCTTCGGAAACCCCTCTCGCCTCACTATCGTTGAATATCCCGGCTTTCAACACGACTAACACTAAGTCCTGGTTCGTTCAAATCCAAACATTATTTGATGCGAAGCGAATCACCTCCCAGAGAACCCGGTATTGTTACTTAGTGGGAAAACTGCCAGCGGACATCGTCGAGGAAGTAATGGATTTACTGGAAAATGTCCCGGATGACAACCCGTACGACAGGCTCAAGGAAGCAATTTTGAAACGTACCGGTGTCTCGAACGAAGCCATGCTACGCAACCTTTTCACTCAGGTTGAATTAGGAGATCGCACCCCATCGCAGTTATTGAGGCACATGCGAACCTTACTGGGTGACAACAAAATGTCCGAGAACATTATGCGGAGCTTATGGCTGGACAAGTTACCCCCTACAACAACACAAATCCTCGCACCCATGACGGAGGAAACGCAGACAGAAAAACTCGCAGACATTGCCGATCGGATCCATGAAAGTTTTCGAAGCCGCAGGGTAAACTCTATCCAACCACAACCAGCCCAACAAAGAGACAGAGAATTTAACGACCTCAAGTCTACTGTAGAAAGGTTGTCTATACAATTACAAGGCTTACTCCAAAAAGACCGACAGTACCGCCGCGATAAATGTCCAGGCTACAGAAAGCGAAGTTTCAGCAGAGGCCGGACTGACAACCGCAATAGAAAAGATGAAATTTGTTACTACCACAAAAAGTTTGGTCCTCAGGCGAGACGCTGTACACGTCCTTGTTCTTTCAACAATGCGAATGCGGGAAACGAAAATTCCAGCCTGTAGAGACGACGGCTGTTGCTGGATTTTTAACAAAAGGTCGTCTGTTTTATATCCGTGACAAAATTAATGGATATAACTTTTTAATAGACACCGGAGCTGAAATAAGCGTGATACCACCAACACAAAATCAGGAGACTATGCCACAGTCTTATCATCTTCAAGCAGCTAACGAAGCATGAGACCTCTTATGTAGCGTGTTGGAATCATATTTTTAAATAAATAATTATATATATATATAAATGCTCCTTCAACAACATAAACTTTAGACATCAGACCTCTCTATCTAAATATTTTTGGCAACTGAAAGAAAAAAATAGGACACCTAAAGTAAAATGGAAAATCATTAACAGAACTAGAACTTGCAAAAATTGGGATGACCCATGCTCTTTGTGCCTCCATGAGAAACTACACATTATTAAGCTTCTAAACAATAAAAACCTATTAAACAACCGGCAAGAATTAACGGTTTTCTGCCGACACAACCGAACTTACGCTCTGAATAACTAGCCTAAAACACGCATATAAATTTTAAAATCCATAGCCCATATACATGTTTTAATTACCCACAAAAATTGATAACCCTTTATGAAGTCGTCAAATAACAAACGTTACGGCCTTTTCATATACACAAATCCCTTTCATAAAGAGATATAATAAAAGAATAAAATAAAAATAATTTAATAAATCTCCGTAGACGCTCAAGCCAGACTATGCGAAAACTTCCTCCGTCGTAAATTTAGCCGCACCCACCTTACCGTGACCCGACATCTATGAAAGTAACTCTATACTGATACAAATTATTAACACCCCACCCCTGCCGATTCCAAACAATCCGCCCTTGATGTTACCATGGAAATTTTGATTTCAATTCTGACCATACTATTAAAACTCGTAAACTTCAGAAATAAGTCATTCCCAAAAAATTTCGCTTGAAGATGGAACAGAGCCTACTTTAACTCAAGTTAATTCAAATATTATTTTGAAGTTTTCGGCTCTTGTTTTGAAACATGAGACCTCTTATGTAGCGTGTTGGAATCATATTTTTAAATAAATAATTATATTTATGCTCTACTTTCGTATCGAGCACTATTTTTTAAAAATAATTACAAAAATACTAAGGAACTTTGGATTATTTACCAAACCAGTTTCTTTCCTATTTTCTACAATATTTTTTCACATATATATATATATATATATATATATATATATATATATATATATATATATATATAATAGGAAAGATAGGAGTTCTTGGCATTTATTTTTATCTTTAAAAAAACAGTGCTTGACTTGATACAACAATAAAACATATTGTAGTTGTTTTTTTGAAAATATATAAGCGTCACAACACTGAAATTCCTATGTTTCAAAAATGAAACTTCAATTTAAATTCAATCATACAAATTAAACTTAGAATACAAACTTCCATTCTATTATCAAGCATTGCTAAGAATAACATTTTAGAAACTAATTTACTTAATTTATAAGTCCAGACAAATTTGATATTTTGAGATGTTGGGGTTAAGGAAAATTCCATCTTTTTTTATTTTAGGAGTGTTAAGATTTAACTTATTTAGAAAACTCATGTATCTAATGTATTGTAGCTATCAAGTCGGTCAAGTCAACATGGGGGCTGGTGTATCTGTCTAATTGATACAAACTTCCTTTTTCCAAGTAGGAATTTTTAGTAGTGTCTATGTTCCAAACACATCATGTGAGCTTCAATAGCAATATATTTTGGCATTTTTATTTAATTTTTAATTTTTATATAAATCAAGTCAAAGTGATTTCCTTTTTCCAAGTAGAAATTTGTGATAGTGTCTATGTTCCAAACACATCATCTGAGCTTCAATCAATAGCAATTCATTTGGCATTTTTATTTAATTTTTACATAAATCAAGTCAGCCAAGTCAACGTAACTTCCTTTTTCCAAGTAGAAATTTGGGGTAGTGTCTATGTTCCAAACACATCATCTCAGCTTCAGTAGCAATACATTTGGGATTTTTATTTAATTTTTATATAAATCAAGTCGGTCAAGTCAACGTAAGTTCCTTTTTCCAAATAGAAATTTGTGGTAGTGTTTATGTTCCAAACAAATCATCTGAGCTTCAATAGCAATATATTTGGTATTTTTATTATTAGTTTTTTATTTAATTTTGATTTTTATAAATTTCATATATGATTTTTTTCAAAAGAGGCATTCAAATATTATTTAGAAACATTTTCAATAATTATATTTTTATTCATACCAACTTATGGTATTATATTTAATTTATTTACTAATTAAGTACATATATGGTAATTTTAAAATTAATATATTAGAATTTAATTATGTATTCATAAACAATTCTATTTATGATCATATATAAATGTTAGTTTCATCTTTAAAAAAATTATCTATTACTTTGAAAAATTTGAAAATGTTTACAAAAACTCATTATTTCATTTCTTTGATTTAATAAATTTTTATTTTCCAGCGACTTAATAATATTTAACTTTTCATGTATGCACAAAGGACATGAGTTATTTAATGATCTACAAGTTCTTTTTTTTTTTTTTTTTTTTATTAATTTCCATTTTACTCTTGATATTTTATTGGTTTCTTTTAAATGCCAGAAATATTTAGATAAGGATGTCTGGTTGCAGTATTTAGTATTATTGAAGGAACTTTGTTGTTGGTTCCATATTAATTTAAATTCATTCTTTGTACATCCTACATAGACTCTAACATAATTAGGATTCTCAATAGATGAGATGTTGCATTGATAAACTATGGATTTTATGCAACATTTATTATTCAGAGGGCAATTTTCAGGATTTCTACAATTACATAAATTGTCTTTATTTTTGTTTATTCTTATTTCAGGATCTATATTTTTTTTGATTTTGGTATAAGTATTTATTCATGAAGAATGGAAGAAAAATGTATGACAAAGTGTAAAAAGTTTTTGTGATGCATTTCATCCTTTAGGAATTCATCAGACTAACATGACATTTCAGGAGTTTAGGACTTCATCATGCCAACATAACAAACTTAGCCTAATGGACGAAATACATCGCAAGAAAACTTTTTCCACTTTGGCATATATATATATATATATATATATATATATATATATATATATATATATATATATATACACACACATAAATACATATCATTAAGTTTCTAAATAATGAAAAATTATTAAACCATCGGCAGGAATTAACGGTTTTTTGCTGACATCAACAAATTTTCGCATTAAATAATTAGTATAAAAAAAAAATCCCATAGTTTAATAAAAGTCTTAAAAGCCTAGCCAAATCATTAAATAGAAAAAACCCTTTCTGTAGTCGTCAAAAAACAAATTGAAATTCAGTGCAATACGGTTTGTATATAAAACACCCACTTGAATAAACAAATAAATAAATAGATAATCAGATGGACAATAATAAAACAAAATCCTCCTGACACATAATGACTTGTAGGCGCGCCATAAAAATATCCCTCACTGGGAACAAACTAGAAGATGACCACCAACATTAGCCTTGAAATAGATACTCTACCCAACCTTAGCAAAACCTCTCAGAAGATGATGAATCTATTGATAAGAATTAATTCCCTGACCACTTAACGAAGAATACTAGTCTAGCCACTCCCACAATAACGAATGTTATAACAGACCATGCCCAAAAACACACGTAAACCAAGAGATTGCTTGATGATGAAATGGGACTAAACACCTCAATTCAACTTAATTTTAATAATTATTTGAATGGTTTCGGCTCTCGTTTTTGAAACATGAGAACTCTTATGTAGCGAAGGAATAATATTTTTAAACAAAAAAATATTATACATATATATATATATATATATATATAATTATTATTATTATTATTTCACCCAAGCAAGGCAGCAGAAGCAGTATCATGTGGGGTGTTACAGAGTGTGAAAGAAAATATAAGAAAAACCATTATTAAGGAACAAAAATGATCAAAGAACAAAATTTAAGAGAGGACAGAAGATAACAACTGACATTGCATTTGAATTTTTAAAGATCAGCTTCCCCTAGAAAGCAAGAAGCTAAATGACAGTTCCGGAAACAGGAAGTGTAAGAAAAAAAACTGCTAGCATAGAATCTGCAGTTTTATCTAGCTATTTTGACTGTCTGGTAATGCACTTAAATTCATAGTATATAGGGGGGTACCATAGAGTAGAGTTTATCAGAACATTTACCATGAAAGTGTTTATACAAAAAGCATAGGGTGGCTATATTGCAGTGGTGAGAAATTGACTGAAGTTGTGATGCAAGGTCATTACCAATAACATTTCTTTGCAACTATTTACCCCTGTCTTAATAGTAAGTCTGATAAAATCAAATCAGTAGCTGATCACAAAAATGACCTACAATAAACTGGGGCAACAAGTGGCTTGTTAATTTTAATGCCTCTAAAATGAACCTGCTCTGTATTAATCATATTAAAGAACATTTTTTATCTTCCATCAGATGCTAACCTTCAGGAGAGCAACTCATTAAGCCTTACACATTGGGACCAGCCAAAAGGGGTGCATTCCAAAGGCTAAAAAGAGCAAAAATTTATTAGAAATAAAGGAAAGTGTACTGAACTGTAACATGACATATGTCCTCCTTAATGACAATGAATTCTAGGCAATCCTCCTCAAAGATGAAGAAAAGACTTGAGGCAGCAGAAATGTAGTTCTACAGAAGAATGCTGAGGATACTATGGACTGAACATATTGGCAACAATGAAGTTTTAAAGGAAATGGAAACAAAAAGAACATTTATATTTAGCATCAGGAAGTGACAGTTGAAATTTCTGGGATATGTAATGAGGAAGGAAGGCTTGGAAAACTTGATACTCACAAGGCAGATAGAGGGGAAAGAGGGACAGAGGAAGACAGTGCATACCATACTTGATGGATGACAGAACATGGTTTAAGTGAAATAGCAAAAAGACAACATTAATTAAAAACTGCAACAGACAAGAAGTTATGGAGGGTCATGATCACTTACATCTTAAGAGGACACAACATATAAAGAAGAAGGTATCATGTTTTCCAGACTTCAAGTGCAATGAGTATATTGTGTAAATTACTAAGTCTTCTGCTAGAAAAATTGGTTCACTATGTCATGCTAGATGATTTTTCTTGCCAGAATCTATTTTACACATTTATAGGTCTGTCATTCATTCCTGCAATGGTTTAGTACTTCTGCTATGTATTTAGAGATGCTTGATAAAATCTAAAGAAAAATCTGCAATGTTATTAGTCCTGGGCTGGCATCTTCACTTCAGCCACTTTCCCACTTCTGTAACATGGCTTTCCTTTGCCTCTTCTATAAATATTTTCATGGTAATTGTTCTCATGAGCTTTCTCTCACTGGTACATTGACTTCACAAATTTAAGTGCAGTACTAGAGTCATATTTATTGCTGCTATCTTTTCATATAAATAGGAATAATGACATGATAATATTGATTTTGTTGCCATTATTTTCATTGTTATATTTTATCATTATCATCTTCATTGTTATATCAAAGCAATTTAAAATCATAAAAGATGCAAGCTATTAAAAATACATAAGTTTATGTCATCAATAATTGATTTACAAACAAGAAAACATGGATAATTCTGTTAATATTTCCATTTTTGTTGCTCTCACTCAGACATTATGTACCATATTGAAAGGATAGAAATGACACCAAAAATGTAAAATCAATAATTGATTATAAATAAGAAGGTCTTCTTGGTATTTTCAGATTTATTCCCATCTACTTCACATATTATCTACATGTAGAAAAGATGAAAGCAACTCTCAGAAATTTACTTGTAGCAGATCAATACTTGTAATCAATATCTGTAGGTAATCAATATTTGTTTAACAAACAAGAAACTGTTAATATTTCCATGTTTATTGCCATTGTACTCAGAACAGTATCTACATTGAAAAAAGATGAAAGATACTGTGAAAAACATCTTGTAGCTAATCAAGATTTGATTAACAATCAAGTCTCTTTGATTTTCTTAACATTTCCATGTTTATTGACATCTTCCTTCTAACACTATCTACATCTAGAAAGGATGAAAGCAACTCTGAAAACATTCTTGCAATTCATCAAGCAATCGGGTCATAGGTAATCAGAAAAAGAGCATTAATAAAAATCTGACATAATGTATGTTCTTTTTCATATATATATATATATATATATATATATATATATATATATATATAATTTTCAAATAGAGTGTATCTGTAAAGGAACAAAATGAATAAAAAGAAAAGTAAAACTATTCTTAATCAATGTGTTTCATCTCCTTTGCGGGACTTTATCAAGGTAAATGTATGATTTATTTTGTTCCACCTGTTTATATACACGAGCAAGGATGTCATTGGTTTATCAAGGCTTTTTATATTTAAGAACAATCATGAATATTCATCAGGTGGTTGAAAGGTCAATCAAAACATGTGATGGACACAAAGTGCCATAATTCAAAGTTTGGTAAAATAAAAGTAAGCAAGTAATATTCAAGAAATATATATATATTTTTTTTTTAATAAATGAATATTGTTTAAATTATAATCAGATTGTTATGGTTTGGGATGGACATATGTGCTGTATATCTTCAAAAACATGAAGTAATTATGAATTATGATATTTTGTGTTCTCTACATATTTTGACTGACCTTTCAGCCACCTGATGAATAATCATGAAGATTCTAAAATTTAAAAGTCTTGATAAACCGATAACATCTTTGTTGTATATAAACACATGCAACATAATAAGTCCTTACATTTGCCTTGATAAAGTCCCTCAGAGGACAAAACAAATTGACTAAGAATAGTTTCTCCACTTGTTCTTTTTATTCATATATAATTGGAATTATCCCTACCAATTGGCATTATATATATATATATATATATATATATATATATATATATTAATCAATACACATTTTTTCCTCACTGAGAGCATGACTCAGAGTTTCATGCTGAATGCAATCTTCAGGTGCTGAATTGAGACTGACCATTACATAATTTAATCTTTGTTAAATACATTGCAATATATATATATATATATATATATATATATATATATAAGTATATTTATAAATATATATAGTTTATAGTTCTGTTATATTGCATCAAGCACTATTTTATTAGCACCAGCACTCAATGTGTCATAAGTTATAAGGAACTTGGTAAACCGAATTGGTAAATCCAAAGAGGATGAAATCCTGAGAGCTCAATGTTAGGACAGAGCTAATATGTAATGAAAAACAAACCACTTTAATGTACCATTACGATAATTTATTTCACCTAAATCCTTTTTTAAGGATTCAGGATCATCAGGTAAATCTTCCAACAACGAATTGAGAAAAAAAATGGGATTAGAAATTGGTGGGTAGTGTCATTTTTGTAATTTAATAGAGGGGGTTGAGAGTGGTAGTTAAACAGACAATATAAAGTATAGGGAGGGGTTAATTTTATATCTCTCTTAAGTATGTTTTATATTGGAGTAGGAGGAGTGACAGAAAACTTGACCTCTTTAGATGGTTAATAAAACGGAAATGAATTGTAGAAAATGTATACAAGTGAGTCTTACGGTAAAGAGAGAGATAGGGGGGAGGGGGAAAGAGAGATGGAGTTGTTATAATTTTGTTTTAACAAAATTATGTAAAAGATAGTTTACAATGTTTGATAGAAAATTCGATGTCTGAAAAAAATTTTGTTATTAACTTAAATGTTTAATTTTTTAAGTAAATAGTTTCAGGACTAAATATAACTATTATTGTAATAAACATATTTATCTAGGACATAAAGAAATATTTAAAATCTTAATAGTTTATTCACCCGACTAATTGTATTTCCACAATATAAAAAAAAAAAAAATAATATAACATCTATTTTAATATTTAAAATTAATTTATGAATGTAATTTATTTATTATATTGGTAAACTAAATTAAAGATTAGGTTTCATTATTTAATAGAATTTGAGGGTAATATTAATTTTCATTTATTCATATATGTCTCACAAATGTATTCATGTGAATCCCTACATACATACGATCATTAACAAGTAAAAAAAAAAAAAAAAAAAAACCATAGAAACACTTGAGATAATTTACACAAAAATTCATTTATCCTCGTACATAAACTATATATACATTTTACAATCTTTATCTATATTTCAAAATATATAGAGATTTCACAGTTAAAATTTAATTTTACCAGTGTGATTTCGGAAGTGTTTCATTTTAGGAATTACTATTAGTCAAAGAATGGTATATTTAAATTTAAATTATCAATTTAGAAATGAAACTCTCTTCAGAAGAAAACAAAATTTACAAAAGAAGGACATTACAAATTAAGAAAATAAATTAAAATGTCATTAGAAAGACCCAATATTTCATTTAAAATCAATTCATGCACGTACGCACATATATACATACACACACACACACACACACACATATATATATATACATATATACATACACACACACACACATATATATACACATATACATACATACGATCATTAACAAGTCAAAAAAAACCAAAAAAAAACCATAGAAACACTTGAGATAATTTACACAAAAATTCATTTAACCTCGCACATAAACTATATATACATTTTTGCAATCTTTATCTATATTTTAATATTTGAAATATATATAGATTTCACAGTTAAAATTTAATTTTATCAATGTGCTTTCGGAAGTGTTTCATTTTAAAGGAATTTAGCTAATATTATTACTATTATTAATAGTCAAAGAATGGTATATTTAAATTTAAATTTTAAATTTAGAAATGAAACTCCCTTCAGAAGAAAACAAAATTTAAACTATAGAATATTACAAAAGAAGGACATTACAAATTAAGAAAATAAATTTAAAATGTCATTAGAAAGACCCAATATTTCATTTAAAATCAATTCATGCACGTACGCACATATATACATACACACACACACACACACACATATACATATATATATATATATACATATATACATACACACACACATATATACATCCACATATATATATACACATATACATACATATACAATTCATATATCCATATACAAATCTATATATCAAAAAATTAATCTAACCATTTAATCATCCGTATATATATATAGAGAGAGAGAGAGAGAGACATACTCATATACACATACACACCCTTAAATAGATATACATTCATATATAAGCACAAAACCCTACATACAAAACAAAATATAAAAAGAATACATATATACATATACATATATATATATATACATACATATACATATACATATGTACACTTACCAAATATAAATTCTAAGGTAATTACGTCTATATACATATATAGATTACAAGTAGTTTAATCCATAAAAACACACATGTTTAAGTACATGTACACACACATATACTCGTACATACATATATAATATACATATACATACAAAACAAACATAAAAACATTTATACATATACATCCACACCCATGCAGCATACCCGTTAAAAAAAAAAAAAAAAATATTCAGTATTCAAACATGCTTCATATTAGTATATTTATACTCACAAGTGTATATCTATTTATACATATATATCCATACTACCATACATATGTGTCCACAATATAAATACATAGTTACCCTTATCTATAATGTTCATATATATATATCTAAATAAGTTCACATAAAAAAAAAAAAAAATTTTAAGTTCCACAACACATTTATCAAAGAGCACAGTGTCAGTATTTTCATATATTCATTTAAAACAATTTATATTTTCTATTTATATATCTACACATACTTTTTTAAAATGAGGTGATTTTTATGCCTACATTTACAAATCAACTCATTATGTCTGTTCAATAGTATGTCCGGATCCTTATGTTTTATAATTAGTATTTTTTCCATAATGCACAAATTGCATCGGTCTCTGAAATTAATCGGAGTTTTGGCTTTTGAGACGATTTTCCATTCTATTTGTGGGGTTAATTTGTTTTCCAATAACTCCCAATAGTGCTTTGAAAGTGCAGTTTGATGTTTTTTTGATTCATTATAAAAGGATTGGCGATGGTTGTAAAATCGTTGTTTCCAACTTCCTGCAGAAATACCTATGTAGATCTTCTTATGTTCAGTATTTTCTTTGGGGAAAATCGTAGCTTCGTATACTATGTTTTTGGACAAACATACTCCTTCTACTGGACAGACAGATCCTTCCCTGCAGTTACAGGTAGATTTGGTCTTTGGGCTTGTATTAGGATCTTTTTGAAGTTGATTATAAAATTCATTTAAAATTTTACTATTATGGGAGCTAATAATTTTTTCCATGTTGTTCATGTTCATGCAGGAATAACTAATTTTTAAATTCATTCTATTGAACAACTTTTTTAATAGCTTATCTTTTTTAAAATGTTTATCTATAAGTTTAAGAAAATATTTTCCTATATTAATGTTCGACAGCTTACAGAAGGGTGGGTTGAACCATATAATTTTCCTATTTCTATTTCTAGATTTAGAAGACGTGTCGCTAGTAGATTTATCTATATAAGTGAGTGTTTGTTTGAATTTGCTTTTTAATAGGGCTTGATTGTATGTTGATTTATTTTGATCAAAGATGCTTTTTACAAAGATAGTTTATTTATTCTAGTATTTACAGTGTTAGGGATCTGTTTCATAATTGCTATAGGGTGGTTTGAGTCGATATTTATGTATATGGGCGATTGGTTCTCCTTTTGGAAAGGTTTATAAGTGTTATTTTCAAGATCAAATGTTACGTCTAGAAAATTTACTATTTTCAGGTTAGATGATATTTCTATTTTAAAACCTATATATTTGAAAGCCTTAATTATTTTCTTCTGGAGTTGGGATGTAAGAGGTCCATTAGAGTTAGGTATAATAATGAGACTATCATCCCTGTAAAGCCCTACATTTTGGGGGTTAAGAAATCTGCTCAGAATATCTAAAATATACATCCCTATTAGGTCTGCTATTTGAGCAGAATCAAACGCTCCCATTGGGACATCGAAATTGTCACTGTTATTTTTAAACCAAGTAGTGTCGTTAAGTTTAAGTACAGATTTTCTGGAATCCATTATGATTTTAATTTCCTCGTCAGTGATTTCAGTATAGTTTCTAGCAAAATTTAGGCTATTTTCTAATAAATCTTTAGAAATGGAGAAAGGTGGCTTTATTTTTAGATTTTATATTTTTGAACCACTTAATGGTGTCAGATGAATCTTTCCAAAGGTTTAAGGGATAATTTTCTAATATAGATACGTTTATTCTTTTAAGAATGTTTCTAGATATTAGTCCTAATTCTGATTTGGAGGGATTTATTAATCTGGACTGTATATTATTTTGAAAGTTAGGTTTATGGTCTTTAAAAAGTAGGTAGGCATCTTTTAAGTGAGTAGTGCCCATTCTATCAGCAATATTGTGTTTAAATGCAAATTTAGCGGTTTCTCTGTGTATGGAGGATAAGTGTTTGGAGTTATTATCATTTTTATAAGAGTTAGATACTTTGTTCAGAATCAGATGATTATATTCCGATGGATTAATCTTGTAAATGTTCTTGGATTTATCAGCTCTGATCCATAGTTTCTTAGATTTTTTGATGTTATTGATGTCCTTTTTAAGATTGGATTGGAAAGAGTTGTATTTTTTTCTAAAAGATATTAATGTTTATTAGATTAATTAAGTCCTTTTCAAATGGTTCCAATAATTTATTGCAGGGAGGTGTATTTTGGGATTTTAAGTGAAAATTGTCATTAAGATTTGTAGGTTTATTTTGGGGATTAAAATAGAAGTAAGTTTTCCATCTCATCCGTTTGATGAGGTCAATAATTTTTTCCGTTAACGATATGGTGAAAGATTCAACAGAAGGGTAAGGAATATTTTTGAGTGAGTAATCCGGTGTAAATTTTTCCATTTTGTGTTGGAAGTGGAGGTACTTATAGTAATCCGATGGGAGGTAATCCAAAGAGAGCTCAACTTATTTGATAAGGAGCTAATAGATTTACCTGATGATCCTGAATCCTTAAAAAAGGATTTAGGTGAAATAAATTATTGTAATGGTACATTAAAGTGGTTTGTTTTTCATTATATATATATATATATATATATATATATATATATATATATATATATATATATATATATATATATATATTAAAGATATATATATATTTAAAGATATTTTTGTGGGTACAAAATTTAATCACAGAAATAAAAGTGTGAAGCTTGATATTACCAGACATATTAAAAAACAGGCGAAGCAACTGGTTTTGCTCCCGCTCTTCAGGCTTCCACAGGAGATTTAATTTAAATTAAAAACATAGAAAATGTGCAATGAAAAGGAATTGTGGAGATGAGAGAAAAAAAAGATATGGACAACAAGGAGCTAGCGACAAATGACAGTGAGTCCCAACAAACACTCACGTTGTTTACACAAGGAAGTTTTGCAGGACCCGATGTAAAGTGCCTCCAGTACCTTGAGGTGAAATAAAGAGTGTGACTGGGACAACACAGTGAACAAGTCAACACTAAAATTAGCTGTACACCCTCTGCTATTTAAGAGGTGCTCACATATGGCAGAACCATATATATATATATATATATATATATATACACACTTTAAAACTCTATCTTGTAAGTCTTATACCAGTCTAGGTAGTAGTAGTGAAAAGCTGTTGAGCTTATTGTCAAAGTTGTCAGTGGACAGTTTTAAAAAATGCCATTCAGTAAAAGACAGTGTTTGAGATATGAATATGTGGTTTCAAACATTAGATAAATAAAGAAGATATAAATATTTTGATTCAATATTCATAACCTTTTTAAGTTAATTACTACTACCTGTGAAAATTTCATATTGGAATTTTCTGATGATTCTTAAATCTTATATTACTAATTGAATAAATTACTTTCAACTAAAAAAAATCCACAACTATAAAATAACTGTGGAAATTGCACTATTGCATTGATAAATATTTGAGCTTAACAATTTTAACAATTTATTACAGTAGCAGTTGTAAGTCTTTACTACAAGAAGTAAGAAGATACAAAGGAAAATTTTTTGACAAGATTTTCCACTTCACTAAGGCAGACATTAAACATATAAGATCATTATCCCTTCCTCTATCTTCTCTTCCTTTCTTTTTTTTCTCACTGAAACCAAACGGCATCTCTGATATGTCTTCTCTATATTTTGTCTAAATCATGACAGAATAGTTCATTATTTATGTGCTTTTGATCAGGATGTAATATATACATGATCTAATTAAGAAATATGTAAAATTATAATAGGAAACATACAAGATATAATAAGGTATAATCTATCAAAAGCAGAAAAGACAAAAAAAAAATTTAATATATAGTCAGAAATTTATAAGAAAAATAAAAGTTGAAAAATCATAAATATTAAACTACATATAAAATTTTAAATAGATTTCAATAGTTAGAGATTGACACAGTACACTGTTTTCTGATTTCATTTTGCAACGGAAACTTTTTCCAATATAATTGGTATTCTTCAAAATTAAATGAATATTTTTATATTTATATGAGAAATTTAGCCTATGAATTTCAACTTATAGCATGATATTTACTAAAAAATTTTGGTAATAACTTATTTTGGTAATGTTGTATTTTTTGTTTTCTCCCAAACAAGGCAATGAAGCCACTAAGAAACTTTCATACTCAATAACTAAGGTTATTGACTATGAGAGAATAATAAAAAGATAAACATTATTAAGGAGAACAATAGAAAAAAGAGGAATCAAGAAGACAATAGATAATGATTGATATTGCATTTAAATGTTTAAGATCAAACTTGACTGGAAAGCAAGAAGAGTCAGCGAAATGTGAAATAAGAAACTGTTAGCAAAGAACTTACATGTTGCCAATCAACAACAAAATGATGAAACCTTGTTGCCAATTTATTACTGTGCTTAAATTCACAAATTCTAAGTGCCATAGAGCAAAGTTCATCAGAAAATTTACCATGAAAATATTTATAGAAAAGGCAAGGGGAACTAACTTTACAGCAGTGGGAAAGTGACTGAATCTGGGATATAGTATCAGGACCAATAACAATGCAGATTCTTCCTTGGATTTTATCAAGAATATCTAAATATATAGCAGGGTCACCAGATCATATGTTGAAGCATGGACAAATGGTAGACTTATAAATATGTAAGATGGATTCTGGAGAGAAAAATTGTCTTGCATGATGAAGTGAAGCAACTTTCCTAGCTGTAGATTTAGCAATTGATTCAATATAATCTTCCGACTTCATATCAGCAGAAAATGTTAGCCTAAGAAAGTATAATGAGTCACTCTCCAATTTTTAAAAATCTTTTTTGTAACATTCCTAAAATCAGAGTCTTGTTGCAGATCTCTGTTCTTGTCAAGCAACTTTTCTTTCAGTAACATTTGTATCACCAGATTCTTTACATTTTTCTGTTGTTCAATCTAATTTTCCTATTTATTAGTCTGATAATTGTTTTGAAACATTTTTTGTGACATTCCTAAAGTCAAAGTCTTGTTGCCAACCCCTGTTCTTGTCAAAGCAATTTTTCTTTCAGTTAGATTTGCATCACCAGAGCTTTAGATATTTTCTTGTTGTTCAATCTAATTTTCTTATTTATCTGATAACTTTTTTTGAAAACTTTTTTTTGTAACATTCCTAAAATCAGAGTCTTTTTGCTGACTCCTGTTCTTGTCAAAGCATCTTTTCTTTCTGTTAACATTTCTATCACCAGATTCTTTACATATATTCTGATTGTTCAATCTAATTTTCTTATTCATTAGACTGATAATTGTTTTGAAACCTTTTTTTGCAACATTTTTAAAATCAGATTCTTGTTGCTTAAATGTATTCTTGGCAAGGCATCTTTTCTTTCTGTTAACATTTGTATCACCAGATTCTTTACATATTTTCCTGTTGTTCAATCTAATTTCCTTATTTTGTTGTTGTTTTCTCATTTATTAGTCTGATAATTTTTTTGAAAAATTTTGTAACATTTCTTAAATCAGATTCTTGTTTCCAACACCCTTTGTTGTGAAGGCAACTTTCCTTTCTGTTAACAATTGTATCACAAGATTCTTTATGTATTTTTCTGCTTCTGATAATTGTTTTGAAACCGTTTCTTGTAACATTCCTAAAATCAGAGTGTTTTTCCCAGACCTGTCCTTGTCAAAGCAACTTTTGTTTCTGTTAACATTTCTATCACCAGATTCCTCACATATTTTCCTGTTGTTCAATCTAATTTTCCTATTTATTAGTCTGATAATTGTTTTGAAAAGTTATTTTGTAACATTCTTAAAATCAAAGTCTTCTTGCCAACACCTATTCTTGTCAAGGCAACTTTTCTTTTAGTAACATTTGTATCACTAGATTCTTTACATGTTTTCCTGTTGTGCAATCTAATTTTCATATTTATTAGTCTGATAATTGTTTTAAAAACATTTTTGTAACATTCCTAAAATCAGAATTTTTGCCAGTCCCTGTTCTTGTCTAAGCATCTTTTGTATCACCAGATTCATTAAATATTTTCTTGTTATTCAATCTCATTTTCTTTTTTGTTATTATGATAATTGTTTAGAAAACTTTTTTGTCACATTCCTAAAATCAGAGTCTTGTTGCAGATCTCTGTTCTTGTCAAAGCAACTTTTCTTTGTGTAAAAATTTGTACCACAAGATTCTTTATATATTTTCCTGTTGTTCAATCTAATTTTCTTATTTATCAGTCTGATAATTGTTTTGAAAACTTTTTTGTAACATTCCTAATATGAGAATCTTGTTGCCAACCCCTGTTGTTGTCAAGGCATCTTTTCTTTCTGTTAACATTTGTATCATCAGATTCTTTACGTATTTTCTTGTTTTTCAATCTAATTTTCTTAATTAGTCATACAATTTTTTCCAATTTATTTTTCCTTAACATTCACCGTCAGATTCCTGTCTTTTTCATTTCTATTTTGATTCTTCTGCAATTTCTGTGCAATTTTTTCACAATTTTCAATATTATGTTTTCATGATTTTGCAACTTTACATTATTTTGTTTTCTTCCAACATTATATAATTCTTATGACTCATGGCAATCTGTACATATCTGAAATTAAAAAAATAATTATCAATAACTCTTACAGAAATACACACACACATACACACACACACATATATATATATATATGTATATATATATATATATATATATATATATATATATATATATATATATATATATATATATATATGAAAACTTATATGAACATTGCAAAATTTAACACCAACAAATAGCAAATAGGTCATTGTAAATATTTCTAATAAAATTTAGTAGATAGAACGTTTTGAAGTACTCTATCTGTTAGAATAGAGATTTTAATACTGCATATATTATGATAATGATATATAATTGTAGATAAATATTTTTATGGCTGTTGTTGTGTCTACCATAATACTGTCAATATATATTCAAATTTTTAAACATTTACATGTTTTTTTAAAAAGTGAAAAATGATAGAATAAAATTTGAACAGAAATAACTTGTTGGGCACTTTTAATAAAACATGTATTATAGAGGGATTTCTGCCCATATACATAACTATATATATATATATATATATATATATATATATATATATATATATATATATATATTATGTGTGTGTAAAAACATATATATATAATATAAGTACAATATATCTGTAAAAGAACAATATGAATAAAGATAGAAGGAAAACTTAACTGACACATTTTGTCCTTTGATAATCTTTATCGAGGCAAATGTTAGGAATCTATTTTGCAACAAGCATTTATAAACAAAAGTAAAAATGTTTCAAACTATTCAAATGTAAGAGACATTCATAAATATTCATCGGGTTAACTGAAAATTTAGGTAAATTATGGCAGATGCTAAGTGACGTAATTTAATGTCTAAGTGTTGAATTTTTTTTATGCAATCAGTATTTAAATTATTTTAGTATGGGATAAATTCATATATAGATATCAAGAATTTATGAATTTATCTGTTTTCTTTTTCTTAATATTTTTATAGTTATTTATGTTGGCTTGGAATAGGATTCATTTTTTCAGGAATGGAGATATTTGAAATATCTGGGATGTAGGTTTTATATTTTGATATTTGATAGTGGAGCATTTTTTGTCTAAGTAAATTACTTTCTCTTTTAATAAGTGAAACATTCTTTATATCAATGTCGTGGCCGAATATCTACTTACATTGTTTGAACTGTTGTCATCATCTTTGTTGTAATATTGACAAGGTTCCAGCTGTTGTATGGGCTTGTCTTCTTCAGTTGATAGGAATTTTGAATTATATCCTTTATTTCGTCCACTGGGGTCGATCCACATGCCATACCTCTTCAAGATATCTCAGTTTCAGTTATTTACCTTTAACTCAAAACTCCAAGGTTTTGTTCACCTGTGCTATGGCAAGGTATTGAACTCACAACTCTTTGGGACAAATCATTGGATTACTTCAACCAACACTTTTATCCACTGGGCCATGTGTCCTGACAATCTACTCTGGTTGATGAAATAAAAGGTTCAGTTCGAAATTCCAATTTCCTGAAGAAGGCCATAGTGTACAATGGTTGAAACATTGTAAATATGGCAACAAAGATGAGGAAACAGTCTGAACAATGTAAATAGTTCAAATAGTTACAATACCTAATCTCAGAAATATAGACACACATATGTGTGTGTGTATGTGTGTGTGTGTGTAGAGAGAGAGAGAGTAGAAAGTGAGTGAGAGGTGGCGAGAGTGAGATTATATGATGTATAGAAAACATCATTTATATATTCCTACTTCACGGTGATGTCCAATACCAACTAGTACATATATGAGGTCTCTTTAAGGTATATTATTTACCTATTCATGGACCAACAAAAATGGTTAAAAACTGAATCAGTTCATCCATATTTGTTTACATAGTGGCTATAGTTAGATCAATATGACAGGTCCATACCATCTACCATTGATCCGTCTACTCTAAGATGGACAGATGCATTTGTAAGTGGATTAGACTGCATGCAGTTGGTAGCCATTTTGTGTTCATTTTCTTGCCATCTATCCTCATCAGCTGCAAAGGTGTCTGCCAAGTTTTCACATTCAGAAATTTGTTATCCTCTCAAAGGCTAATATGTATTGGCCAATTATCACTAATTGTCAGTGAGCCAAAAGCCCTGCTATTAAAATGTAAGAAAGATTGTGATTGTTAAGATACTTCCATGACACAGTTATGTACACAAATTTATTAAAAAAATGCATCCATATATACACAAAAATACTCAAGGATAGTCACAAAGCCATGTGCAGGTATATCTTTGCAAATAAACCTGCATATATGTCTGCAGATGGAGATACAATAGTGTCCAAAATTAAGGAACAAAAATTAAAATTTTGATATCTCAAAAAATATTAGTCCAATTTTTCTGAAATTTTCACTAAATGTAGACAAATGGCAGTTCCATTGTGCATTAAATCTGTAAGTTATTTGGAATGATAGAGAGAGAGAGAGCGAGAGAGAGAGAGAGAGAGAGAGCTATGATTCATTTAATTCTTTACTCAAATATCAAGTGTCCAAAATGAAGGAACAAATCAAAAAATATGTGAGAATAAGGCACATAATCCAAATTTCTGATAAGCAAGGTTAAAATAAAGATCATCACTGCATCTCTAAGAGCTGATGTTGTCAAACTGCAAAAGGAAAATCACACAATTGACCAGATTACTGAACAGAGGAAGTGTTCCAAAAACATTGTGAGCCAAATTCTGAAATTGTATGAAAACACTGGTTGCTTAACCAGTCCAAACAAGGTGTGTAAACCAAGGAAAACAATAGCTAGAGAAGACAAGATTATTCAATGCCTAGCACTGAAGAACCATTTTTGAATTGCAGCAGGCATTTCACAAGGAATTTCAAATGACATGAATATGTCTTTTTAAATTGTGCCTGAATGTACAACAGATGAAATGTGAACATGGCAATAAAGATTAGAACAACAGTATGAATGATGTAAATAGTGTAAATAGTACCAAACCTCATCTCAGAAATATAGACAAAGGTGCCTTAATTTTTAGAACTGTACCAAATTAAACCAAGTTTAATAAATATCAATCAAGCTCATTGTTTTCATAGAATTTTCATAATTTTTTAGATTCCATGCCTTTTGTGAGAACAAATTGAATCTTATTAAAAATCTCTTGTTAGCTCCATTATTTTCAACATTTGAATCATTTGATTATTTCTTTTCCTTGTTTATGAATATATAAACAAATATATACTTATATATATAAATTCAAATGTCCAAGTACTTATATATATAAGTTCATGAAATAAACAAATATTTACTTATATTTTTATCCATTTAACAAGCAGTATGATATATCATATTTTTGTCCAGTAAATCTATTTATTTTTTTCAGCATGATACATTTCTATAATTATCTTGGTAACCACACATAACTTTAGAGGAAATTAAAAAAAAAGACTAAATCAAAGGAATTATGGGTAACTTACTGAAAAATATTAAAATAAAAAAGTTTTATTGTAATGGAATACATTATACATATTCACTTTTTTTAAAACATGTCTTCATATACATACAGTTCTTAGAAAAAAGAAAAAATTATCAAAAATACCGATTGAAAAATGTTTCTTAATATACCAACCATAAAAATCCATTTCTGCAATGACAGGTAGACTAAATACCCAAGTAATTCTAAATCATACCTGGTGGGAGTTCCCCAACAGAACAGAAATTTTCTTGTTTCTCTGAGTGTGCTGATGCTTATGTTAATGATGCTTAAATTTGTAGGCAAAATTTTGATAAAAATATTTATTCTGTTTTTGTCTTTAGATGGCTTTATAAACATTTAGTATTAATGAACTTCATTCAGGAAAAATATGGCTTTTGACTGCATTGTGACAAATGTCATAAAAACATTTTATCAAAATTGGTATATTTTTTATTGACTATAATAATGGGGAGGAGAGAAAATAATAAAAACAATAAAACAATAAACCTATTCTATTCCAACTAAATGTACTGAAACTGTAAAAGAAATGAAATAGTCATGAAAAAAATTATAAGACATCATGATTTTTTTAAAAAAATTATGAAAGAAACAGTAATTAATAATTACAATGTTTTCTTTTTAACTATAAAACCTGAATTTATCTGTTTTGCATTGCCTTTCTTGGTCAGGTCATAAACACATCTTGAAAGGATGAACCAAAATTTCTCAGTGAAACTATAATCTGGTGAATTTGCAATCTAATGTATAAACATTATAACATTATAAAACATAGCAGGCCTGCCCTTGATTCAGTCATAATTTATGTACATATCATAGAGTAAGAAATGATGTGTCATTTGACAGTCAGATCAGAGGTATGAAAATTAAGTCACCTGAAAAGTTGGAGTCAATTCAACAAAATAACAACATATGTATTTCCATTTCCCTCTATTTGATGGGCAAAATCACCTTATATGGTAAAGTTAATAATAAAATAAATCATTAAACCAATTCACTTTTTCATATTTGCTAATGTGTCAGTTCCAAAATATTTTATAAGTCCTCTGGGAGGCCACCAAATTTGCTTTAAAGAAAGCCTCTCTTAAAGGACCAACACAGTAGCAGGCCAAGAGGCCACCTGTCAATACTAGCATGCTGTAAGCATCACTGCTATGATTGCTTCTCTTGTTACAGCTGTGACCTCACCCAAGCTTCACTAATCTCACCTGACTCTTCAATAGCAGAATGCAACCAAAAGGCCATCTCTGACACTGCCAGGCTCTTAATGCCACCACTATGATTTCTAACACCTTGACATCTTCATCATCTAAATCCAAGCCTCTCTTGTTATCACTACCATAACCCCATTTTTGTTGATATCCCATTTAACCAGAATTCAACAGAGATATACAGCTTAACTTTCAATATCTACTCCAGGCCCCCCTTATCACCATCACCATGACTTATGTCAACCCCCACCAATGCACTTTACCAAGCAGTTTGGCTTCAACAGCTTGGCATCACACAACTGCCAGTCTATCAAACACTCCCAAGTGTTAATTTCAACCCTAAGAAAGGTCTACACCAAACCCCACCAACAACACTACACTGAGCTTCACTAATCCATTCCAGTTCTCTCTCCTATACCTTGGCCAACCAATCCAAGAAATCGGTCATCTCTCTTACACCTAATTTCTTTCCTTACCAACAGCAACTGAAGAACCACACATGAAAAATTTTTGCAAAATTTCACCCAACTATAAATATATCCTGAATTTTAGCCAATATACATTTTTTGAAATTCTAATCCTTGTTCTTTTCCTTGCAACCATATGCTTGTTATAATATAGATAAATATTACTCTAAAAATAATTAAATTAAATTCTTTGATTAAAAAAATAAAATGCAATAATTTTTACAAAAAAGTAATAGAAAACATGGACTATATAGAACTGACTACAAAAGCTTTGACTATAAAATAATAGAAAAAACTGATTATCAAAATAATAACAAACTCTAATTCTAAAAGTTTAAAAAACTTTTGCTGTAAAATAATTTTGCAAATAAAATAATAGAAAAAACTTTGTCGTTAAAAATCTAGAAAAATTTGATTATATGAATAATACAAAACTTTGATTACAAAGAATAGAAAATATTTTACGATAAAATAAAATTATGTCAATTTTGGCTATTAAAACTGTAAAAAAATATTACTATTCTTTTGAATACATAGTTTTAAGTATAATATTATAAAATAATAAAAAATGACATCAAAATAATATACCTTTGACCATAAAATAATATAAAAAGCTTTGAGTATAAAATGATAAAGAACTTTGATAATAATATAACTGAACTGTTTTGACTAAAATAATAGAATACCTTCACTATAAATTAATTAAATGCTGATGAAATAATAGACAAACCATGATTGTAAAATAAAAGAACTTTGAAAAAACATGATAGAAATTTTATAAAATAATAGGGAAAATTTTGACTCTAAAATAAAAGAAACTTTAATTATAAAATAATTTTTAAAATTTCACTATAAAATAATTGAAAGACCTTTGACTAAAAGCAAACATAAATGTCAAAAGCTAAAATCAAAGAATGGACATTTACAAAAAATGAATAAGAGAAATTGAGAAAGCAGTTGAAATAAAAATTTTCCAAAAGAACTTAATTGTAGGTATAAGCAATAATATACATATTAAAATACAATGCTTTGTTTTATGGGTTTTTTTTGCAAAGCAAAAAGTATTACATGGCCTCTTTTTTTATAAAAAATGTCTGTTCATATTTTATGTTTCGTCAGAAAGTTTTAAGTATTAATTTTTAATGAAAAAATGTAAGATATTTTATTAACTTAAATTACTTCTCCATTTTTTTTTAACATATATGAGGGGATGGTGAAAATGATTCAGCCCAATCAAGAAGGGATGGGCTATAACCAACATACTTTTTATTGCATATATTCACATACTCAGAGCTTTATTTCTCCAGTTTATTTCATGCTTCCATATAAACTCTGATGTTTAACCATTGAAATATTGTTCTGCTGTTTCTATAACTTCCAGTTCATTCAGAAATATTTCTGTTTTCAAACACTTATTAGGTGTGGAAACAGGAATAATAGTGAATAGGATGAATTCAAACCAAAATTCTTCAAAGCATCATCTTACCAGAAGATGCATTGTCTTGTAAAAAGAGAACTTTTTTTTCATACTTCACTCTCTATTTTTTCAACATTATTTTTAAACAGCCAGTAAATTAAAATAGTATTCTCCTTAAAAAAAAACAAAATTTATTAAGATCTACAAAGGACAGGGAATTTTGGAGAGCCGTGAACACCTAGTTCCTGAAGGGACATATAGAAAAAAAGATTTTCCTTTTAAAGATAGTCAGTTATTAATATGTTGCAAATTTGTATCAACCCACAACAAAGAAAAATGTGAGAAAGGTTTTTCAATATAAAAATATAAATGTTTTTATTTTCATGTTCTTACAACTAAATTTTTCTCAGCATATATAAGTGGTAAAGTTTCTTATTTGTAGTTGTTTTTTGAGATGAAAAGAAATGTGATTTCATCGCATGTATGTGTGAGAAAAAATAGGTAATGGAGAAAGTGATGAGGAAAGTGTAAGTGTCAGTTATTTTGAGGAGGAAGAGTGTAAATATCATGTAGTTTGGTGAGGAAAAATATAAGTATCACATAACTTGGTGAGGAATAGTATAAATATCACCTAGCTTGGTAAGGAAGAGTGTATATGTCACATAGCTTAGTGAAGAAGTGTGTAAATATCATATAGCTTGATAAGAAAGAGTGTAAAATATTCACATAGCTTGGTAAGGAAGAGTGTAAGCGTCATGTAGCTTAGTGAGGGAGACAGATGAATGAGTAAGGGAATCTCTTTGAAGCTGCACCATCATGCTGTTGTCACATATAACTCTTTGCTGAAATTTGTCTGACTAAAGACTTTACTTAAATACTCTTCAAAGGGATTACAAAGCATGTTTTTTATTGTTGCCAGGAATGTCACTCATTGATTGTAAAATGATATATATTTATTTTCAAAGGATTAATTTATTAACCAGAAGGATGCACAGATCCTCTGACTCAGAAACTATTTTTGTCATTTGAATGATTGATTGTCTTGGTGTTTATTTCCATCTTTTCTCTACAAGTATACCTTCCTTATCCACAAAAAACTGTAGCCATGGCATTTACTGTCGGTTTTGTGATCTTGAATTTCTTTTGATAGGCTACTGACTCTGTCTTAATTATTATTTGATAATTCTATAACCAGGTTTTAAAAACAAAGATAAGTAATTCCAAAGTAATTCCAACAATTCCAAAACTTATCACTGGATAATTCAAAATACTACAAAATTAGCTTGGTTTCCACTTGGCAAATCCGTTACAGAAACATCAAAACTGTCAGCTGTATACAGCTACTTTCTTGCATCAATGGTTAAAAAAGGCTATGAGTGAGTGAAGCTTGAAGGTTTTGGCATATGTGTCCTCAAGTGGATTAGTTCATTAGTTGGATCAAGTGACTTGATCCAAAGAACTATGAGTTCAATACATGGCTGAAATGGTGCGAATATAGCAAAAAAGATGAGTACAACAGTCCGAAGAATGTAAATAGTGTAAATAATTTTTTATTTATAAATATTTAGCAAATTATTAAAATATGTGAACCAACTATAAGGAAATCCTTATTTACCATTTTATAAAGTCCATGTTAATTCACAATTAGCCAATGTTTTATAAACTATCCCAATAAACAATCTAATAGTATAAATAAACAATCTAATGAATAGTGTAAATAAACAATCTAATAAATAGTGCAAATAAACAATCTAATGAATAGTGTAAATAAACAATTTAATAAATATTGTAAATAAACAATCTAATAAATAGTGTAAATAAACAATCTAATAGTATAAATAAACAATCTAATGAATAGTATAAATAAACAATCTAATGAATAGTGTAAATAAACAATCTAATGAATAGTGTAAATAAACAATCTAATGAATAGTGTAAATAAACAATCTCATGAATAGTGTAAATAAACAATCTAATAGTGTTTATTATTTTTGTTGTCAATTCTCAAGAACAAAGAAAATGTATAAATTCACTTTTGTATGTTTAGGTTTTATTACAATTCTAATCATTGCTTTTTAAAATAAAAATTGTGAGGAGTGAAGGTAGTTAAATAATAGTGGTGTCAAGGAAAAAAACCATCCTTTTAACACTCCATAATTTGCTTTTTTTTTTTGCTGGTCCAAAGGTCCAAGTTTGCCAAAATATTTATAGAAAAAGCACAGGGAAGCTATGTTTAAATTGTACTTATAAAATATCAAAATCTTAATTACAACATAATCTTTTTTGTATTGTCTCATGGGTAAAATTGTATTAAAAAAATCCACCTCTTAACTAAAATATAAAAACATTGTGTAGTTTCAATTTTAACATTTTCATCTTAAGGCATTTAATTGTAATCATCTTGAGAGAGGTAAGTATCTTAAATCTTATGTATTCCATACATGGATATATATAAAATGAAAAATTCAATTTCTATCTTGAATAGAAGGAGGATAAAAAATATTGGCCATTTTTTTAATATTGTTTATGATACAGGCTTATATTATTAAAAATTTTAAAAACAACTTAAGTTATAACTTAAATAAAATAATAAAATATAAATCTCACCAAGAACAGAGGAAATATGACTTATGTTAGTCATTTAGTCATTTAGTGAGATTTTCATACAATGGCCAAATCTTCTTCCAACTGGCATATCTGTGTTGTTAATAAAAATATTATAAATTTAATGATAGTATAAAAAAATTGTCTATTTTTATTAAGATTATATTTAATATTAAATGTTATATTGATAGTAATATTGGTGACATTAATAATATCTGTGTTTGTAATTAATGTTTTTTCATAATTAGAATATTTGTTGGGATTGCTAAAGAATTAGGCAGGATATTTAATGAAGTATTACTTGTTATTTTGACAGTATTAATAGCATCGGCATTAGTAGTTACATTGACACTTGGGACTTAGCTCAGAGCTTTACATACAGGTGGACAAAGATGGAGAACTGACATTGTCAGACTCACCTGGCTGGGTTGTTAATGCCCACTTAATTGCTAATTGCATCGACTGAGTAAATCGATACACCTGAACAGAATTAGAATGCAAAAGCAGCAATATTATTAGGGGTTGTAACCAGGCGACAGGTGAGCAGTCAGAAAAAAATCATTATCAAAGTAAGAATACCACCCATTCAGCTACACAGTACTTACATTAGGTTGTAGGCCAGGAAATCACCAAGCAAAATATTATGTACACACACACACATACATATATATATATATATATATATATATATATATATATATATATATATATATATATATATTGATCACTTTAATTTGTTTTGACAAAAATGTGATCAATGGGGCAACTCCAGAAAGCAACAACATTTGAGGCAAGCAATCTTTGAAAATCCAGCAGATATCAATACTGAGAGAGAGGGTAGAGAGAAAGGGAGGGAGTGAGAATGGAAGGGAAATACATAGGAGAGGGGGATATAGTGAGGGAGGGAGAGAGAAGGAGAGAGAAATAGATAGGGAAAGAGGAAGTAAGGGAGAGAGGGGGTAGAGAGTGAGGGAGGGAGGGAGAGAGAAGAGGGAAATAGATAGTGAGAGAGAGAGGAAGAGAGAGAGATTGAGCGAGAGATAGAGTGTAAACAATAATTAATAGTAGTAAAATAATTTTTAAAATTTTTAAATTGTTTATTTCAAACAATTTAATTCATCATAAAAAATAACATTTTTTTTATGCAGAAGAAAAAATATGACCTGTAAATAAAATTAATTGAACAAAAGTCTGCTGAGGATTGGATGCAGTAGAATTCAATGAAACACAAAGTGCAGATTTATATGCGAAATATTTTATTACTACTAATATATACATATATATATATTTATTACTTCAAGCATTATTTTTAGTGGAGACCCATATTTGAATATATGTTCTGTTTTTGTTTTTTTAAACAGTGTTTATTTAATCTACCAGCTAGTATATTAGAAATAGACATTGTTTAAAAAAATTCACTAAAAATAATGCTATAAATAATACAAATATGTCAGATTAAAAAATAAAATCTATTAATTCTTTATAAATTACATATACCCCCACACACACACACTACAGTTCAAAAGTTTGAAATCATCCACCCCCCCCAGAATGAGTATAGTATGAACTTACCAGAAGGGTGAAAAAAAAATGAAAAAGAGCTCCTCAGATTTTTGAAAAAAGAATAGAATCAATTATCAAATTTCTACTTTGAGAAACTTTTGTAATGAATGCCAAAAATTTGTTCTGCAGTAATCAAAACTAAAAGAGTATATTTTGATGAGAACAAAATTTAATCATAAAATGCTTTTTTTCTTTTTGTCATAATAAAATTTGTAATAAAAAAATCATGTCTTACTTTTTTTTTTAACTATGTATAAATTTCTCTTAGTTAAAATATAAAACAACTACTTTTGGGGCCAATTTAAAAAAATACCAGTGGTAGCTGCAAACTTTTGAATTGTAGTGTATATATTTATATATACATAGCTTTTTCTAGATACAATTATAAACACTAATAACAATAAATTCATTATCTCCCCATATAAAAAAAACTACCAGCATAAATTTGTGCACCCTTAAGTATAATTGCCCAAATTATTATAAAATAGTAATTATAAGAAACCTAATAAACTGGGCAAAAAGTAATTCATTCACGAAACATATTTTCTACAGCGAACTAAAAAATATAAAATAAACTCTTATTAATAATAATTTTCCTAATTATCTTGTTGATGAACAAATAAGATATTCTATTAGAATTTACAATGTCACCCCTTGCTGGGTTATTTAATGTTGAATTTTTATATAAGGCACTTGGTGAGGACTGAACTCAGTGCTCAGTAGTAACAGCCAACCAGACTAGCCTCACTCAATATTACCACCCACCAAGGAACCTATAGATAAATAGACCATACATTGATTTATAGATAACAGATAATGACTAAGATGGCCAAAAGTACTTTATAAAGAAGTAAACATGAACTTTGGGCAGTTTATCCCAAATTTGGATTTTTTTTGTAGAATATCTAATTTGAAAATTAGAAAAAATACAAAAGAAAGTTAAACAGACTGATCTTTCTAATTGAATTTAATAAAACTTCTTTAGATTGAATTCTTGCTGTCTAAAATATCTAAGATATGGATAGATATAAAGAATAATTAAAAGTTTTCATTGAAGCACATTTTCAAAAATCTGATCAAATGTTCAAATATAAGTAATTTTTGTTTTTTTTAAATCCCATCTTGATTCTGCTGAGAACTTTACAACATCTCCCAGTTTGACTGATTTGTTTTTTATGACTTATCAACCTTTCTCAATATTTTTAAATTGTAAGAATTCTTTTTGAGATAATAAATATTTACTGATACAAGTCCTACTAATTAATCCATAACTGGGGGAGAAGAGGTGTAGTCATACCATTTCCAAGGTTATTTGTGTGTAACTGATTATAACAAATTTGGCTGAAATTGGAACCCAGTTCTCCAATTTCCAATTCTGAGCCATTATCTATTACACCATACATGCATCAAGCACCTGGTATTATCAAACAATCACCCATATAAGTAATGACCAGGTTCGACATTACTTAATTTCAGTGTCTCCAGGTGTGGGGTGGGGTGCATGGGTGTGTATGTGTGTAAAGAACAGAGGAAGAGAGAGAAATAACAAAGAAAAATTGATGTCTACCATAATATGGGAATAAGTAACCTTACTATATAGTAAGTTTGCTTTTTACTGAATCCTTCTCATTTATTTATGGTCATACTAATCTAATATCAATTACTAAATAGATATAATAATATTATTAAAGACAAAAGGAAAACTTATCTTAGCTGACACATTTTGTCCTCTGAAGGATTTTATCAGAGGATGAAACATGTCAGCTAAGATAAGTCTTACTTTTGTCTTTAATTATATTGTCCTTTTACAGATATACACTATCTGAAATTTTTACACATAGTAATAACTGTGTTTGCATTTATATTTATTCTATAATACCAATCATGATATGATTTAAGATATTTATCAGTCACACAACCTGAACTCCCCTTCTTATTAATAAGATATTCCACTGTCATGACTATAAGAAGCATCTTGAATGACAATAAGTGAAAATGTCTTATTTTACCATAAAAATGGAATATCTAATTAGTAAGTATGAGAGATCAGGCTACTAATACATTACTTTTCATTTATTTTAGATTTATTTGGATATTTTTACTTTTAATGATTTAAATGACAGAATTATTTTTTACATGTAACAATAAAATTGCAAAGACAAAAATCCTAGATTATTCATGTAGGAAATAATAACACTAAGGCAATTTCAAAATTACTACTGTCATATTTAAACTGTATGGGTAAATTCACACACACACATACACACAGGTATGTATGTATGTATCTATCTATGTATGTATGCGTATATGACAAAAATACTTGTACTTAAGACATTATTTAATGATCTAATCAATTCCAGAACCTTTTTTAGACAAATGTAATTTTGATGAACTTCCCATTAGCAGATTCGAAAGCTTTTATTCTTTATTTATTGAATATATCATTGTATGCTGTTTTTATGAGATAATTGACTAAGTTATATTCAAATCAAAATTTGTTTTCACTTCATAATCACAAGGTTCATAAACCATTTGGGTCATTAGGGCGCTTCATCAGTGTAACCATTTTTCTATAAGAAAGGCTAAAGAGACCAGTCATTTAAATCATAGCTTTTCCAGATGATTTTTGAAATATCCTATATTTTATTAATCAAAATAGCCCAAACATGTTTAATATATCATGCACTAACATTGTAAATCCCAACAAAAAATAATAAAGTTCATTAAGGCCAGAGTAAAAAAAATTATCATAAAAAAAATTAACTCCTAGCATTCTTTTATTGGTTGTAGATTAACTGCTGAGGGTAGATAGATCTCAGATTGTAATTAAAATTCCCAGAACAAATATTAACAACAATACTACATTCTTTTTCTCTAACATGACAATGCAAATAATCATGTGTGAACTGACTGTAACACTTTTAAATCATTTCACCCTAAAGCAAGGTCATAATGCCACTAAGATGCAAAAGATTACTGAGAGGAGAAGAGAATAGGAATACTTTAGTGAGGGGAAAGGACAATAAAAGAACTGAATTCAAGAAAACAGATGGTGAATGGCATTGCATTTACAATTTTGAAGATTATAGGTGCCAGGGAAACAAAAAACTGGAAGTGTGAGAAAATAAGCTATTAAAATAGAACATATGGTTGCATCTAGCTAATTCAAAAGTAAAAAAGGTTAGATCTTGTTGCCAATCTAGTAGTACACTTAAATTGATGTAGTCAAGGGACCAAAGAAAAAAGCTCACCAGAACAATTGCCATGAAAATATTTATAGTAAAGAGAGAGGGAAGCCATGTCATGGCAATGTGAAAGTGACTGAAGTTGAGATGCCAGGTCAGAGCCAATAACATTACAGACCCTTCAAAAATACAGAATAAATGAATGAAAGGAAAAGATTAAATATCAAGAATTACTAGAAATTTATAGAAACCAAGGATGTATATCTATTGAAATATGGGTTTTATCACAAGATGCAAACTCCTAACAAGGACCAGACTGACTGGTATCAGGAAAAAAAGAGCAATCCCCAAAATTACTGGAGTAGCTGAAAATACAGAAGATGGTAATGAACAAAGATGGGGTAATATTGACACAAAAATAATATTTTTGTATAAAATTATTTATTTTATTGTTTTGTTTATTTTTTTCTTTGATGCTGTTAAGAATGACAAAAAATAAAATAAAAATTAGATAATTACTCCAGACAATTCCAGTACTAGATTGGCAGATAGGTCTCATCGTTTTACAGTTGAAGTTGCTAGATTTAATCATAAGTTCTATGCTAAAAGTTTATTCTCTTGCACTTATTGCTTGTAAATGCAATGTTAATCATTATTTTCTGTTGTTCTCTCCTTATTAATGTTTTTCTTTTTCTTATATTTTTCACACTCAGTAATCCTTCGCATCTTAGTGACTTTGTTGCCTTGAAATAAAAAAATTACCAGATCCTCCATCAGATTATTCTAAAAAAGAAGGCACCAAATCAAACTTAATATCTTAATTAGAATTAAATCGAACACACAGTTGATTAATGAAAATATATTATTGAAGATGTGTGAGTGGTGAAATAGCAGTTTGCATTGAGGAATTGGAGAACCCTTCAGAAAGGTATGAATTCATTTTTTTCTCCCCCACCGTTTATGGATTAAATATTAGAACAGTCCGGGCTTTTTAGCATTGGTTGGCAACCAGCCTATTAGAAGGAAAACTCTGAATTCAAAACCTAAGGATGGATTTCAAGAGTCCCTGTGGTACACTTTGTATTCAATTCTTCTGAAAAGTGTAGATAATTCTGCAGAAGACATCACCCCTATAATCAAATCCATATGTGCAGCTATATTGGCTGTCAGTTCTCAGAACTGAAATGCCAGACATTCATATGCCGAAGACAATGGGAGTGTCCATCAATATAATATCATACAATAATATTTAATATAATATTAGAGTGTATCAAAAGTACTTTGGTTTTAATCAACAAATATATTTTAGTCCTATTAAATGGTCAGTATTTGGTAAACTTCAATGATCCTAGCTCTTTTTAAAGCTTTCAAATGTTGACGATCAGTTGTACTTAAAATTTTTGTTTTAAAGAATAACTAATAGTTGGTACTTCTTTGTTTAGTACAAGGAAGAAGTAAACAACATTAAAATGCAAAAACCAGTTTTGATCAACTGATTAAATACTGCAAACAGATTCAGCAGCTTTGAAACAGTTTAAAACAGTGTCTCAAAATAAAATGGTACAGTTGACTAGTAATGATAATGATATCTATCTACCTCAGTCATTTCATATTTATTTCAGTCTTTTCATATCTATCTATCTCTCTATCTATCTATGTGCATATGTATATATATATATATATATATGTGTGTGTGTGTGTCTGTGTGTGTGTGCATAAATATATAATAATAATAATAAAGAAGTTAATGGTTAGAGTTGAATTAGACCAGGAAAAAAGTGCTCAATACACATATAAAAAGATAAAAATTTAACATATAGAGCTTTTTAGTATAGAAAATTAGGAAATCAGTCAATTCTGCTACCTGGGTTTCAACCTTTCGATATCTTCAGGTGATTTCAGTCAATTGATTACCTAATGCTTTATTTTTTTAGATAAAAGAATAAGCACACAATGTGAGGTGTGGTAGAAGGTGAGGAAGAGGGGGAGGGAAAAATCAAGTGGATTGGAAATGGTATTGGTGGGGAATTAAATGAAATAAACATATGTTCTTTTTATCTCACTTCAAATGAACTCAAAAGAAACTTTTTAGCATGAATATAATGGTACATAATTTCCTATCTCTGGTTTAATTTTTTTTAGTCGGAAATGTTATTATAGCTAATTTTTCTTACTGACAAAGATTGCTATGATTATTGTAAGGTTTTGTACATACACAATATATATATATATATATATATATATATATATATATATATATATATATATATATATATATATAGTGGCTGGCCACTTGTAACTGAGGATGCCAGTCTACTGGGGTGACTAGCACATTTTGTGTTTGTTCAACACCCACAGAGCCTACCAGTGGTTTATACTGCAACTATGCTGAGCAGACCTTAGTTACAATTTCTGGGAGAGAGTGCGTTATCTAGTGTTATCAACAGTCTGAATAAGCCCAGCACACTCAAACCTCAGTCACAATGACTTGTGACTTTATACTAGACAAACCACCGTTAGTTCCCTAAGGTCTATCCAATTTCACTCACAAGGGTCGGGTCAACCTGTAGTATGGTTTTCAGGCAGTTTGCAAAGGTGCCACATAGTGGGATCACTTCTTGCAGACTGATAACATCAAAAAGTTACCTTCCTGACAAGTTGAACATGGTGAGATTTGAAACTTGGTCTCATGTTCAGAAAGCAAACGTTCTAACCATAATATATATATTTAAACTAGTTCAATGAAGACTAATGAATAAGATACATCACAAAAACATTTTCCAATTTTTTTCTAAGATACATAAACAGATTGAAGTAGATAGATAGATAGATAGATAGATAGATAGATAGATAGATAGATAGATATCCTATATATCCTCATAATATCCTCCAGTTACTCCATCTTAGTACCTTATTAAAGCAACCTTATTCAGTAACCCACTATCTTGAGTGGTCCTCACTTCAGTCTTCTGTTGGGTAAATTCTATTATAAAAAGGACAGAAAGATAGATAAATAGATATATAGATAGATAAAGGGAGAGCGAGAGATACATTGGTATGAACAGTTTAAAACCAATAAATAGTTACATATGAACAGGCTGAGATAGATAGATATATAGAAATAAAATCACAAGATAGATAGATAGATAGATAGATAGATAGATAGATAGATAGATAGATAGATAGATAGATGGATGGGGAGAAAGAGATAAATAAATATACTGAAATAGATAGATACATATGATAGGCTGAGATATATATATATATATATATATAGATAGATAGATAGATAGATAGATATGAACAGGATTGAGATAGATAGATAGATAGATAGATAGATAGATAGATAGATAGATAGATAGATAGATAGATAGATATGAACAGGATTGAGATAGATAGATAGATAGATAGATAGATAGATAGATAGATAGATAGATAGATAGATATGAACAGGATTGAGATAGATAGATAGATAGATAGATAGATAGATAGATAGATAGATAGATAGATAGATAGATAGATAGATAGATAGATATGAACAGGATTGAGATAGATAGATAGATAGATAGATAGATAGATATGAACAGGATTGAGATAGATAGATAGATAGATAGATAGATAGATAGATAGATAGATAGATATGAACAGGATTGAGATAGATAGATAGATAGATAGATAGATAGATAGATAGATAGATAGATAGATAGATAGATATGAACAGGATTGAGATAGATAGATAGATAGATATGAACAGGATTTAGATAGATAGATAGATATGAACAGGATTTAGATAGATAGATAGATAGATAGATAGATAGATAGATAGATAGATAGATAGATAGATGAACAGGCTGAGATAGATAAAGATACGAATAGACGGGGGCAATATATAGATAGAAAGTAATATACATTGATAGATAGATATGAACTGACTGAGGTATATATAATGATAGATGCATATATATGAACATTATGAGATAGATAGTTTATATCTATTATTGTAAGTACAATAATTGCTGCACATGGCCAAAAATTGGTGCGGGGCAGGGGGTTGAGGCTGGTCATCATTACCTATCCTATACCTAGCTAATCTGATTCATAAACCATTCATTCCATGCAAATAATACATCTACCAAATGAAGACATCCTTCACCTTTTACTCTTACATATACCAGAATACCATATACACGAAGGGAAGCTAAAAATTAAACCCCATGATTTAAAAATTTCTTAAAATGTTCATAAAATATATATATATATATATATATATGTGTGAAAATATTGTAGAAAATAGGAAAGAAACTGGTTTGGTAAATGATCCAAAGTTCCTTAGTATTTTTGTAATTATTTTTAAAAAATAGTGCTCGATACGAAAGTAGAGCATAAATATAATTATTTATTTAAATTTGGAATCATATTTTTAAATAAATAATTATATATATATATATATATATATATATATATATATATATATATATATATATATATATATATATATAATTAATTAAGTTATAAGGAACTTGGTAAACCGAATTGGTAAATCCAAATAGGATGAAATCCTGAGAGCTCAATGTTAGGACAGAGCTAATATGTAATGAAAAACAAATCACTTTAAAGTGATTTGTTTTTCATTACATATTTATATATATATATATATATATATATATATATATATATATATATATATATATATATATATATATATCAGAAGATGACATGAGGGGGTGGGTGCTAAATCCCAATACAAACAAAATGTAAAGCAGAAACTAACAGAAAATAACAAATATTAGTGGGACTCGTCTACTCCAGAAAAAACTAAGAGTTGCTGCTGTATTCTGTCATCAGACAGAATAAAGAAGCTAACTCTCTAATGGAATAGGAAGGAAAAAATAAATGCAGGGCATAGAGAAATCAAAGACTGAACCAGTCAAGATGAAAAAGGGGCCAAAAAACAAACTGGGAAGGTTGGGTATTTCAACTTGGCTCATAACAGAAGTAAAGAGCCAGGAACAGGCCAGGAACAACACTCACTCCCATTAACTAAATACACGTCATTAGAGATTACCATTCTTGCTATGGCTGGTAACATTAGGAAAACCATCCATTTAACCCCAGAATACAGAGGCAACACATTGTCGCATGTGTATGTGAGATCGATGAGCATAAGCTGATCAGGAGCAATACGAGCCATCAGCTCACCATCATAGTCCCAGAAACAGTGTACCTGAAGACAATGGTAGAAAGTGTGCAAAGCCATTTCTTCTAAAACAAGATCATGCCAGTAACAGTCTGTCAAATCCACCCAGCCCCATCTGAAGGCCATGTTGTTGGGAGATAAAAATGTGTTTCAAAACAATCGTCATGTAAGTGAAAACACAGGGTTACTGAGGTAATTTGCTGCTGGTGCCCAAGACTAGCAACAAGCTGAGCAGCTCACAGAGACGGTCCTCCATGACCCCATCCACTAATTCATGATACAAGACTTTTCAAGGTAGGTAGGGAAGATAGATTTGAACAGATAGATAGATAGATAGATAGATATGAACCAACTGTTATTTTTTAGACTTCTAGATAAGCTTTGGTTTAAAGTTTGTAAAATTAAAATAATTTTTATAATTGTAAAAACATATACTTATATATATATATATATATATATATATATATATATATATATATATATATATATATATATATATATATATGAATAGGCAGGAAGTGATATATTGATAGAAAGAAATATACATTGATAGATTGAAAGATATGAAACCAACATAAATAGATAGATTTTATAGATTGGTAGATAGATATGAACTGACTGAGAAAAATAGAGATAGATAGATAGATAGATAGATAGATAGATAGATAGATAGATAGATAGATAGATAGATAGATAGATATGGAAGGACTGGGATAGATAGATGTACAAATATGTATATTCATGTTTTTATAGATTATTGATAAAATCTAAAGAATAATCTTCAGTATTATTAATCATGACTTAACATCTTAGCTTCAGTTACTTTAACATTGCATAACTTAAGTTACCTGTATTTTTCTATAAATGTTTTCAAGCTATCCTCTTAGGTTCTTTGAATTTACAAATTTAAGCACTATACTAGATTGGCAGCTAAGTCTGATCATTTTACAATAGAAATTGCTAAATATCATCATAAGTTCTATATAAGAGTTTGTTTTGTCACACTTATCACTTCTGGGACTCTCTCGTGGCCTTATCAGTCAATTTTGATATTTAAAAAACTTAAATGCACTGCCAATCATCATCTTTTGTCTTCTTAATTCCTGTTCTTTTATTGTTCTCTCTCCTTAATAATGTTTTACTTTTCCCCCTCTTCTTTCACACTCAATAACCCCTCATACTTTAGTGGTTTTGCTTGTAGGAAAATTATTTTAAAATGTTTAATTAGAGTATATAGTTTCACCTATTGCCTGATGCATACTCCTCCCCCATCTATTGAAAAGGAGTAGAGGTTTATCCCTTGTTTCTTGTTTACGATTGTGTCTCCAGCTTCAAAAGACTTATTCTTTTTCACTTTCAGTAACCCCTTGCATCTTAGTGTCATTATTGCTTTGTTTAGGGTGAAATGTTTAAAAGAATTATGTATAAGTATTTGTGAGTATGTGTGTGATGTGTCTCTTATTTCCAAATATGTATTAGGTTGGTGCAAAAATAATGACGTAATAATGTCGTTTTTTGACGTATTTTTTAACGTCAAAAAACGACATTATTACGTCATTATTTTTGCACCAACCAAATAAATAAAATTCATGCCACAGGACTGATTTTACCATGAGATTCATATTATGCTTTTATGAACCTACTTCTTTCAAGTAAAGGCTGCAATGTATTGTCCAACTAGCCCTCAATTAATATTGGGAGAAGATGTAGCTTCAGAATAAAATATATTTTCCTGAATTTAAATTTTCCATTTTCTGTGGAAGAGTTGAATGCTGAATACTTGATATTGTTCTTTGTATGAATCGATGAACAGTTGCACACTTAATGAAGTTCAATACTTTTGAACATCTATTAGAACTCAAGTTCACTCCAGATTTCAAGTGGAACTCATTTGTACAATCCACCGTTAAAGATGCTGAAAAATATTCAGCTCATTCTACTGCTCAAAGAATTACTTGAATCCTGTAATATTTTGCCAGAGTCAGATTTGAAAAAAAAATAGAGTATTTCTGCCATGTTTTTTTTTTTTTTTTTTTTTTTTTTTTTTAAGCATTTCACCCCAAGCAAGGCGGGAAGCCACTAGGACGCAAGGGGTTACAGAAAATTTAGAGCAAGGTCAGATAGGAGTGATAGAAGAAAGGATGAAAAGGGTAGTGGATAGATCAAGGCAACTGGAGATGTCAATTGACATTACACTTGAATAGCTGGAGATTATAGCTCACAGGGAAACAGAAAAAGGGAAGGGAGTTCCACAGGTGAGAGGTGCAAGACATGAAGCTATTGGAGTAGAAGAGACGGCTACATTTAGGAGTTTTGATAGTGAAGGGGTGAGAGCGGGATGCCAGCTTCGTATGGCGCTTGAACTCATGACATCTGGGAACCAGCGAATACAGCTCATCGGAGCAATTTCCATGGAAGTATTTGTAGAACAGACAGAGGGAGGCGACGGCACATCTGTGAGAAAGTGACTGTAGATGAGACGCCAGGGCAGGGCCAATTACATTGCATATCCGCCTCTGGAGCCTATCAAGAACCCCAAGGCAAACAGAAGGGGCACCAGACCATATATGGCAGCAATACTCCATGCAAGGGCAAATTGTTGATTTGTAGATCTGGAGGATCGACTCCGGGGAGAAAAACTTCCTGGCGCGACTCAGGAAGCCAACTTTCCTTGCAGTGGATGAGGTGATTCAGTGTATTTATTCCATCTCAGGTCAGCAGTCAACATGAGACCGAGAAGCTGCAGAGAGTTGCTCTCGAGAAGTTGAGCGTCAGACATTCTAATGGAGGGAAGGATCTCTGTGGTGATAAATAGAGAGCAGTTTTGTCTTAGAAGCGTTGAAGTTGACTAGCCAATTCTTGCCCCATTTCACAATCGATTGGAGGTCCTTTTCGAGACGCACGGCCAGACGAGTTTTGTCAGCGAGACTAGATTTGTTTTTGAGGCAGAAATAAATTGTGGTGTCATCCGCGTATATGCCAACTTGGGAAGTAATTGCGTCAGGGAGGTCATTTATATGTGAACTAGAGTTGTCTAAACCATCAAAATCATTTACTAAGTCTTGTTAAGAAAGACATTCTCCATTCTGTAGCCTCTTTCTCAAAGAGATCATATTGCAAGCCAATGATACTCTATCACTATTTTCATGGTAAATATATGGTAATATTAGGTTGGTGCAAAAATAATGACGTAATAATGTTGTTTTTTGACGTATTTTTTAACATCAAAAAACGACATTATCACGTCATTATTTTTGCATCAACCTAATATCTGGATGAGATCCATTCCACTAGTTTAGACTTTTACTACAAAGACACACTATGCTACTTCCACAGAATCAAATCCTTCTCATTTGTTCCATATTCCAAAGATGATAATAAATTTCCAAATTTCTACATGGATGTTTTCCTGAAAACAACATTATTAAACTCATCAATGGACAATCTCTATCTCTCCTCCTTATTCTCATGATCTTCACTCCCTCCTACCTCTTCTTTCATTCATCTCACATACCTCATTCACCATTACCATTCTAACAATAGCCCTCTATCTTAAGTTATTCTCAAGCCTTGAATTTGTGGAATTCTAGTATAAAAAATGTAGAAAATCTGATAATCTGTCAGGTTAAAATTGGGCTACAGTTATTTCAGATGGTTAATTTTATTGAAATACAATTTCCAATAGAAGCAGATCATTTGAATTAACAACACTCTATACTAAAAAGTTGAAATATCTAACAAGTTTTTAATTAAGGTCCATGTAGGATAAAATATAATTCTTGACAATTTCTAAACACAGACATATTCACTTTTCAAAATTTTATATTTGAGTTGCAAGAAGTTCAAAATAAAATTATTAACTAGCAAATCTTCATTGTTCAGAATTTGAGTTAAAATATAAACAGACAGACATATTTAAAAATAGTTGAATATCTATATTTTATAGTAGGCTGAAGGCATTTCAAATATAATACTCACCTTGTCAATCTCTAAACATTGAATCATTTAGTGGATATTGCAAATTTCACATAAATTAAAACAAGTCAATAAATTATTTTCTGCAATTTTCATGATGTTCTTATCTACAGAACTGTAATTTTTAAAAACTTTCTTCCACTATTGAATATCAGATGTTACAGCACCAGATGACTGCATGAAAATGGCAATCATCCCTGATTGCCATTTTCTATGGCTTAATGGTTTACGGCTTAAAATATAATGCTCTGCTATTTTAGTATTGATCACTTTATCTCAGTCTGGTATTTTAGCATACTACTTCATTAGTTACTTTATTTGTGTTAAAATATTTGAGCTTTAGTTGAATTCAGTTTTTACCATCACACCTCATGTCTGCTCAATTCATTTGTTTGTTTATTTTATTATATAGATATAAACATACATACACAGATATATATATATATATATTTTTGTCTACTGGCCAGAAAGCAAAACAACTTAAGTTTCACCTTCAATATATATATATATATATATATATATATATATATATATATATATATATATATATATATATATTGTTTTTAGAAATATAACAGTATTAATAATATTTACTGACCTGAATATTGGAGAAATTTCACAGAAAATATGTTCTTCTCTGACAGGAATTGAACCAATAACCATTATGGGAACCATCATTTGATCTGATGTGCTGTTAACCATTCAGCCACAAAGAAGTGTCTAGTTAGCAAAGTTCAAATTACTGTTTATTAATGACTTTTCTCAATCGATCATATCTTAACATAAACAATGACAACATAATATGAAATGTATTTAAGTATGACAATTATTTTAATATATTTTCTGTTTATACATTATTTTTATAATTCATTTAAGTAAATACTATGTTTTATTTTAAGTAAATACTAAGTTTTTAATTAAATAGTATTAATTACATTTACTAGCCTGAATGTTAGAGAAATTTTGTAGAAAACATGTGCTTCTCCAACAGGAATTGAACCTGGAACCCTAATGAAAACCATCATTTGATATCACTTTCAGGACAGTAAATTAATTAATATTGTTTAATTAATAAATTTAATATATATATATATATATATATATATATATATATATATGAGTGTGTGTGTGTGCATATATACAATCATATATATAAATCTGTGCATAATATGATTTATATGAATAATTGTATAGTTACTAGTATATGTATATATCTTTCTCTTTGTGTGTATGTTGTGTATATAGGTTAATTAATAATATGTAATTTTATATGCATTTACATTTATTTGTATGAAGTTATGAAGGTATATACATATATGTATATGTTGATATGTGAAATGTATGTACTTATTGAATAAATGCATATAATGTGTATAAATTGTATTAAATATAGATATATATATATATATATATATATATATATATATAATTTGTATGGATATGAGTTTGTAACCATGGGTTTCATGTATTTGCGATCATCAGACAAACTGGTATATTTTTTAAAATTGAATCTGTTTATGCTTGTTTGATTGCAAAACCCAGGATCACAAACTCATATTCATACAACTTATTATGTTAGTTCTAACACTGATAATATATATATATATATATATATATATATATATATATATATATATATATATAAAATATATATATAAAATATATATATATATATATATAAAATATATATATAAAATATATATATATATATATATATATATATAAAATATATATATATATATATATATATATATAAAATATATGTATATAATATATATATATATATATATATATATATATATATATAAAATATATATATATATATATATATATATAAAATATATATATAAAATATATATATATATATATATATATAAAATATATATATAAAATATATATATATATATATATAAAATATATATATAAAATATATATATATATATATATATATATATATATATATATATATATAAAATATATATATTAAATATATATATATGTATATATATACATATATATATAAGTATATATATATTAGGTTGGTGCAAAAATAATAGCTTTTTTATATATATATACACACATATATATATACATATATATATATACACATATATATACGTATATATATATATATATATATGTATACGTATATATATATATATATATATATATATATATATATATATATATGTTTCATTAAAAACGACAGACAAGGTACTACGGTTAAGCTTTTTATTTAATTTTTTTTTGTGTGTATGTATGTAGGTGTAGGAAATATATTTTTATATATTTGTATATTTTGATATGTGAATGATATTTGTGAGTATTTGTGTATTATATTGAAAATATGTATATGTTTAAATTGTATTTAAATTATATTTATAGGATATATTAGTAAGTAATATATATATATATATATATATATATATATATATGTATATATATATACATTTTCTAAATACATAGATATCTTCATATTAGTATATTTGCTTACATTTGCTGTGTGACAATATATGTATATATAGAAATATAGGTATATATATGCTTATAATTAGGTATATGTAAGTGTATAAATTTTTGTTTTTTATATTTCATATTTAAATTTTACAGCAGTCAGTTTTCAATCCACGTATTGCAATAACTATCTACTGATCCTTCATATTTGTAGTTGTAAGATTTTGTGTAAAAATAAATTTCACCACCAAGTATCATTAATGCTCAATACAATTCATGTTGTGTGAAGCATTTATCAGCAATCCAGGTCAACTTTAGCTTAATGAGATGGCATATTATCCTTTTGTAATAAACGATTATTGTTTGTGTACATGAAGTTCATGAATTGGTGCATAATGGTCACAAAGCAGTCCATTGTAGTGGTCACCAGTCATTGATGTGTTTAGTTGATCAGCAGATACAACCTATGTCATGTAATACACATCTGAAACCTTAACTCACAGAACTACACTGGACACTGTCGATCCAGGGTCCAATTAGCAGTATCATGAGCTGAGTGGGAGGGGCATTATATCATGGTGTTAACAGGGGCATCCTGGAAGTTTTTCTTTTCCAAATATCTTGTTAGACTGACCTGTTGAATATGCACCTAACACCTCCTATATTTAATCTGTATGTAATTTGAATCATTTCTAATTGTTTCTTACCCTAGAAAATTATTTATACACCCAAATGGTCATAATAATTAAGGAGTTGTTGTCAGCAATGGTGTTATCCACAGTGGCTGATAAGGTCTTACATCAGGTATTCATTCTTCAAACATGAAACAATAAATCAAGGGATGTCAAATGTCTCACAATTTCAGAAATGAAATGTTCCATCTTTCACGGACTATCATTCCCCAGTTAAACTTCCATTTGACTCCCCAAATGTCAGATCCCAACTGATATAGGTCTGAGCATTTCCATGATATTGAGCTATGGTGACACCACCCACAATTAGATTTACATACTGCTATTCTATAATATTTGGTATGACAATGAGCTGTGCATGTGTTTGAGTAAGTGAGTGTGTAAGTGAGTGTGTGTGTGCATGTGAGTGCATGCTAGTATGTATGTTAATGTGCCTGTGTGTGTGTGTGTGTGTGTGCAAGGTTTCTCTAAATTGAAAGTAGCATAATAAACTCTGTTCAAATTCTTGCTGAGGCTATTTTTACCCATTTGTTTAGCAGATTCAGCACTGGCACTAGGGTTTTGGATCCCCACCAAACTTTGAGATCAAACTTTGCTACTGAGGAGGAGGGGGAAGAAGTACTAATTTCAATAGTGCTTATTTTTTTAAATTTTCTTTCTGAACAGTTCTTTTAAATCAATTAAGAGGATAATATATCTTGTAAGATCATACTCTAAGGAGGATCTCTGATTTTGTTTTTTACTAACAGTAATACTAATCTGAAGTCCATGGCTAGTAATTAAAATAAAATTTCTAGTCCCTATGTTTTACATTTCTAGCAAGATAAAAACCAAGAAAATGATCACTTAAAAAAATAAAATTTTTTAAAGATTTCAACACATGAAAAATTTTCCTGAAAATTGAAATACTCTTTTTAAAACAAATTTTTAAGGCAATCCCATTTGTGTTGTGTTGGAATCTTCTTAAAGCTTTTTTTAGTGGAGATATTAATTAATCTTTATGAAAATATAAACATTTGCAAATAAACATTTTTTTTCAAGTAAAATTTAGTCATGAAAATATCAAATCTAATGATGGTTTCTCCTAGATTCCAATTCTGTCAGAGAGCATATATTATTCTTTAATAAGATTTCTTGGATATTCAAACTAGTAGATGTAAATTAATAAATATACTGTTTAATAAATAAACAGAGCATCTACTCAAATATGAATATCCATTAAAAATAATAATAAACATTACATATATTTGAAATTTGAACTTGATATACTAATCTCACTTGTCACACTGATAAACACCACACTAATAACATGTCAACAGGCATGATGATTGCAACTCACTTTAAAGTAACACCACTGCTTGATTGATCCTCAGATATGTGAAGCACAGATATAGTTTTTCAATACTTTTATGGACTTACATTCTCATGTACAGATGTGTCATTGTTGTTTGGCTCTTGCAGTAGGTGTTACAGTAATATTTTGATGAACATTTTAGTCCACCAATTGAGGCACAGTCTTTTCCAGACTTGTTGCAAATACAAATGCATTATAAAGTGTAGTGAATATCTTGTCTCTGTACATGCCCTTTTTTATGATTTTGAGGGCTGCCCTAATTAGACAGATGCAACCACATTTATTACACATTAAATCAAATTCTGTGACAACATTATCAGGGAAATAAACATCAAAATTCTTGAATATCTATCCTGAGTTTTTCATTTTCAACACATTCTGTCCAAAGTCTCTCTTATCATTGTTTACTACTTTTCTACAAGATAAACAATCTAGAGCTAGAGTCATCTCAATCATTTCATATTATGTAGTGTATTCTGGATACAATCTTTATACCTCAATTTTGGTTTGTGTGCTGATCTTTTTTCTTTGGCCAATTAGTCATACAAAAACTAATTAGGGATCCCATTGTCCTTCATTCTGACCACTTGACCACTCCATTACAACTAATACTGAAGTAACAGTGACTCTATACTGGTAGACTGACTGCATTCAAGGATATCAATGTTATTCATGTACATTTACCAATGGATACCTAATATATTGTAGAGACATTTTTGGTGAAATTACTCCAGTCTTTTCATGTGTCTCTGGTAACTGACACGCGTTTCACATGCATATAACAATGACGCTTTAATACAAGTTGTAGAAGTCAAGTGACTTACCTGCCAACATGGCTGCCTCCTTCTATTTCCTTGTAAAAGCTGATTTTACCTTATATGGGTGCATATCTTTGCTCAGCGTCAGTACAGAATCTGCTTCCAGCAAACACAAGATGCCAGCCTTCAGGGCAACAGACAGGGGCTCGTTCGATTGCACATGTGCAGTGTTTCTGAAGAAGTAAAAATCCCATGCCGTCTTTACTCCAGTCAGGAGCTAAGCAGGTAATTCTGTTGATGTCAAATGTTGAGACGCCCCGCTTTACTAGTTCAACAATGACCCGCTTTGATTCCTGAAATGCTTTCTCAAGGGTCTGGTTCCAGGTGAATTTTGAGTTTTTTTTGACAAGGTCCCGAAAAGGTAGCATAATGGGACTTAATGAATATGCCCAGGCAAGTTGGTTTACCAGTCCAAACCAAGACCTTGCATCGGTGATGGTTTTCGGAACAGGGAAATTTAAAATAGCATTAAGCATAGATTCAGAGGGAGATACTCCCGATGAAGTTATTTGAAGGCCACCAAACTGAACAGTGTCCCAAATAGCCGTCGATGGGACATAGCTGGGCGAATAGTAGAAACACTTCCCAACCGTCAATATAGAATTAGAGTTGCAGGATCAGGCAGAATAACCCTGCGGAACCGTAGGTTTCTAAGGAAACTTGAAGCACCCATAATCAAGACCCCCATACCAAGCGCCATGCCTGTGTCACCTGAGCCGACAATTACGGATACATGCAGACCACATCAATCTGCCAAAGACTTGGAAAATGGTGACATTACATTACAAAATAAACCAGCGTCCCAGGGCCCTACTCAATCACAGCCATCAAGAACGAGGATTCCCAGGGCGCTATCCCGACTACTCTCGTACAATCAGCCAGGCAATAGGGAATTAATTCCTCCCCAACGGCCAATATGCTTCCGCAATGGGGAGAGGAGGGAGATGTAGAAGTCAAGTGACTTACCTGCCAACATGGCTGCCTCCTTCTATTTCCTTGTAAAAGCTGATTTTACCTTATTTTATAGGAGAGCGCCTAATACACCAGTTGGGTTGGTCCATTTTGCTAGAATGGACCTTCCCAATACATTTGCATGAGGGGTCTTTGTTCAGCTATATATTTCTCCATAAATGACTCAAGTCAGTTTTGGCTTTGGCTACATTTGCCTACTTGTGTGCTAAACCTCTGGCAAACTAGCTAATATTCAACACAAGTGTTGTAAACCTTCAACTTCATCTCAATCAAAATTCCATGCTGAGATCATAGATGCCTATCCAGTTTTCCAAAAGCATTACTGGCGTTTCTGATAGCAAAGGAGATATTGTCATCAACAGTATTACTCATTTTTAAAGAACTGCTTAAATACACAAGCTTTTCTACAATCTGTAATTTCTGATATACACATAATTCCTTGAGTAGGTTTTATTTAGAGCAAGCTGGTGTATTATGGGAGTCTTTTTCAGGCTAAATGCTAGATCAAATGTGATGCATACCATAACAAAGGAACTCCTATGATGTAGCATGTCACCCTGGGTGGGATCAGAGATACCCATCCAGTTTACCAAAAGCATTACTGGCTTTTCACATACCAAAGGAGATCTTGTCATCCACTTTATTTCTCATATTTAAAGAACTGCTTAAATACACAAGCTTTTCTACAATCGGTAATTTCTGAGCATACACATAATTCCTTGAGTAGGCTTTATTTAGAGCAAGCTGGTGCATTATGGGAGTTTTTTTCAGGCTAAATGCTAGATCAAATGTTATGCATGCCATAACAAAGGAATCCATAAGATATAGCATGTCACTCTGGGTGGAATCAAGATCACTGTTGTAAGTATGCAGGAAATTGTACAGCTTGGATAATTCTCTTATGCAACTATGTTTTTTGGTGATAAAAAGAAAAAGTACTGTCAATAAAGTGCTATAAGTTATACAATACATACTATGTGAGGATATAGGTGTCTGAACCAAGTTTTGAAAAGCTAGGTATTATATTATTGATTTAAACTGAAAAAATGGTAAAACTTGCTGTGTAATGGTATGCATCTTGGTCATTTTGACCTTAGAAATAGTTTTTACGTATCAATAATAAGGATAAATAATAAAAGTAACATTACTTAATATTCTTTAACATTATATAAATCTAATCTTCCCAACAATCTTTTCATCCACATCCCTATATAAGCTCCTTCGGCAGTCAATACTTTTATCAATCATTTTTCCATTGAACTAGTCAAGCTTTGAAATGTACATGGAGTTATGATTGAAATGTACATGGAGTTCTTCTTTGTTGCTATATTGCTTTCCTTCTTCATTTGGCTTCTTTTTGACAATTCTCCAAACATTCTTAATACAGCTGAGGTCTGGAGATTGAGGTAGCCATTCCATAAATTGCTTTCCTTTGAATCTTTTTCACCTTTGTTAACTTATCTGCATGAGATGGCAGGGTTGTCTTGCATGAAAATCATCTTGGATTTGAAACTTTGTGATATTTTATTGTACCAGGGTATGAACTTTGAGTTAAAAAAATTGACATAGTTTTTACTATCATTTTCAGTCCATCTATGAAGAAGGGTCCAATGATAGTATCACCCATGATTGCCACCCAGAACATAACTCCTCCATGACCTTGTTGATGTCTGAACTGGTTTGGGCATACACTGTCCTCCACCAACCACCCTCTGGCAATACTCGCTTGATATTCTTCTGTGAATAAAACGGAGATGAAATCGCATTTCATGTAGGCATTTGTCCATGAAAATTCTTTCCCTGATGTTAGCATTTGATAAAGAATAGCTTGATTGGATTTTAACTGCTTTTGCAAGCTCATTCAAGATACTATACCTTGTAGCTGTTTCTTCTATATACACCAGCTTCTTGAAATATCTTTTTACTAGATTGTGATGGATTTTTCTTCAAAGCCCAAATTATTAGATGGTTCTCCTCCTTCATTATTTTCCCTTTACCAGCATTAAATCATGTTTTCCAGGTACAGATGATGTTAGAAATCACTTTCACTCATCCCTCTTAATCAGCTTTTCAATATCGCTTACAGTGACCCCTTCTGCAAACATATTTACAATTTTCTTCTTTACATAAATCTTTTCCTTTTTTTGATTCTGATCTTTTCTATCATTTCAAAAAATTTGAAAATCAAAAATACAAAGTTCAGAGCAGCAGCTGCCTGCTGTTGAGCAATAGTCTTATCTACTAAAATCCTACCTCAAATTGCAATATCCACTATAGCTTCACCCAGGAACACATTGGGAAAGTCAACTGCCTATTAGACTATGTATCTACCCAATGGTCAAACTGGTAGTTAACCAATTTCCTCCCTAATAAATACCTCAATATTTCCATTTTAATGATTTGCAAAAAAGCATTATCTGATTTGTATATTAATGCAGACAATAGCTTTGGTTTGGCAGCAAACCATTTTATATTTAACATATTATTCAATATTTGATAAAGACGCTATGTAAGTATCCTTTAAAAGACATCAAAAAACCATAGTCAAGTACAATGCAAACTAAGTTGGCACTGTTATATCCCCTTGCTTTACACCATTTTCTATTTTTGAGATTCTTGGAGGTGTAAAATTTTCATATTCCTCTAAGATCAAAGACAAATTTACCAGGATATCCAAGCTTCTTCAGTATCTTCCATAAGGTATTACTATTCATACTAGCATAAGCATTTATTACATCAACATAAACTTGATACAGGTCTATCTTCTACTCACTACATTAGTCTTACAATTGCCTTATAGAAAAAATCATGTCTGCTATCTTTCTGCCATGTTTGAAACCACACTGTGATTCAGGAAGGACTTCAACAAAAAATGTTTTTGAGGTATGCACAATAGGATCTTGGAAAACACCTAGCTGACAAAAGAGAGAAGGAATGTCCTGTGGTAATTCTCACAGTCAGCATTATTTATTTCCTACAATTATCCTTCTCTTTATATACATAAAATATACATATATGTCTACCTATGCTAATAAAAAATGACAGTGTATATAAAAAACTGATATTCTGTTAAATCCTTACTTAGAGGTTTTTCATGGGTAAATCTTTAATATATTTTTTCCATTTATTATGGTTGTATTCTAATTTTCCATGAAGTTAGTATTTTCTTCCTCCTTGCTCTATAAATATCGTTCAACAATCTGCTATTATCATAACAAACATATTATCAATGTAAGAGAGATAACTCTAATATAGCAAAAAGTTACTGACAAAAATATGCAAATACATATGGTGTAAATGATAAGATAGAAAACTATGTTGTGATGCATTTGATTAAGGATGAATGATTTCAAACAATGGGTTTATTGATTCAATCAATCCCATATATAAAAATAGAAAAATCCAATAAACACTGGCTGCAGTTTATTTCAAAATGTGAAAGATATAGAGAGAATAAACATTTAATTTTTAATGTTCTCATTATTTATTTATGATTATTCAGCTATATATTTTTCACACACACACTCACATATATATATATATATATATATATATATATATATATATATGTAAGATATAGAAACCTATATATAAGATTAATAGTGAATAGGTGTAGTTTCTATTTTATCATTCATACACACACAAGCATACACATTCTCAATGCCAGATTTTATTATACAAAGCAAAGTTTTCACAATAAAACTTGTATTTCTGTCTGTATTTCTGGGATGTGGAGTTATCATTATTCACATAATTATTAATATTTGGACTACTGTCCTCATCTTCATTGTTGTTATCAAAATGTTTCAGCTATTGTGCCTTCCAGCCTTCATCAGGTATATATCAACCTAGGTAACCTACAGGGAAGTCTGAACTAAATCTTTTATTTAATCTATTGTGTTAGACTTTTCTCATTCCACTGCCCATGTCTAGGACTATCTTTGTCTAGTTCTTATTTTTAGTACAGCTCAGTTATTGCTCACCCTGTTTTCTATAGACAAGATATACAGACATGAGAAGTGGAATGATAACAGTCTACCACCATAGATTAAATAATGGGTTCAGTCATGAATTCCCTCTAGGTTACCCAGATCATCATACAGTGGATGAAGGCTGGATGATGCAATTACTAAAATATTGTGATGTCAACAACAAAAATGAAGACAATAGCCCACTTACAAATAGTTTAAATAAAACTTGTATTAACCTGCTGATATTAGTAAACATTTAGTATATACTTATATATGCAATATACAATGTGAGTTTCAGTTTACATCTGCTGGTTTATTAAAGACCACAAAAAAGTTTTATTTTAATAATTTTAGTGATTTCCTCTCATTTCCAAGCACAATAATTGATATTTGTTTCACTGTGTTTAAACATTCTTTCTGAATATATGTTTGAGCACTTTCAACAATAATTCTTCCTTTTAAATAACAGAAATTATGTTTTAGTTTTCAAATTCAAAAAAATTAATGTTCTTTTTTCATTATGGCTTTTAGTGTTAATAAAAAAATTACAATATATATACTAAATAATTATTAGAATGCTTTCATATTGACTGAGATTCCGTTTATCAGGCAATAATGCCACAAAAGGCAGGTATCCAAAAAAGTGCTAAATTTAATTAGTAAAATAAATAATTCACACAGACACTATCAAACACATTCAGACATATTAAGGAATATGAAAATCCCACAGTCACCAGAGAATTAATGTCACCAGCTCTTAAATAGGGGATAAGTTTAGGAATTGTATTAAAAATGATTTCACATATTGTAGGTAGGGTTAAACATAGACTAACTCATATATATATATATATATAATATATATAGCCTGAAGATTGTGCCCAATCATGAAACAAATAATCGCTATTCAGTGTTGACCTCACTGCCTACACTTATACTTATAAATTATATTCAACACTTTTACCCAAATATATACCATACCTTAAAACTATATTTTTATCATATATATATATATATATATATATATATATATATATATATATATATATATATATATATATATATATATGTATATATATATGTATCCATATACATACATACATACATACATACATGCATACATACATACATACATACATACATATATATATATATATATGTATGTATGTATGTATGTATGTGGGTACATATAAATTGTATAAATTGTAAAATATAAGCATAAATTCTTTCATGTAATACACATCCAAACCTGATTAACTCGGTCATTTTGACCCTGACAGACTTACCCATTGATTTATTAGGATCCACAAGGAACATTTGTTTATTTATGTTAATTAATTGTTCACCTGAACTTTTAAAGTTGGCAATACCAATGTAGTATCATCATTAAAGGAACAAGCTTTGTAAAAACAAGACAAAAATTCTTCTTGTTCTTGTTCTTCTTCTTCTTCTTCTTTCAGCTCCTCTTTTCTCTCTTCTTCTTTTGGCTCCTCTTCCTACTTCTTCTTCTTTTGGCTCCCCTTCCTTCTTCTTCATTTTTATCTGTTCCTTCTTCTTCTAACTGCACCTCTTCCTCCTCCTTCTTCCTCTTCTTTTATGTCAATTGGTGGTTTTGTATGTCAACAAAATAGTCAAAACTGTTGATCTTTACATCCAAATTGATGGATGTTTTGATAGACTTCTTTGACTGCAATCTTTTTATTTAGATTTTTTCATCTCACAAAGACTGGGCTAAATATTGAACATTTGCATAGTGCTTCCCCCTGCACCCCCTTCCATCCAACACACACACATGCAACATGAAACCTTTTCCAAACTCCAAAGAGATTATTATAATTATCCAATTGAAAGCAGTTAGTTCTGAGGACAGCAATAAACTTATTTATTATTGTTATTTGGTTTTCTTTTTTCCACTAACAAAACATTTCTTTTTTACCTCAACATTGAGAATCTCAATACTTAGGCATTAGTAACCATGACTTCAGTTCCAATTTACTGTTTTACCTTTTATCACAGTATTCATTATCAAAATTATTTATACTTTTATTACAAACATCAAAAGCAATTACTTCATTAATTCATAGCTGGACTTTGTAAATTAAGATTTAAGAGGGTTTCTACATTGTAACCGGCCCTCCTATAGATTTAAAAAAAATACATGGAAGTGTATTCAGACTTGCAGTAGAAATGGTTTTTTAAGGTGTATTGCAATATAAGTAGAAGAAGAAGATGAAGAGGAAGAAGGAAGAGAAGCCAAAAGAAAAAGAAAGAGGAGGAGGGGCTGAAAGAAAAAGAAAGAGGAGGAGGAGCTGAAAGAACAAGAACAAGAAGAATTTTTGTCTTGTTTTTACAAAGCTTGTTCCTTTAATGATGATACTACATTGGTATTGCCAACTTTAAAAGTTCAGGTGAACAATTAATTAACATAAATAAACAAATGTTCCTTGTGGATCCTAATAAATCAATGGGTAAGTCTGTCAGGGTCAAAATGACCGAGTTAATCAGGTTTGGATGTGTATTACATTAAAGAATTTATGCTTATATTTTGCCTATGAAAATTGTTTGATTTATAATTTCATACAGTTTATATGTACACACACACACGCACACACACACACACACACACACACATATATATATAAATATATAAGATAAAAATATAGTCTTAAGGTATGGTATATGTTTAAGCAAAAGTACTGAATATTGGGAATAGAGCATTTATAAGTATAAGAGCGGGCAGTGAGGTCAACACTGAGTATCGATAGTCTGTTTCATGCTTGGGCACAATACATATATCTATCTCTCTCCTTCTCTCTCTCTCTCTCTCTCTCTCTCTCTATATATATATATATATATATATATATATATATATATCCAAACATAAATAGAATGAAACGAATATAAATTCAAACATTCATAACATGAATTTAAAAGAGAGCTCAATATAAAAGCAGAACAATAATAATTTATTATAAGTTATTACGTTTGAACATTTAAGTTACCACTACAAAAATGCATATTTGTTTCAATGCCCAATTTAGACATCTCATCAGGTGGTAACCAACGATAGTTACGCATCTTTGATCACCACCTTGATGAGATGTCTGAATGGGGGCATCAAACAAATATGCATTTTTGTAGTGGTAACTTAAATGTTTGAATGTAATAACTTATATATATATATATATATATATATATATATATATATATATATATATATGTTGCCCTGTTCATTATCTTTCTATCTCTCTCTCTCTCTCTCTATATATATATATATATATATATATATAAGTTATTACATATATATATACATATATATATATATATATATATATATATATATAAGTTATTACATATATATATATATACATATATATATATATATATATATATATAAGTTATTACATTCATATATAAGTTATTACATTCGAACATACAAGTTACCACTACAAAAATGCATATGTATTTCAATGTACAATTCAGACATCTCATCGGGTGGTGATCAATGATAGTTATAAATGATTTTTTAATGTTACTTATAAAACATTACCACTTTTTTATATTTTTAAAAAGTAGAAAGACATAAGAAAAATTACCATAAAAGGAAAAGAAAGAAATACATAAATTAAAGTAGAAAAAAGAAGAGAACAAAAAATTAATAAAAGGAAAAAGAAAGAAGAAAGAGAAATAGAAAGAGCTAGGAAAAGAAAGACATAAGAAATTATCCCATCTCTGAAGAAAAAGAAGAGAAATGGAAAGAAGAAGGAAAAACAGAAAAAGTTGTTGATGATAATTTAGCCAATAAAATAATGTTAACCTTAAAAGCTGTAATAGAAAAAGAATGCAACTAGAAAGAATGGCAACTAGACAGAATTTTTTTTTAGATACAATGCAGCAGTTTATGAGCTGTTTGGCATTTTGAAAGAAGCCACATATTTTAACAAAATTAAACATAGAATGTAAATAAAAGACACTTTAAGAATTAAAAAACATTCGATAAAGTAACTAATTCCTTTAACAAACCATTACATTATAAATAAATAAATTATAAATTAGTACTGTCATTACAGTTATTATTGTTATATAATTTTAGTGTTTTATTGTTGTGTAACTTAATTATTTTTTCCCGTTGTACTAATAATCTAGAAAAATATTTAAGTTACACAATAATAAAACACTAAAATTATATAATAATAATAATAACTGTAATGCTGGTACTAATTTTAAACTGGGAAACTAACTTATGTAATTGTAGGAATCCTGAATAATGTCCATTATCTAACAATTGCTTAAGAGAATCCCATGTATATGTGTTCTTTTTCATCAATTAAAAATCCGAGTATTGTTATGGTTTATGTTGGCAGTACCAAAAATACTTTTAAAATACATTAGTATAAACATTTCTTATCTTTTACTAATGCTAACAATTACAATATGACTTCACTTTCAAAATATTTTTGGAAATTAAAAGAAGAAAACAAAACACCTAGAGTTAAATGAAAAATTCTCAAACTAGCAAGAACCTGTAGATCTTTATATGAACCTTGTTTTCTAAATCTACAGGAGAAAATGCTTATAATTAAATTTTTGAATAGCAATCAATTGCTAAATCAAAGATTTGAAATTACTGTTAACATTACAGATTTAACTTTACAATCTTGCTAAACTTTATAACTTAATAATCACTTCTCTTATGTTATATTACCTTCATATAAGCATTTTAATGTTATCCTTAGTAGTTTATTTTGAATTAAGATGGTTGTTAGGTTTACACTCATAATAATGTTTGCTGTAGATAGGTTTATACTCATATATTACTGGTAATAATGTTTGGTAATAACTTTTAAATATTTAAAAATTTATATTTTTATTTATTTATGATGTAATGGTTTGTTAACTGAATTAGTTATTTTATCTAATGTTTTTTACTTCTTAAAGTGTCTTTTATTTACATACTATATATATATATATATATATATATATATATATATCAGTTAGTCTATATTATTTAAACCCTATCTACAATATAATTTTTTATACAATTTCCAAACTTATCCTCTATTAGAGTTGACATGATCTAAATCTATTACAAGCATTTTAACTCAGGTATTTAATAACGTATAACTCAATATACTAAATTCTGCTTCAAACTTTAAGATATAAAAAATATTTAAAAAGAAGATACATGCATTATGAACAGTCAAGTTTTAAAAATTTATTTTATTTTATAGATATTCTCTCCAGTTCATGCTTCTTTTTCATATAAACTAAGTGTGATCATATTAGTCATATAAAAGTATAATTCTTAAGCTATAGATATGGATATAATATGTGGCAAAAACTCTGTTCCATAATAAAAATAATATTTTTAAATTGAAATTTTATCTCCTTTATTTTTAAGATATTGTAATTTCATTTTTAAAACATTATAACTCCAGAAAAAATGTATCAAATAATGTATCATGTACTTTTTCTCTTTTAAATAATATACATTTTCATCTTGGTATTTACCTGAGACCCCTCCCCATAAGGTGGAATTAGTCACAAGGCCATTTTTTACCAGTTTAGTGTGTTCCAAGCCCATAGGCTCAGGCAAAAATTGCCTATAGACCCTGTATCCATGGAATCAGGTAGCTGTCTATCTCCCCAGATGAGACTCTTCCCTTCAGCATAGCCTTGTTTGAGTTCAACCAAAGCCTGTGAGTCTGACAAGATCTACAAGCTTAGCACGTGGCCAGCTCTCTGAAGAAGACAAAATATTTCATCCAATAAAAAATGATTTATAACTTATGGTTGCAGTTTTTGAAGCAATACCTATTCATAGTTAAACTCTTATACAGGGTGAAAATGAATGAATGCAAGTTTTGAAACAATTATAATGCAAAGTAAGCAAATTTGAAAACAACAATATGGGAGTGCAATAGCAATATTGAGAGCTTATAAAACAAGGAATAAGTTATGGATAGTCTGCCAATAATTTGATCAAACATGCAATCTTGGTAGTACAACAAAATGAAGAAACAACTGAAAATTTGTTGTAATTTCATAAACCTCATTTCATACCCATTTGTTTCAAAATATATCTTGTGGTTTTTCACAATTGATTACTTTCCATTATAATTGTTTTAAAACTTGTGTTCATTTATTTTTACTCTGAATATCCTATAAATCAATTTAATCATAGCCACATGCATCAAAATAATAAGTATTATATTATTTATAGGTATGCATCTATAACATTTTAAAAATATCTTTTTACCCCAAGCAAAGGATTGAAGCCACTAAAATGTAAGAGGTTACTGAGTGCGAGAGAATATGAGAAAAAGAAAAAAACTATTAAGGAGAGAGAACAATAAAATAACATGAATTAAGAAGATAGAAAATAATAACTGACATTGCCTTTAAGTTTTTGAAGATCAAACTTGACTGGAAAGCAAGAATCCAGAAGAGAGTTCCATATGCAAGAAGTGCAAGTGAAGAAACTGTTAGCATAGAATAGGTTACATTTAGCCATTTCAACTGTAAAATGAAGAGACCTAGCTGCCAATCTAGTTCTGCACTTGAATTCATAAATTCTAGGTACCATAGAGGAAAGTTCATCAGAATAATTACCATGAAAGAATTTATAGAAAAGGCACAGGAAAGCAATACTATAACAGTGGAAAAGTGACTGAAGCTGATATGCCTACTCAGGACCAATGACATTGCATATTCTTCTTTGGATTTTATCAAGAATCTCTAAATACATAGCAGAAGCACCAACTTCAACTGAACATATAAGATTGATAATTGATTATAAAAATTTGAAACATGTAATCTTACATTTAAAATAAGTCATATTATTATCATCTTTGAATTTTCTTGCTTCTTTTGGGATCATGTGTGTTCTATATACATCTAATTCATATGTAGGCTATGCTACAACTATCTTATCACAGAGACTAACTTGTATTTGGTTAGCTCGTGTTCATGTTAGTGAACATAGACATGATATTTATATTTTCCTGCTGCGAGTGTGTGCTGAAAAGCTCTTGGCATAACCAAGAAGAGATTTTTAAAAATTCTGATGGTGATCATTTGGTTAGAGTTTGGGAAGTGAGTTATGCAGAGAACTTTTCAGCACAGTCTATGTCAGATACAGGTTGGTAATATATTTAAACTGGACAATTTGAACAGCAAAAAAGACTTCAAATTATTAAAGGAATAAGATCTTTATTCAAGGTATTGGGATTCTGGATGTATTTAACAAGTGACTATTATATTCTGCCAACTACAGGAGATTATTACTAAAATAAAGAAGAATCCCTTATCATTAAAGTTAATACCTCTAAGTTGAATTCAATAAAGGTAATAGTAATTATTTTTTGCATTTTGATCCCTGTTTAGTGCACTATTTTTGGTAAATTTGTGAAAAGACATTAAATAATAGTGGATTCTAAACAAAATTAGAATAGACAGAAAAGAAAAAACAGTAAAGAAAACTATAAATAAAAAAATATTAGGGTTTAACCCACCATACAAAAAGAAAGTTGTTAAAAATACAGTGTAACCCGGATATAAGAGAAACCCGGATATAAGAGAAACCCGGATATAAGATAGATTTTCTCTGGTCCCAAATTAGAGCCATACTTACCTAAACAAAATAGACCAAACCCAGATATAAGAGACTTCTCCGGTCCCGACAACTCTCTTATATCTGGTTTACACTGTATAGGAAAAATCTTTTAAAACATTTCCATAATTCACACAAAGTAAACAAAATATCTAATAGAAATTAGTTACAGTTGTAGGCATAACATTAAAGAAATAAAAAAAAAAAAAACATAAAAGTTAGCAGTTAAACAAGATATTACTAGAAAAGTGCTGTTAGACATGATATTACTAGACAAGATCAGTTAGACAGGATATCCCTAGAATTGCTATTTTGTTAAGATATTACTAGACATAGGTAGTTAGACAAAATATTACTAGACATGAGCATTTAGGCATGATATTACTAGACATTTGCAGTTAGACACGATATTACTAGACATGGACAGTTAGACAAAATATCCCTAGACATGGGCCGTTATACAAGATATTATTAGAAATGGGCTGTTAGACAAGATATACCTAGACATTAGAAGTTAGACAAAATATCCCTAGACAAGGGCATTTAGACAATATATTCCTAGACATGGCCAGTGAAATGAGAATAGTTTATCCCCATAGTTTAAATAAGGGGCTTAGTTCAGAATTCCCTATAGGTTACCTGGATCAATATACACCTGATGAAAGCTGGAGGTCACAACAGGTAAAAATGTTGTGATAACAACAACAAAGATAAAAACAATAGTTTGCATGTAAATTGTGTAATTAATGATAATTCATCACCTCAGAAGTTTTATTGTAAAAACACTGCCTTGTATAATAAAATCTAACATAGAGTTTGTGTGTGTGTAGATGCATGTGCATGCATGTGTGTGTGTGTGTGTAGATGCATGTGCATGCATGTGTGTGTGTGTGTAGATGCATGTGCATGCATGTGTGTGTTTAGATGCATGTGCATGCATGTGTGTGTGTGTGTGTATATGCATGTATGTGTGTGTGTGTGTGTAGATGCATGTGCATGCATGTGTGTGTGTGTGTAGATGCATGTGCATGCATGTGTGTGTGTGTAGATGCATGTGTGTGTGTGTAGATGCATGTGCATGCATGTGTGTGCGTGTGTGTGTGCACAAACGATCACACTCAAATGAAGAAAAAATCCTATTTAATTAGTTAAAAAGTAATTTCTATAAAGATAAAATAAAAATCAATCATTCAAATTTTGTCTCACAAAAGCACATATTGTTCTATTGTTCTTGCAAAATTGTTTTTCGTTCTGGCGACATCATCATTGGGGAAATATGTCAAGGTAATTGATTTCCAAATTGTCTTATGTATTTTCCATATCTATGAATATGCATATATATATATATAAATGCAGGTTAGTAGGTATGGTATGTGTATGTATTGTTGTAGAAATGATTCTATTATTTATTTAACTTTGTTATACTTTTGTAAAGTTATATCTCATCAATGATGACCATGCTATAAAACATACTAGTCAATTCTTCACTGGTCTGTAGTAAAATCAATCAATATGCATCCCCTGACCTGTTATCAAATCACTATAAAATATACAACGTCAAGGAACTATTGACTTGTTGCTAGGAAACACAAACAAATGATGGAGTTGTTGTTGTTGATGGTGATGGGTGTCTGGAAATAGGTCAGTTGTATGCAAATGCTAATTTTTAACATGATTAGTAAAGAACAGGTACCCATAGCACAAGTCATGGAATTCATCAGGTAATAGTAAATATTGATAATATAAGAGGCAATAATAACTGCTTTGTTACTAACATAAACAACTAGTAAATTACTAAACTATATTTAGTGTTTGTTTATAAACATTAGGAGATAACAAATATAAAGATATAAAATAGTATAGAAATATTTGCAATTCATTTGTAAGGTTTATAACTTGAAAAATAATAAATTGCAATGAAAAATGAATATATATATATATATATATATATATATATATATATATATATATATATATATATATATATATATGGGTTTTTGTGTGCACTTCTGTGACTGTATATTTAAATTTTGAACTGAACTCTTTATTACATTCACCTGGGTAGATTGTTGAAAAAAGATTTTAAGTGTAAATTCAAAAATCTGTCTGTATCCTTCCTTGGTTAAGATTTTGACACATATCTATTCAACTTAAAAACCTGTTATAATTTATATTAAAAATAGTGGTTGGCTAAGAACATTAAAAATTTTTTACAAAAATATGAAAACCTAGCTAAAGATTTCAATTTATATGTAAAAAAGATTTATTCAAAATAAAAAAAATATAAAATATATATATATTTTTTAATACACACATACACATATATACATATATGTGTGTGTGTGCTTTTAAAATATAATTATCCAAGAGATTCTCCATAAACAATTAATAAAATAACTATGATATACAGAAGAAAATATCTATAAATAAAATCTATTTATGTAAAGTAACAATTAGATATATTATATAAAGTATATAAAATAATCAGTAGTTTCAAACTTTTATAATTTAAATAAACTTATTAAAGTTTAACGGGATACAAAGAGATTTTTAAAAATAAAGTTAATTGGATCAGATTTATCTAGTATATCTCTACTAAGGTTGAAAATTCACAATTATCCATATCTGTATCTATATGAGAAACTTTTCATATAAGTTAATATGTACGACCCAAATTGTTCAAACATATATTTAACCACTCAGTGGCGTAGCTAGAGTAAATATCACCCAAATGTCACCCCAATGACCCCGATTCACCCTATGCTGAATGGTTAGCTGTAGCTAAATTTTCATACATGCTCTACCTCTACTTTACTCTACTGACCGGTACGTTACTGTTTACATGTATGATCCAAGACAAAATCCAATACCACAAAATAATCAGTTCAAATCAAAAGATTTTTAAAATGCAACTGTTCACTTTCAGAACAACTAAATACAAAACACGCAATAAAGAATGACATTCGATACTATGGTCTTAGAATGAATGTTTTCTTGTTTTCATTGTGGCAAACTGGTCAATGACATCATCAAAAATCTGTTTGTCTTGTAAGCTCATTTTCAATGGACAGCACAGCCAGATCCAACAGTCTCGACTGGCTCATGGTTGACGTAATTTTCTGTTGCTAATTTTCCGGTGTCCAATTTTCCGTTGCATCATTTTCTGGGTACCATTTAATTATCAATGATGTTTGAAAGTATTTTTCTTGTCAAAAATGTTCTATTTAATTTTTAAGCATTTTTCGGAACATTGTAAATCAGCTGCATTCTTTTAAAATTTAAAGGTTACCAAGAGCATTTATGCAAAGTTTATTTTTTTTGTTTTTCTTTATACAAGTAAAATAAATTTACATCGTATTTTGATGTTATTATGATTTTAGTTTTAGTGATAATTTAAAAACAATAAATATTTATCATTAGTATCAATAATGGAAAATTAAGTTAAAAATTTAAAAGAATCGTTTTTAGAATCCGAAAATAGGTACGAATTTTTCCGATTCCAATACCCCCAAAAGTTCCGATTTTTCCGATTCTCGAATCCGATTCTGATTAATCGTCCCAACACTAGTAGATATATTCAAAAGTATATCGTTCACTCAATGGAAAATTGTATCTCAGCGAATTGATACACAGGCAAGAGTAAGACTGAAATTGTTGCACTTTTGGCTTCGTATTTCGCTTTGTTGTTATTAATGATGCAGAGTTAAAACACCATATCTTCTGATATAAAATGTTACAACAATGTCTCTTGTTAGTAACCAAGATTGTAGCAACTGAAACACATGAAAGCTGAAAACATTGCTATTTTTCCTACTTACAAATTTCCTGACAATTTATTAGAAAATTTCTGACGAGGGGACAAAACTGGGGGGTCATAAATTATTTCGGGGGGGGGGGTCATATGCCTGTCTGCGAAACCCTGTGTCTCCACCACTGTTTTCAGACTATTTTTGGCACCTTAGCCTGGCTGAAAAATTTTGTTGGGGGTGACATTGTGCACAAACAGATAATACATACAAAATGCACATGGTTCGTTAAGACCAATACAAAATATGAGGACTATGCATGTTTATCGCTATATCTACATATATAGTCATATATACAATAAATAAATACAAAATATGCAGCCTAGAACCATCTACACTTCACCCAATTATAAAGTATATTTGGGCAGCAACCTTGCTTTTAAACATCTTTCATTAAATATGATGGATAAGGAAAATTTTATTAATTTTTTTTTATTTAGTTTTTCTAGTGTTTTTACATTTTTCCATTTGGTAAAAGTGAAGGAGTACAAAAACTATCCATTGTCCCAAGAACTTTCAGCTAGTTCCTTAGTCATTTTCAAGGGGGGTTTTGTTTTAGTGTTCTTAGTTTCTTTTCATGTTTTGACTGTTGTTAAACAAGGTGAGGTTGATGGTGGGATGAGAGATGTTTGATGCATAGGACATCTTTTATAATGCAATGTTTTTGGAAATTTGATTTACATAGCATTCTAGTGTTTTCAATCAGTTATGGTTTCTTGTAGATTGAAGGTTGATAGATGCTTTTTATGGTGCTCTGCTCTGATAAGTGACATATGAGGCATCTACTCTAGATGGTGGTACTAGAAGTAAAATAACACACAAATATGGGACAATGGATAATATGTATCTTTTTTTTTTTTTTTTACTCCTTCACTCCAACTAAATGGAAAAATGTAAGAACAGTGGAAAAACTAAATAAAATTTTATGTGTGTGTGTGTGTGTGTGTTTGAATTACAAAAATGAAACCCAAATTACCCCATTTTGATGGTCATTTTGTCCCCAGGAGATTTTCTCTAGAACTTCTCAATGAGAATACACTTGTTAAAGAAACAAATTCTACTGTATTTTTAAGAAATTTGAAAAATAAAAATTACGGAAAGAAAAAGATGGAAGAAAAAGAAGAAAGAAGAGGAACAAACAACATATAAGCAAAATGGAATTTATAGAGAGATAGAGAGACAAAGAAACTAATATGGTTAGGGTGGGAGTGACCAGAACAAGTCTAGACAGAAAAAAAGATGGTTGAAGATGAAAAAAGACCTAAATTTAACATATGAACTCTTGTACAAATGGGATAAAATCCTCATAAAAAAAATTTACATTAAAAGAAACAAACATAAAAGTTAAGAAAAAGAGGAGTTTAAAAAATTATACATAAAGGAAAATATGAATTTAAAATTAATACTATTATATTGTATAAAAAAATTAATTATTAAAAAAATTTAAATACTAATAACTCATAAATTATTACATATTTACATCAAATTATTTTTAGGAAAAATTTATTATTAAGATAACTCTATACACCTACCAAATTGTAAATATTAATTTAATAACTTATTACTTATATATTTAGCCTAACATCATTATATAATCTTAATACATTAATATGAAGTAAATTTATAAAATTAATATTAATCCATTCAGTAGTATATATTAAAAAATAGGTAAGTAAATTATTAATTTATATAAATTTTAAATTCTATTAATTATAATATAAATCTTAATATATTATATAATTATATTATATTTATAATATTTAAATATTGAATTTATAATTTTATTATTTATATCATATTTATATTAATTATTTTAATACAATTTGATAAATAAATTATATATATATAAGGAAAAAAAAATTAAATAGATAAAACAAGTCAAAACCTAGATTAAAATAGAATTAACTTCAATATTAAATAGATAAATTTTAGAATAAAATATTAAGGATCAGATAGTATAAAAGAATAATAACAGTTCCAAGAATAATGATAGATTAAATTAAATAGATTAAACAGAAAAAAATTATATATATTAAATCATAACTTATAAATAACAATCAGATAAAAGCATATAAGAAATTTTATACAATAATAATAAAAATAGGATATTAATTATTATAGGACATTAAAAATAGGATATTATAAGACATGAAATAAACAAAAATTTTCATTGGATGGTAAAACAGAAAAAATACTCATTAAAAATCTTTTAACAACTATTTTAAATAACAATTTTTTTACTATTTTATTTAAACTTAAAATTCTCAGCACTCCTTTCCTTTTCTGCACAGTTGTAGTTGGATCAATGTAAACATCACTTTAGTCCTTTTGAGGATTTGAATCAACCCACATCAAAGAAAAAGCAAAAAAAAATGTTTAAATATATTTTTATTTTCATGTTTTGTTAAAACAAAATCTTTCTTAGTGTGTATGAGTCTCAAAGTTCTTACTGTCTTTACTTGTAGTGATTTGTTAAGATGAAAAGAAATGTAATTTCTTTGAGAAAGAAAAATGCAAAGGTGAAAGTAAGGAGGCAAGTGTAAGTGTTACATAGCTTGGTGAGGAAGATGGGTGACACACATAAGCAACATAAGGAACATCAACTGTTACCATATGTTGCTGTCTGCCTCTCCTTCTTTGTTTGTCTGTATAAAACGTTGCTTAAATAGCTTTCAAAGGAATCACAAAGCAAGTCTTATTGTTGGTGGGAATGTGAACTGTTGGCTGAAAAGTGTTAAATATTTATTTTCAAAGCATTGATTTATTAACCAGAAGGATGCATGGATCTTCCAACTCAGAAATCATTTTTTGTCTTTTGGTGTTTGACTGTCTTGCTGTTTATTTCCATCTTCACTCCACAGTTCAATGAAATTCTAAAGGATAAAACTTGTCACACAAAATCTTTTTCCACTTTGTCATAGATTTTCCTTTAATATATTACATACACATACATACATGCATAATTATGTTGTTTAAAAACTTATTACATTTATAGAAATGCTCAGTATCAAAAATCAGAAGTACTTGATTAGTAGCATTATTAAGTGACCATCAGACCTTTTGTTTGATATATATATATATATATATATATATATATATATATATATATATATATGTGTGTGTGTGTGTGTGTGCGTGCGCGCACGCGGGTGTGTGTGTGTGTGTGAGAGACTTTTGTATGTCTGTGTGTGTGTGTAAATATACATAATTCATTGGATGGGGTCAGTGTTTCAGTTTTCACTTAATCTTTTATGTTTATGTCACCAATGTGATGACATTGTGTCACCATTGGTGCATCTGTCACCAGGACCTGTTTGTCAATAATAAATACTGCATTGTACCTGGTTTAAATACATTTATAATTTTGTAAATAAACATAGCTGAGGGAGTCTTGGTAGTTTAAAGTAAGAATGGTTTCAACAGAAAAAAAAATTCTTTAGACACACAATTTTTTTGCAGGTTAAATAATGCCATATAGTTTTATCACTTCCAATGTTATTTTTAGTGCATACACTTGATTGAAATAGATTTGTTCTATATTAAACAGTCTTAATTTTAAAAGGCCTGCACACTTGAGAAAAATATTATCTCATGCAGTATTTGAATCTGTGTCTTCCTTTTAGGAAAACCTAATATTTGATTTTTGCTGGGTTGTAACACTAGAAAAGCAGTGTAACACACACTAGACCAAAAGTTGGTTTCTCCTACAAAGGTATACACAGATCCAAACACTGCTAAGGTAGATTTTCTTTATTAAGTTTTCTCATGTAATACACATTGTTTAAAATAAATAAAAAAACTGGGCGTCTATTTCAAGCAAGGGTATCCACTAAAAGTAACATTGGAAGTGATACAAATCTCAGATTAAAAATAAATCCATTCATTCATTCATTCTTTCTTTTTATATATATATATATATATGTGTGTGTGTGTGTGTGTTGGTGGGGTAGGTTGTATGTCGCAGGGAGAATCTGATATATAAATTTCTATAAATCAGAACAATACAATGTCAGGCAAAAGAATAATAAAATGATACAAAATTGTGTAAAATGTTTCATCCTCTAGAAGGACATCATCAGACTAAAGTAATGTTATTGTAACTAGAATTATATATGTGTGAGAAAGGTAGGGGGAGATACATAAATGCAAGTGTTGGCTTTAATTATGCACTGAGAGGAAAAAAAATGAAGTTCATAGAATGCTGAATTCTTAAATTAAATTTTTTTGTGGGCAGCATGTAGTTAAGATGATTTCATTCAGTTTTCTTATGCTTATATATATATATATATATATATATATATATATATATATATATATATATGTATATATATATATATATATATATATATATATATTAAGACATTTTCATGTTTATACATTCTTTTTATAGATACAAATATTTAAGTATAATGCTCTGTTTATAAAAAACAGTATTAAACAACATTTACCGGCCTTTGTCCATTTCATAATGTGTGACGTCATATATATATATATATATATATATATATATAATTATATATTTGGACAGTAATCCCTCTTTTATATAAGTTTCATTGAAAATGACAATGTACTGTGGTAACATTTTTCGTATTTAATTTTTCTCATTTTCTTATAATTTTCTTTTTTTCTGGATATTAATTATATAGAAATTGCTGCTTGAATGTTCTGCATGTCTGAATGCTTTCAGCTATTCTTTTAGCCATTAGCAAAATAATAAAAAAGAAAAAGCCAGTAATCAATGACATCAACTATTAACATGGACAAAATGTGCTGACTGTGTTTGGAAAATAAAATATTCTTATAACTCTAAAACGTAAAACAATCCATACATCCAGTTAAAATTAAAAATAAAATCATGCTTGATAGTGGCTAAAAGTATAGCCAAAAACATATCTGGCAATCATGACGTTATTGCAGACAAAATTCCTCAACTTAAGTTTGACTAGTTTTAAATCATTCAATGATCTGATGGCATAGTGTCCTCCAACTGTTTGGCAATTGGCTGATCTAACTTCCAATTCTACAGGATTAATACCACATTGTTTAAAATTGGGATATTAAAAACGTTTTTTTCTGTCCTCCAACAAAGCACTGCCCTTCCGAGAGTTCCTCCACTTTGGAGGATTGTTTTTTGATTTTTGAGCATCCTGATAACATGACCAATCCACTTGAGCTGTTGTTAGATGATAAGAGCCTCAGTGCTTCTGCTGCTGGTCTGCTAGAAAATATTGATGTGTGTTACTCAATCTCACCATGACAATCTGAGGATGTGTGAAGCCTGCAGTGGTGGAAGATTTAAGAGCTTGTATATGAGCTACATATGGAGTCCAGGATTCAGAGCCATACAGGAGGATGAATAAGTAGACATTGTTGGACACTGAGGCTTTTGTGGAGGTGGACAAATTCCTATTTAGAAAGACATAACCACAAAATTGCATAAAAGCTTTTGATGTGTACGATATTTGTAATTCATCATCAGTCCTGCAAGTGGAGGACAGTACTGTTTATAGGAACAGGAAGTTGATTACCAGTCCAAATGGCCAGCAGAGAACTTCAGTTTTTCAAACATTAATCATAAGGCCAGCTATTTGTTCTATACATAACATCAATGTTGCATTGCAAGGCATCATGGTGCAGATTTGGATAGGTAACATCGTCAGTATAATGAAGATCAAAAAGCTTTGTTGTACTAGTATTTATAACAGAGACAGATGCCATTTTCCAGTTATAAATTTTGATGGCTTAGCACTATCACAGCAGCAACATGCACGTATGAAGCAAAACAGCCTTATAAGGCTATTTTGTTTCACACTTGCATTGACTTTAAAAGCATCCGAGATGATGCCTGCAGGTACAATGAATACATGTTGGTGTGAAAATCTTTGATAATGGCTATGCACTTGGGCCACCACATTTACCCAGAATGTGCCAGAGCACATCCTGTCAAACAGAGTCTTTAGCCAAATTGATGAAGGCGATGTAGTGTAGATGATCTGTGTTTTTCCCTGCATTTTCCCGGAAGTAAATGTGCCACAAAAATCATATCTGTGATACTGTGGGCTTTACAAAAGCCATATTGTGTCACACTGAAGAATACTGGTATAAGAAAGCTATGTAAGAAAGGTTTATCCTCTCATTTACATTTACCCCATTATGGGCATTAGTATATCCATAATATAATACCAGTGTATTTCACGGACGGGACAGAATGACTAAAAAGAAAAGGGATGATGAATATGCTTTGTTCTCAGACTTTTATAGGCATACACAAAACTATATATGTCCTATAACTTATAGCATATATGCAACAACAAACAGTGTGTAAGAAGGGTAACCTTACTTGTAACATTTCCTGAAGGGAAAACTGGAATAACAGTGGTTTCTCTAAGAACCTGGTGATTTTTTTCCTGTATGACTTACATCTGATTGTTGCTTTTTTATCCTTACACTGGCAAGAACTTTACCTGCCACTGCAAGCAGTAAAATACCACAGTAGTTTCCACAATCTGCTTTGTAGCTTTTTGTTTGTAGACTATGACAATGTTTGTATCCTTCCACTGCTGGTTATGAACTGTGAGTTAAAAGCGATTATTGACATTTGTATCCCCATATTTGAATATTTTTCTTGGAAGACAATCAAGGCTGACAGCTTTCCTCTTTTTAAGATGCTTTGAGGTACTATTCACCTCCTCTATGGATGACAGAGTGGGTGAATAGTATGTTTTTGTACATCAGAGGGAGAACCAAATGATGTGGGATCACTCATATCATAGCAAAAGAAATAACCTTGTGTTTACAGGAAATAAAAATATACTTCACAGGAATAAAACATATACAAAGATAACAGTAAGAGGATGCTAAATTGTACATTAATATCATACAATTTATTTATTTGAGGTACTGGTGTGTATGTATTTTTGGTTACAAGTGTTTTAAAAGTTGCATTTAATAAAAGGAAGAAGTCCTTTCTATTATTGCAAGCAATGGCCTGGAGAGAGAATTTGAGACATATGTTGACAGTCCACTAGTCAGTAGCGAAGAGATTGAATTCAACAACTCTTGGCAGGATATCCATCTTCCAGCAAGATCAGTTTCTGATGCATGCTGGGAGAAGTTTTATTATTTTTATTTAATTTATTTTATACAAAGTTTTAGTGTTATTTGTTTCATTTTATTTTATTCATTATTATTATTCATTATTATTGTTATTATTGTTTTATATTTTTATTTAAATTTATTTATAATAATTTCCCTATATCACATCTGTACGGAATTAATGAAGCTACTTGGTAGTGAAGGATGCCTATTTAAAATACAAATAGTCATTATTTTTGGGTGCTTTTTGTTTTTGTTTTTGTTTTTTAAATAAACTCTTCTCCTGGGGCATGCAGTTTCTTTTCTTTTCTTTTTTTTTGTTGTTTTTTTAATAATGGTTGTATTTGTTGAGGTGGTTGTTTTGAGTGTTCAGCAGCTTGTTTCAGGGGATGATAATCTTTTTATGTTTCTTGCTGTTTTTTTGTAATGTTACTGGCTTTAATCTCTCAGTAACAACTGTGAGGTGTTTTCTTGAGGAATTTTCTGTTTATTTTTCATGTCTGGTATAGTACTCAGAGTAAGAAAGATTGCTTAGCTGAGTGCAACAGTCCTTCATAAAGGAGTGAAATGTTCAGCTTAGACATCCTTCGGAAAAATGCTCAATGTTTTTTTTTTGGTAACAGTAGAACTGTTATGTTCCATTAGGAGTTTTGGAAGTTATATTTGGGTTCCAGCCATGTGGTGTATGCATTTCTCATTTCATGAAGAACTATCAGTAGGGTGTTTATCCAATTCATTTTTTTCTTTTTTTTAGCCACTATAGCTGTTTTTTTTATGCTGGTGCTCTATTATTCCACTTGTTTTGGGGTGGTATGAGGTTGTACAGATTAGCAAATATTTCACATATTGCAAACCAGCCATTTGAAGGTGTTTGCATAAATTCCAGAATTTTAATGGTAACTGAAGCTAGTATGCTATCTTGTTCCATGTCGAGAGTGTATGCAAATAAAAGATGTGGATAAAAGAGATATGCTTACTTGTTCTTCTACTTCACTTGTTTTCTTTTTTCTTTACATACAGAAGTGGAAATGATGGTCTTTGTTTTGTTTTTTGCATTGAAACAAAAGTGTGGTTGGTTGCTTTTTGAACATCAGTTTTTTCCCAAATGGTGTGGTGAATAAGATGTTTTTTTGTTTTTTTTGTATGTCGATGGTCACCAAATGGTGTGGTGAATAGTTTGTTTTTTGTACATTAGGGGAACCAAATGATGTGGGCTTACTCGCATTATAGCAGCAAAAATAGCCTTGTGTTTACAGGAAATAAAAACATACTTCACAGGAATAAAACATACACAGAGATAACAGTAAGAGGATGTTAAATTGTACATTAATATCACACAATTTATTTATTTGAGGTACTGGTGTATGTGTATTTTGGGTTACAAATGTTTTAAAAGTTGCATGTAATAAAAGGAAGAAGTCCTCTGTATTATTGCAAGCAATGGCCTGGAGAGAGACGTTGACCATTTGCTATACAGTAGCGAAGAGATTGAATTCAATGACTTTTGGTGGGATATCTGTTTTCCAGTAGTAACAGTTTCTGTTGCATGCTGGGAGAATATATTTTTATTTTTTAATTTAATTTATTTTATTCATAATATTCATAATTATTATTTTATATTTTTATTTTTAATTTTTTAAAATAATAATGTCTTTAAAACTGCGTATGAAGATCAGGCATTAGGGGTAGTGTTGACAAATGATCAGCAAACTCAGGATCTCATAGGTTAACCTGATTAAGCAACCTATTTAAGTGTCCCATCCATTGGTTCAATATTACTTGGTGATCTTTGATGATGGTACTACTGTCTGTAGAATATAGGAGTTTGACATGAATTGGACCATATACCACCTTGATGCTGTCGTAAAATTTGTGAGGCTCATTTTCATCAGCATATCTTTGTATTTTCTTATTGAAGCATCAGCCATTTTCAATTTCATTTCATTTCAATGCAGAGCAGTTTAGGCTTCTAAACATTTGGAGAAGTGTTCTGTTGCTTTGCTGGAACAGCATTTACCAAGTGAGGCATGGCATGCTCTATTCTATGGAGAAAGCAGATCATGAATTACGATATTGTTATTGCTTAAACCAGTCTTCATGACAGCAATGAACTGTGTCAAAATTGACTTTGTGACAGAATATAAGGAAGAGAGGAGACACACTCCCCATTCTTCAGTCATCTCAGCACCTGTTTGAGCATCCATTCTCGTACAAGGAGGTTCTGCATCAATAGCTCTAGCAAGAGCTGCTTGAAGATGGGTTTTTGAAAGCAACACATTTAAAGGACTGTGACTTCTGAACCTTTCTGCAACGCATATAATCTTGCTATCACCAATACTTGGTTTCACATGTCAAATAAATACAAAACCTCACGGAAGCATCCTCACTCCAAACACTGGATCTCAGTGACTTTAGATAATTTGACGTTCAGACCTTAAAAGATATCCATACTACCTGTATTTTATATGGTGCTGAGTGCAATACACAGACCATCGACATTCATTCTTTGATGCCACTTAAGATCATGTACCCATTCATGAAACAAGGGGAAAAGAAGCAGTTAAACTGTGCTCCTTTCAATGACCAATCTCATGTCTCCAAACTTCAATCAGCTCTTGATATATATATATATATATATATATATATATATATATATATATATATATATATATATATATATATATATATGTATGTATATATATATATATATGTATGTATATATATATATATATATATAATGTTCTGGTAATTACTTATATGAAACTGACAACCACAATGCACCATTGATATCTCTGTCAAATTTATTTATATATTCCTATATACATTACATACATGCATACATTCATTGGTATAATCCAGGCAAGTCCTATTAATACAATAACAGAATTTGAAATATGTTAAAATTGACTCACAAAAAGTATGCAATGTTTATTTTCATTAAACAGAGCAAATTTTCTTTACAATTTGAATTAAGATACCTTTAGTTAATGGGTTAGTTAATGGTACATTTTCACATACAAATTTTAATTTTAAAATTTGCAGCCTCCCCAACCAGGTTCTCCTACCTCCATAATATAATTCCAGTAATGGTGCATTCTTCTCTCCATATCCCCCACTAAGTCCCCTATAACACCCTCTCTCTCTCTCTTTCTTTCTCCAGCTAACCAGTATCATAAACAGTTTGAAAAATCCTGCAAATTTTACAATTAAAATTTGTAGGGAAAAATGGTCATTAAATAAAGGTATCTTAATTCTAATTGTAAAGAAAATTTGATGAAAATAAACATTGCATACTTCAAATTCTGTTATTGTGTTAATAGGACTTGCCTGGATTATACCAATGAATTACTACCTGTATACATATATATATATATATATATATATATATATATATATATATATATATATATATATATATATATGTGTGTGTGTGTGTGTGTGTGTATGTATGTATCTATCTATGTATACACAAGGAACTGGCTGCAATTAACCTTTTTATTCAATGTTTTTGTGTTCATATAAGTGTTGTTTTCTGAAATATTAGGTTGGTGGAAAAATAATGACGTAATAATGTCGTTTTTGACGTTAAAAATACGTCAAAAAATGACATTATTACGTCATTATTTTTCCACCAACCTAATAACTGCCCAAAATTTCTATGTATCTGAGGACTTTCAGCTGTTCTAGTAGCAATTGTCAAGGATGTTTTTATTTTTAACTGAAGATGTAGATTTTTATATATGTGTATCTATAGTAATTGGAAATATGTAAAGTAGTGAAGAGGAAACAAAACCAACTAATATTTTATTTGTTTGTGACATATGTAGTATTAAATTGTCAAATACTAATGATACAAAGATGGAAAAAGATACAAGATATAAGTTAAACCATTGCTTCTCTTTGATATATGAAGCATGATCTTGTCAAATTTTAATAATGTAAGAACCAAGATGATACTAGTAATAATATAGATAATTTTTTCTTTGTCACATTTGTGTTATTAGATTGCCAAATGTCAGCCATATAAAGAAGCAAAAGGACAAAAGAAACAATCATGTTCTTTGTTTCTTCCTGTTAATATTGTTTATGAAATTGTCATACGGTAATAAAGAGAAGCAGAAAACAGGTAGAAGAATTAAAGGTGTAATTTACTTTTCTATGATATGTCTAGCATTAGATTGTCAAAAATTACTAAATGAAAAAAACCTGGCATAAAGTCATAACTTGATTTTTATGATGTCTACTATTGATTGTACAATGTTTAACGATGTAAAGAAAAAAAAGAAATAATCAATACATGAAATATTTTATATTTTTTACATATTTTATAAGAGAATATAAAAAGTTAATAATATAAATGTGTATGAAAAAAAATATAATAAATTATTCTAGCATTATACACCTTAAAATTATCATACTCATATATGTTGCTATAGTCACAACATTTGGCTTCCCTACGTGTCACGTTTCAAAACATCAGGTAACAAGATCATTTACTAAATCTATACATTTAGATTGTAATCATTACACTTACAAAAATATGGGGAGATAATTGATATTTAGTTTAATTCATCTTTAAGTTGCTTACCAATTCCTTCCTCTGAAACAAGGTAGGGGACTTTCAACACTCAAATCAGAGTAAGTGCATGAATGGATAGAAATAACACAGGATTCATTAAGCAAAAGGAAGCAGTGAAGAATCCTGAATGTTTTGTCCTGAAGGGATAGAGTATAACTGATGACCCAAAATTCAAAACTGTGGAAAAGGCAATGAGAAACCATTCAACTCTTTTCCCAAGAAGTCATGTCAATTCATAGATAATAAAGAAAAGGAATCTGTGAAGAGTCATGATTGCCTCCATCCTGAATGGACATTGGTATAGATGATGACCAGAAATTCAAAACTGTGGAAAAGGCAATGAGAAACCATTCCACTCTTTTCCCAAGAAGTCATGTCAATTCATAGATAATAAAGGAAAGGAATCTGTGAAGAGTCATGATTGCCTCCATCCTGAATGGACATTGGTATAGATGATGACCAGAAATTCAAAACTGTGGAAAAGGCAATGAGAAACCATTCCACTCTTTTCCCAAGAAGTCATGTCAATTCATAGATAATAAAGGAAAGGAATTTGTGAAGAATCATGATTGCCTCCATCCTGAATGGACATTGGTATAGATGATGACCCAAATTTCAAAACTGTGGAAAAGGCAATGAGTAAACCATTCCACTGTTTTCCCAAGAAGTCATGTCAATTCTTACACAATAAAGAAAAGGATTCTGTGAAGAGTCATGATTGCCTCCATCCTGAACAGACATTGGTATAGATCCAAAATTGACCCAAAATTCAAAAGTGTAAAAGAGGTAAGAAGAAACCACACCATTCATTTCCTAGATATCATGAATTCACAAAGAAAGTGATGGCATATATGATGAACTTAAATTCCAAACTATGCAGAAAGCAATAGAAAACCACTGCACCCTTTTTCCAAGAAATCATATCAATTTATAATTCATAATGGGACCTGACTGCCTACATTTGAAATTATGTAAATCAATAATTGAGACAAAAATTATGGATCACTGATTTCCTTAAAGTATTTAGCAAACAAATAATAGTTTGTTCTGTTGTGAAAAAAGTAATATAAGGAGTTAAATTAAATTAAGTAGTTTTTAAATAGTTTTATTTATATGCACATATTTGTCTGCTTATGTTTGAAACTTACTTTCAGGCTATAGATAGCTTTTTATCCCCAAATGTAGCAAATATCAATAAACATTAAAAAAATCAATAGCAAAAATTTGATTGTGAATATAATAAATAATTAGTAAGCACTTTTCTGCCATATGTGCACATTGCAGATATATATCTGCTTATGTTCTTGTCTTTTATATATGTGTCAGTGGGATGTACATAGTTAATGCAATAGAAATATTAGATTAATTTTTTTTAATCTGATATATTTCATACGTAGCTATTTAATTGTAAAAAGAGCAACACAAACACCCATACAGTTATACAGATATATTGGCATATGTTTATATATATGTATATATATATGTATGTATATTTAGAGATTTTTTTTATTTTGGTCAAGAAAGTAATGTATTACTTTTGATAATTTTTCCCAAGTTGGCATCTGTCTCTGTTATAAAAAGAATACCCGCTCGGCCCGGTGGCTAGGATCAAAGTGTAGTATCTGTGCTTTGTGAGCTGCGTGGTCGGGTGTCTGTCGAACTCCCTGCTTGCAGGGAGGAACCCTGATGAAGCTCCGCTGAAGGGTAGGGTTTCGTTGGGGGAGGTTGACGAAACTGGCCCCCCTCAGGGGGTTTGGATGGTTATTTATTTTTGGCTGGGCCTACGGGCTCGGAGATACCCACATTAAAAAGGCCTTGTGCCACATTCAATCCTCGTGGGTGGATTGATAAATACTATCTGTCTCTGTTCGGAAAACTGTGAACCCATTTGTACTAATCTATCTCCATTTTAATATTAGAGTTTGATTCCTTAAGAATTCCTCAACACATTTAGTTTTTTTATAAAGTAATTCATTTTTTACACCTTTTATTTTAATAATAATTAAATACAATCAAGCCTTCCTTTCATGTTTTCCCAGGTGTTATATATAATAAGTCCATAACTTTCTACATTTACATGTTTGTTGACCTTAGGACTCTAATCCTCACCACCTCTCTACATACTTATTGCAAAATATGTTGCAAAGCAATCTTCAAAGTTTTTTTTTTTCAGTTTTGTCATTATCTGCCTTGTGTTCTCATCAACCTTGCCAAGTTATGTTATGGCTACAGATATTGAGATGTTCAAAATACTTGGATACTTCTTGGATAGACTTTGTATATAATGGCATAAACAGACATACATTCATGAGTATACAAGTATATATAATTGTTTATTATGTGTCCACATACACAGATTTTTTTGTACAGCTAAAGTTTAGATGACCCTAAATTATAAAACCTGTAGTTTTCTTTACCCATATTGTGATTAAAGTCTGCTTAAATTTATGAACAATTCATGGGACAGCTGAAGCATGGATGACCAAAGCTGATATCACTGACAATGGCAAGAACTTAATTCTGACATTAACACCGGCATATAACGGGCAACAATGTAGAATATATATTTATACACTTATGCATGTTCAACAATGTATAAAAGTTCCGTATGTTAGGAAAGATGGATTGTCAGATGGAAAATAGAACGAAATTATATATATTCATCGTAAGAAAATGCTGCTTTACTGTTTCTTCTTCTTCTTCTTGTCGTCGTCTTCAGGATGAGTACGATTGTCACTCCCAACAACGTCCTATCCTTCATAGCTTTAAGCAATATTTATCTTTTTACTAACCTTCCCACACCCTGTTCTGTCATACATTCACACAAGTTCATTATGTAAGTGGATCATGGCTCTCTACAACTTCCTATACTTTGTATCTCTAAGTAATGTTTGTCTTTTTACTATCCCACCCACTCCCTGTTCTGCCATCCATTTACACAAGTTTATTAGGTAGGTGGATCATGGCTCTTCACAATTTCCTCTCCTTTATAGATGTAAGCAATATTTGGCCCCTTCCTGTCCCTCGCAGGCCCTATTCTGCCATCCATTTACAGAAGTTTATTAGGTAAGTGGATCATGTCTCTCCACAACTTCCTATCCTTTGTTGGTCTAAGTAATGTTTAACTTTTTTACTATCCCTCCCACTCCCTGTTCTGCCATCCATTTTCACAAGTTTGTTTGGTAAGTGGATCTCCACAACTTCCTATCCTTTGCAGCTCTAAGCAATGTTTGTCTTTTTATTATCCCACCTAATCCCTGTTCTGCTATTCATTTACACAAGCTTGTTAGGTGGGTAGATCATGTCTCTCCACAACTTCCTATCCTTTGTAGCACTAAGTGATGTTTATCTTTTTACCATTCCACCCACTCCCTATTCTGATATCTCTTTACACAAGCTTATTATGGAGGTGGATCATGGCTCTCCACAAATTCCTCTAAGCAATTTTTGTCTTTCTACTATCCCACCCACTGCCTGTTCTGCCATCCATTTACACAAGCTTCTTAGGTAGGTGGATCATATCTCTTCACCATTTTCTATCCTTTGTAGCTCTAAGCAATGTTTGTCTTTTTACTATCCCTCCTAACCTTCTGCTTGTTCTGCCAAGCTTTTTAGATAGGGTTCCTTGCTGTTCGTCTCTCTCCTCTAAACTTCAATATGGTGATTTTGTAAGCATTGCTTAGATGTGGTACAAGTCTGATCATATAGGCACTTAGTGAGGATCAAACTCACTATTCATTCATGATTAAACTAGTGAGAGAATCTTGCTAACCATTGCACCATGTCGAGGTGCCCACTATATCCGGTGAGTATTAACTTTCTAGCCCTTCTTACTTCATTATGCATCCATATATATATATATATATATATATATATATATATATATACAGACAGGTATTGTCTTAAAAGTACACTTTTTCTCATTCACTTGTACATAATCATTTATATAATTAAATCTCATTGATACATTTGAGTCTTGCAAATATTCAAATTTAAAAATGAAATTGAATTATAAATAGTTATACAGTTACAAAAATAATATGTACACATGTGCTTCTTTGCAAGAATTTTTTTTTTTTTGCTTAGTTTTCTTTCTTTTCAGGCTAGTATAAAAGCTTCTTCAAAATTGCTTATGGCCTGGTAGATGGTAAATTGCCAAGCTTGGTGATGATAAGCTTCACTAGGGGTGGGAGTTGATATTACGGAATGAGAATTAGGGTATGCTCGTAATGGTTTCTCAGAACACCCTTGTTGAAATTTGCCTTAATGTATAAATTTTGGTAGGCAATGATCTGTTCTAGAAACTTGTCCTACTCATCATTGTGACCATGGATTTTTTTAGGATATCTACATTAGTGATGAAATTCTTTTAATCATTACATCTCAAGTAAAGTGATAAAATCACTAAAACACAAGGGGCTACTAGAGAATATGTGAAGATACTATTAAGGAGTGAGAATAATAAAAGAACAGGAATTAAGAAGAGAGAAGATAATGAATTTAAATTTTTGAAGATCAAAGTTAACTAGGAAGCCAGAAGAAAGTTCCACAAGCAAAATGTTTGAGAGAAGAAACTATTAGCTATCCATTTCAACTGTAAAATGACAAGACCTTGTTACCAATCTAGTAGTGCACTTAAATTTATAAAGTCTAGGTACTATAGAGGAAATTCATTCAGAACAATTATAATGAAAAATTCACAGAAAAAGCAGAGGGAAGCTATGTTACAGTATTGGGAAAGTCACTAAAGCTGAGATACTAGGTCAGGACAAATCATATCACAGATTCTATTTTGGATTTTATCAAGAATCTCTAAATACATAATAGAAGCACCTGATGAGATGTGGCAACAAAATTCAATGTAGACTTATAAATATGTAAGATAGATTTATGTGAGAAAGTTTGTTTAGCACAACACAGTGAACCAACTTTCCTAGCAGCAAACTTAGCAACTGTTTTAATATAATCACTCCACTTCATGTCAGTATAATATATTTCACTGTAAGAAATATATAAATATATTTAACATGTTGACTGCCAAACAAAAATCAGTATAGGGCTATGTGGGGGACACTTACCAACTAGTGGTGATGGTTACTTTCTTTGTGCATAATATCCTTTTCAGATTTTCTAATGATATATCTAATACAGGTTATGTATTCTTTATCCAAAATTCCCAAACCTGAAAACCTCCAAAATCTAAAAGTTTTTCAGTTACTGATATGACTTGCCACAAATGAAAAATTTCGGATAGCCTGGTTACATAGCCTACATTGGTGCTGGTTTTTGTTAGCAGTTGCAATATCTTCATTCATGGATTACTTACTTGGTATTTCATGCTCAGTAAAGATATTATTCAAAATGTCAAAAAGTCCTGCATTTATATATTCAAAATGTCAAAAAGTCCTGCATTTATATATTCTTGTAAGTAGTGATCTTGTTTTTTTGTACATGTACAGAAAGTACAAAACATTATTTTTACATGAAATCTTTATTTCACCATATGTGCATGTATTACATGACTAGCATCATCACCTGTATCCGTATGTACACAAAACTTATTAAATTTTATATAAAACTACTTCCAGGCCATATTTTATTTATATAAAACTACCTTCTGGGTATATGTATAAGCAGTGTCATGAAATGAAAAGGGATATTGTGTTTATGCTTAGGTTCCATTCCCAAGCCACCCCATTTTATAGATGCTATATACAAATTAAATAAAAACACAATCTGTAAACCAAAGCACTTCCAGTTCCAAGAATTTTGGATAAAATATTCTCAATCTGTATATGTTATTTTCTGACAATTAGATGCTTCATTATAAATTAGGAACCATTATTATTCAGTATAAATATTATTTAGATTTATTTTATAATTATGAACACATCACCATATATTTGTAACAAAATTAATTCTGCAATTATTACTAACATTGTAGCTGAATGTATCATTTTTTCCTTAAGCTTTGTTTTTTTATACCTCTTTACATTTTTATACCTCCTATGCATTCTTTATGGCTACTATACATTTTTATACCTCCTATACATTTTTTATGGCTACTATACATTTTTATACCTCCTATACATTTTTTATACCTCTCACACATTTTTATACCTCCCATACATTTTTATATACATGTTCCAAAAATTTCACTTGAAGCCACAAACATTGCACTATGTATAAAAATACATTTTTACAATAAAAATTTACCAGCAATATATTTTTGTAAAAGAAATTACTAATGCTTCCATGAAAATTAAATTTTGACATTAAGTGACCTATAAGGAGTTGATATGCCATTAAACAAACCAAAACCAAACAAACACAGACATGTAGAAATATATACAGAATGTCTCCATTTGGTGAAGCAATTTAAGACTCCCAATAGGATGTTTTCTAGTCACTGCAATCTTAACATGTTCAAGTCTAGAATTAACTTTTAACTTCCCCTCCTATTCTTATAAACTACCCCTTAATGTAACCATCTATCATGAGTGGCCCCCAGGCCTTGTACAGGGTGAACCTTACTGTAAAAAAAAAATGAAAATATAACTGTCACCAGTATCTGGAGACATGCAGTAAACTGAAATAACCTGTCACCATATATATATAATAAAGTCACAAGCAATAAAATTATATTAGAAATTTTCTTTCTGTACATTTTTTACTAATAAAAAAATAACCATTATCAGTAAACAAAGTTGTTTTTTAGATGATATGTTCATATAATTACAAAAATTGAACTAATTTTCCTTCCTCTATTTTTCTTGTTTTGTATTGTGACAGTATTTAGCAAATCAATTCTTTGACTGTAAGGTGTGGAAAATCAAAAAACTAACATCAGACAAGACTTGAACCAGCATTACCCCCTCTCATAGCAGCTGATATTTTATATGCCATTTTCCTTCCGCTTTCATATACTTATAGTTTAATTAATTAATCTATCAACAATGTCATGTCTAGACAAGCTTTCTATTAATAGATTCATGCTACCATTCTTTTCTTTCATCTTTGATCCATGTTGTATCTTTGACTACATATAATGGAAATGCTACAGTAGTAGTAATAAATATGATAGGTTACATTGGACACACCTTCATTGATAAAAGTGTAGGATTAAGTAGTGTCATTCATTTTGGATTAGGAATGGCGAGTTAATGTCATACTACAATATTAACACATACACAGATGATTTCAGGTTCAATAACTGACCAACATCTTTTTGATAATCCAGTTTAAACTAACACTTTTCAAACAACTGTTTCAAAATCCTAAATGTTGAGTGAATTTCATTTCATTTGAATATTCTTCAGACTCTTTGATTCTAGATAAAAAAACAAACTTTGCTTTGTAAGCAAAAAGATTTTATTTATTTAATAAAACTATCATGTATTACTTAAGTTGATCTAATTTCTTTTGCATGTATTTCTTTGTGAGATGACAGATAAGGATTTCTATTAGTAAGTTTTACCTTGTTTTTATTAGTATTTTCATTTTATTTTATTGGTAAAAACCAATGATCCTTTTTTATAAGGGTTGCTTGAAAAGCTAACTACTTAAGAGGACTTACACTACCTTGATATTTTGATGGAGCATTTCAATGGGTCCCATTTTTCATGCCCTAATAGTTTTAATTTGTCTGAATTTCTTAGATGAAATATTCTTATTAGTAGTATTTTGACTAAGGTTACCATTATGGCTGTATCTCTGGATGATTCAGTCAAGGTTATAGATACAAACATTTGTGGGTGTGACTGTTTCACTACCTAATCTACCACTCCAGCAAATAACTGACATATCCTCTTTCCTCAATAGGAGTAGATAGGTTTGTCTGATGTCTGGTTCACACTCCTCACAAGTCTTTTGACTAGTAAGCTAGTAAGATCTAAAACTTAACAATAAGCTTTCAAAAAGCTTTTTTTTTATAAGATAGTAGAAAAATGAGTTAAAACATCTGGGATTATTAAATCAGTTAATTATCTGAACTAAAGTACTTTAACAAAAAATAAATCTCTATCAGAATAAATATTATATCATAAATTTTATATCATCTTAAATAAAAAACAATATTTGTTTGTTAGCTGGTTTTGTTATGCAAGTATATAAAATTTAAACTCAATATAAAATAGTTGTGAAGATCCCTCATCCCTCAGCTACCATTCATATTTGTAGAAGCTTTAATAGTTATCACAAGGAGTGGTTAGTCCACTCAAGCAAAACCAATGAAGAAGACTACTGCCAAGACGTCTCCATTGCTTATAAACTGACAAAGATCATTGATAAACCCACTGATATTCACAATACAGTATGACAGCAAGCAGACCTCCCAGGCATCCTTCCTCACATCCTACCTTAAAAAATGCTCTTCTGCATTGGGCACTTCAGACCAGTCACTTGTAGGTGTTAAAGTTGATATCAAATCAAAGGCATCCTGTAATGTTCTGTTTCATACGGTGATTTTTTGGTGCAATACAACTGACTGGGATAACTTCAGATCTTATATATCCAAAGTTTCTCTCAGCATTTTTCAAACATAGAACCTCCAGAATTGCAGCCCTCATCAATAAATGGATTGTTTCTGGCATGGAAAATGTCATATAAAAGAAAAAATACCAACAAAAGCTGAATAATCACTACTACAATATTTATCACAGAGATCCTTCCTGAATTAAGAACTGTCCGCGATCATTGTGAGACAAGTTCTAGATAGTTTTGAATATAGAAAAAGTATCTTACACCATTCACAATGACAGAAATGGTAGTAATGGTAGTTACTAGTGGCAACAGTACATTCAGATGTAAGCCAAGGTTGACTATTCAACCATTGTTGATATTTCTTGTGAAGTATAAAATTCTCCTTCACTTAGAAATTAAGAAGGCTATACAGGGAGCTATTTTTAAGAAGGCTGTGAGAGGATCTGCTACAATTAAATATCTGAAGCTTTTCCAATCAAATTTGGAGTATCAAAAAGTTTTCCTATGAAGTGAGGATATCAGTGGATGCCTTTTGTCTGGCACCAATCTTGACACAGGTCAGTGAATAGTCTGAAGAACTCAACAGATGTAATCCTGCCAGAGAACATTTGTCAAAACAAGAGTTGAGAAATCCCTGCAATATCAGAAAGACAACTAGGTTCATCAATGATCTGGGGTCAATGTATGATGCAATAGAGAGGTCATGATGTCATTTATTTCTTTGGTGGTTTTGTCTTTGTAAATTCCTTTCCTCATTGCAAACATTAAAATCATCATATATATGAATGCTACCTGATAGATAATCAGATAGGATAAACAGCTATTTGGTTAAACTTTGTAATTCTATCATCCTGAGGATAATAGATAGCACAGATAAAAAACATATTATGAATGACATTTACATGAATGCACATAAATTTGAAATCAGGGTCCTTGTTAATGCCATCTCTGCCATATGTGAACCCATCCTTGCTCAGTAAAATGCTTACCCTTGGGTACATTTGATAAAAAGACAAACAATCTATGAATTAGAAAAAAATACAGGCATATATGTCACCTACCCAGAAATCAGACAGTCAAAATCATCATGTTTAAGTGTGTGTGTGGTGGTGGTGTGTGTGGGGGGGTGGTAAACACTGAGGCAAGCTTACTTGCATGTCTGAAATAAGAGACATACTAGAAGAAGAAGAAGGGGTTACAAAGATTGCTCAGTGATAAGTAGACACCCGATACTCCTTTTGGTCATTTATTGATCAAAGTTCATCTGATAATGACATAAAACAATGGTATTAATATTATTATATTTTATATGTAAATGTACTATATTTAATGTGAGGGGGGGGGGGGGCTTGAGCAATTTTTTGAGGGTACTGCTGAAAAACCCACATTAAACCTTGATCTTTGTGTCACATTCTGTAACAATGTGGACATATGGATAAATACCATAGATTAAATTATTTGTAAACAAATCTCATATTGATCTCTGAGGAAGGCTTATTAGCCATTATATTAAAGTAGATTTCCTATAACATATATTTTATAAGTTATTCAAAAATTGAGATGAAATATTTTAATATTGTTGATTAGAAGATATAAAGTAAGGCAAACTTTTCAATAATTTTAATTTTATTATTAACAGTAAAAATGATTTGTTTGATCTCAGGAAAGAAGGATAGAAGTTTAAAAATAAAGGGAAATACAAAAATATTTAAGGAGCCAAATAATCTCTCAATATTGAGACATACAACAGCTAACATGATGTGAAGAAACTCTTACTAGAATCATGTATGTAATATGCAGAAAACAAGTGCTCATGAAGTTAAAACATTTCATTCTATAATAACTTCGATTTTTTCATACAATCCTTCTTATGAATAAATCCTCATAAATCCTGTTGATGTAGGACGTTGCCCATCTCTTTAACAGCTATAAAAAGTCAAACAAAATTCTGAAATAGAAATTTGAGGAGGAGGCAAGAGAGAAAGAAAAAATATGGAGTAGAGGAGGAAGCAAAAGAGAGAGAGAGAAAAAAAATTAATGTAATTAAAAATAAACAAAAAAATAGAAAAAATATCAAAAGAAGACATGGAGATAATTAAAGTCCTCATATATTTCCACCTCTAATTTACATTAATTTTTTTTAAATCCTGATTAATCCTTACTAATACTTGAATTCAAAGGTCAAACCTGGATTATATAAAAAAGAACATGTTAATGAGTGCATAAAATACAAATAAGCAAACAATTATCAACAACTGGAGAAACAACACAGTAAGTACCAAAATTAATGAAGTTTAATGTCTAGCATTATGTACACATGACTATGACCAAGAAGAAAACAATTAATCTCCTTATTTCATTACAAATAAAAGTAAAATCTTCTAAGTAAAATTCTAAAAATGAAATTAATTGTACATGGTACAGATGACTATTGTTAAAACCAAGGAAACTAGTAAATTTAATACTAGTGAAATATTAATAATAACAGCAGTGAACCATAAACAATAAAAATGAGAACCTTTTACAAAAAAACTAATTATGATTGTTTACAGTATTTTCTTAATATCACAATAAGCCAATATTTTTCTGTATATTATCTCATATATCATTTACATTTTGGTGAACTTCTCTTGAAAGGTATACCAATAAGTCCATAGTCTAATGATGAAAAAAGTATCTATTTTATTCAACAAATATTTATTTTTCAACATAATCTATTTCATTGTCAATGCACTTAAGTCCACTTTTCTTTATTAATCACATATATACAGCATTATATAATGAACATTCAGACCAAAATTCAGTTAATAAAGGTTGTATAATCATATTAATCAACATACACTCCTTCCTTGTCAATGCACAGTATTCACTAAAATTGAACTTTATAAAGTGAAAATATAAAAAACCAAAAAAAAAAAACCCAAAAAAAAACAAACAAAAAAAAAAAACCCAGCTAATAACTATGTATAATTCTTTTACTCTGTATAAAAATGATAAACCCATTTGACTTACAAATCTTGGAACAAAAGGTGAAGGGGTTACTTTCTTTGAACAAGTAGATTTTTCAGATTTCATGCTAGGTTTTTGGCAAAACATTACACCACACACATTTGTCAGTGCCGCCAATGCAGTCCAGACATGGATCCCCACAAATTCTGGCAAAAGTGTCGATGAGATTAAAGAGAATATAATAAGGTAGCTGATGGTAAATCCAAAACATGACACTACAAACAATTTTGAAAAGGATAGTGGGATAAATGTGTGATGCCAAAAAGAAAAGTAATATGAAGGGGGTCTGAAGTAGGCTAATCTTTTGTTAGTATCAACTAACTAGCTGAACCTTCTCCCAAAATGTAATCTGCTGAGAGGGCTTGAGCAATTCTTCTATGGTATTGCTGAAAACCCCACATTAAACTTTGATCTTTGTGTCACATTCTGTAGGCACATGAATAAATACCACTGACTAAATTCTTTCAAGACAAACCTTGTATTGATCTTTGAGAAAAGCTTATTAGCTATCTTGTTAGAGTACGTTTCCTAAAACATATATTTTAGAAGTTATTCAAAAATTGAAATGAAATATTATAAAATTGTTGATTAGAAAATATATAACTAAGTCAAACTTTTCAATAATTTTAATTTTATTAGAACAGTAATAATGATTAGTTTGCAAAGCCCAGGTAAAAACCAAAATGTTTAATTTCCTGGGTAAATAAATTCTTCATTAATCAGAATATAGAGATTATATAATCTTCTTTTAATTTCACTCCATTTGTCTCTGTGACAAATTAAGCTAGTGGTGTATCTAGGGTACAACAACTAGGGCATGTGCCATTGGCACCACTTAGGGAGGGGGTGCATATGAACAATGAACAAATAGATTGTAGTGTACTAATATTCATTAATTAGGCATTAAGTACTAAATCTTCAGGTAACATTTGACACTGACAGGCTGTCGGTGGTGTTGAATATTACCAGCAACAGATTTTTGTTGACCTTGATGTTAAGCAGTTGTAATTGAGAAATTTGTATCAGCGAAAGCATGGAAGGTACAGTTTTAGTCCTAACCAGAACCAACTTAGTTCCTTGCTTCAACTTGTATTCTTAAAGTACTAGTGCAATAAATTATAAAATATATCTTATTATAAGTCATTAACTGCCATTATACAGTATAATTTCTCAAGGACAAAGAAAAATTCAAAAGACTATCAAAAATATTAAAAGAAACTAAAAGATAAAAAAGTATTAAAAGATGATTTTGTAGTGTTTTAATGTGTTAAAAGATTGTCATATTTTATTTTTATTCTCAATTAAAATGTAAAGGACAATTAAAACATATTTTATTTTCCTATAGTCTGAAGTCATGTACTTAAAATGATTTAATTTTTGTGATAATTGTGTTGAGATAATCTTGTAAAAGCATATGTTTATATGGTGTCATTATATAGTCAAAATTTAAATCTTCCTCAAATATGTTTATGGCCATATCACATTGAAACATTGGTTCTTGTATGATTACTGAAGTTAAGCAATATCAAGCTTGGGCAGCACCCAGCTGAGTGACTACTTGTGAATACCAGGTGGTGAGATGTGCAGGTAATGTAATAGATAAAAGCTAAGAATAGTAAAACTGAGTTCCAATTCCAGTCAGATTCATTATATTCATTTACGTGCAAATAATCTTAGGAAAGGTATGAATTCACTTCTTCTCCCCCAGCTATGGGTTAATTAGTAGAACTAGTATCACTAAATCAGTATTGTCTAAAGAAAATTCTTGCAATCTAAAAGTATTTTATGGCTCTAAATAACCTGCAAAAGATTGATAAGCCATAAAAAATAATCAATCAAACCACCTCAAATAAAATTGTTAAAAGTTAAATTCCTTTCAAATACTTTGGTAGCGTGTCAGATATTTACATAGAGGTGAACTTTTAATACTTTAACATTGTTACCACTTTCCATATATATACCTCTGCTAAACTTAGTAAATCTCAATTAATATCAAATCTTTTTGTTTTATTTGGAAATGTCAGATGTATTTGGATAAAATGGAAACATTTTTTTAGATCAAGGCTATTGGTATTTAATTTCTTATAAACCTGTGTAAAACTGGTGCCTTATATTTTTAATGTCTCTTAAAAATACTAATAATAAAAATACTAATAGTTTCTCAAAGTGAAAAACAACTGACACCAAATTTTAAAAAATATACTTGTTTCTTAGAGTATCTTAGAATTTCAGTTTGATTATATCTAATTTCTTAAAATCTTGTGCTTCTTTTATCTAAAGGTAAAGAGATAATATTTCAACTTGATCCATTATAGGCATATAATATATAATCTGTGATATACAAACACATTAATATAATGGAAAGAAGGAACAGAATAACTGAAAGAAAAAAAATAAGAATTATGGATTGTTCTCAAAGAGATTTCTTATACTGCTGTCATACAAGAAATTTTATGCAAATATGTATATACCTGTCACTATTTGTCCCACATAGAGAAACTATAACATATATAGATCAAACAAGCAGTGTGAAAGGGTGAAAAGCAATAGAGTTTTACCTGTAATATTTCCCAAAGGGAAAACTGACAGGTCAGTGGTGTCATCTATGTTCTTGGTGGGACCATATGGATTTCTCTGTTCATCCTACTGCTGTAGTGTCTATTGTCCTAGTGGTCTACATAAGCAATTAGGGTTTATCACTGTATGAACTGACATCACTCACTGGATGTCACTTGACCCCCATGAATTCATGGATATTTTGCATCCCTATACACCTTTTCTTAAGTAATTAAGATTACCTTGTCATATTTAATGGTAGTAAGAGGAATAGTCCATGACATGTGCTATGAACTAGAGAGACATCAAAATCAAGTACAGAGATTTAAGATTACTGAAATTATAACATAGAAATCTGAAGGCACAAATGAAATGGCAAAAGCTACCTTCAAAAGTATAAAGGAACAGGAAAACTTCTTTAGAAACAAAAAAAAAAAAAGAGTTCTGAACAGTTATGTAATATTGGTTGTCCTCCTATATGTCAGTGAATATTAGACAGTTTCCTCACAGATAAAGAGAAGACTTTAGGCATCTGAAATGTAATGCTACAGAAGGATACTGAGAATACATGGATGGAACATGTGAGAAATGAGGATGTTTTAAAGGAAATAGGAATAAAAAGAAAGAATCAGGAAAAGAAAATTGTTTTTTCTGAAATGCATATTTGAGAAAAAGGGCTTAGAACATTTGATATTTAAAGGACACACCAACAGAAGAGGGGCAGGGATAAACAGTGACTATCCTATATAGAAACAGTGACTATCCCTATATAATGAGCTTTTGTAAATGGATGGTAAAACAAGAAGTCGGAGGGATAGTAACAAACATTGCTTACAGCTACAAAGGATAGGTAGTTGTGGAGAGCTATAATCAACCTACCTAACAAGCTTGTGTAAATGATGGCAGAACAGGGAGTGGAGGAGGAAGGATAGTAAAAGGACAAACATTGCTTAGGGTTACAAAGGATAGAAACTTGTGGAGAGCCATGATCACCTATATCCTGAAAGACCATGGTATATATAAGAGGATTGTAGAAGCACTTATTATAGAAATAGTCATAATATTAATAGTAATGGTGATGTTGATTGTAATAGTAGCATTATGGGTATATAGTAATAACCACTATTATGGTAATATTAGTAGGTATTACTGAGCTTAGAGTAGTTTAGTACAAAGCCTAAATTATATTGCACCAGTCATGACTTCTGATTTTAATTGGAGGTATGCCCTGCACATTTACAGATCTGGAGAGATGGGCACTGATCATTTATGCATTCCATTCTACACCCTAAACGAAAGAACTAATAAAAGACAACAATACTGCTTTCCCTCCTGAGACCAATGTACTGAGGATCAGGGGAGCTATGCTGATGACATAGGTGTTCATAGGAAAAGAATGATCTTGAACAGGAAATAAACATCTTATATCAAGTGTTCCAAAAAATACAACTCCCGATAAACCTTTCTAAAACAGAAACATCTGGAATTGGAATGAGAGCATTGATGGCATCTACCCTGAATGTGAATTTCATAAATGCTAAACACTTCAAATACCTTGGTGTATGGATCACATTTTTTACACATTTAGTATAGGAGATGAGGAAATTGAACATAGAATAGGCTGCATTAGAAATTGTTTCACCCAACACCATAAAATGCTACAAATCCAAAGCTCTAATCTAAAATCTCAAGTCAGGTTAAAAAGAAAGACCCCCCCCCCCCACCAAAAAAATCTGGGAAGAGTAATAAAAATTACCAGACTTGAGAAACCTATTTTCCTAAAAAATTGTTTTAAGATTTTATAAATTTTAACTGGCAGTAGTAGTGTCTGCTTAGTCAATCAATGCCAAATATTTCCTTATAAAGAAATGCTTAATATCACCATTACCATTAACATTAACATTACTATCAATATTTACATGTTTTTGTTTTGGAGAATTAAAATTGGTTACAGTAAATATCTTATTTAGTATCACATATTACCTTATGAGTTGTGTGACTGTAAACATTTGAGCATGTCCCTTAATGACTGTACATAGTAGAGGAGAAAATGGACAGATGTTAAGAGAGTATTTTTGATGTTCTAGATACTGGGGAACACCCTCACTCAGAAGCTGTCTGAGCAGACTGGGTTACCCAAACTGAAGGTATATTTAGCAGCCCCACCTGCAATGTTTATCAAAACCTGTCACCATAATTTGAGTGTGATGCATGTACCTGGTATACACTTATATGACTGATTATTAGGATGGGTACATTGGGCTTTGTATTTTTGTATCCCAATGTCACTTGGTGTATTACTCTTTCATTTATATAATAATAGAGCAAGTAATCATAGCTATAATGGCAGATGAAGAAAGAAACTTTTTAAAAAAATAATTGTGGCTCTTCCAAAAAAGGAACTTTTTCAAATAGCAATTGTGACCATTCCAGAAAAGGAATTTTTTTCAAAAAGAAATTATGGCAGTTCCAGAAAACTGGCGTGTAAAACTGAAAAAGACAGAAATATTTACAGAAATTGTTGAATATGATAATGACAATCATAAGGAATAGCCCCAAAATGATAAAAAAAAAATCATAGTCATGGTTATAGGCATTAAGAATAATCTAAAAGAGATTAAGTAAATGACTGTTACAGCTATCATCATAAGGCATGGTTCCAAAGCAATCAGGAAAACGACAGTTATGATAGCAGACATAAATAATGTTCCCAATAGAGATCAGGAAATTAAGTCATGGCTATAGTCATAGGGAATAAACCCAAAGAGATCACTGAAATTAGAAATGCAAATGTTATGAATAAAACAAATATATATATAATAATAATAATAAGATAAAAGAAAGAGAAAAAAACTTCAAAATAAAAAAATGGTTACTTTACGAATTACATCTATTTCTTTAGTCAGCATAAATTCTTATAAATTTTTAATTATTTTATTATATACAATGTTTCATAGATAGTATATAAATTTTGATAACTATGTTAAAAATTGGGGACATTTTAAAGGAATTGAGAAATAGAAAGAAATTGCTGCTAAAAGTAAAAGAAACCAGTTGGATGTTTTAAGATATTGAAATGTTAAATTCCCCAAGATTTCTATCTTGGAGAATTCAACATTCTCATGACATATTTGAAGAAAACAGAATCAGAAGAAATAAGAAGCTTACTTGACAAATTCTTGCTAGTGCAGGAGTTCACAACCAAAAGTGAATCCCCCAGGTTTCAAGGTTTCCTGAAGGGATCTTTTACTTTTTCTTGTTTTTTATTTACAGGATGTTGTTTATTGAATTGAATTACATTAAATAACATTAAATAATAATTAAATAACATTCAATTAAACTTTTTGTTTATTAAAATATGTTTCATTTTAAAATAATTATCTTAATCATTTCACCCAAAGCAAGGCAATAAAGCCACTAAGATAAAAGGGTTACTGAGTGCTAGAGATTGAAGACAGAGGATAATGATTGGCATTGCATTTAATTTTTGAAGATCAAAGTTGATTCAAAGCTACATTACTGTGATGGGAAAGTGTCAGAAGTTAAGATACTAAGTCAGGATAAATAGAATTGCAGAATTCTCATTGGATTTCATTAAGAATCTCTAAATATACAGCAGAATCATCAGATCAAATGAGGCAGCAATATTCAATGGGTAAGTGAATAGTAGACTTATAAATATGACACAGTGAACCAACTTTCCTAGCAGCAGAACTAGCAATTGATTCAATATAATGTTTCTATTTCAGTGAAAAATGTTAGCCTGCGTAGGTGCAATGAGTCACTATCTTGGAGGCTAGCATGAGCCATACTGATGAAAGGCAAAAAAAGTTCTCTTAGTCGATTAAAGAGAGCTTTTTTTGGAAGCCATTCCTTACCCTAGTTAACAACAGATTGTAGTTCATTTTTTAGATCAGCTGCCAATTTGAAATTTTCAAACTGATCAGACTTACCATTAAGACATAAGCAAATAGTTGTTTTATGAACATATATACCGATCTGAATACATCAGGAAGGTTATTGATGAAAATTAAGAACAATATAGGTCCAAGAATAGAGCCCTGGGAGGGGGACACCTGTATTAATACAAAAAGATCTAGAAGTTTCTTAATTTAATAATTAGTTATGAATTAAAACAAATTACTGTACATTTAAAAAATCCCTCAAAATTTTCTATTGCTATTAAATTTGAAACTCCTCTATAAAATGATCCATGTAAAAATATATGTACTAATATGGAAAAGAGTGAAAATTTTCAATAATATTTGCATATTATTTGGAATGCACCTTTTGTGTCAGACAATATTGGAAAAGGGGGAAATGTCTTATGTTGAAAAGGATGCATTGGGCAAATAAGTTTGAGAACTACTGCAGTAATGGATAGAAGGGACAAGTGCCATGAAGACAAGCACAATGACAGACAAGTACCAAGATGGTGGGAACATAATAGAAAAAGTAGATTATGTGAGATTTTATTATGCATAATATTTTATTTACATAAAACTGGATTTAACAAATCAATGTTGTAAAAAATCTAAGATATATTTATATATATATATATATATATATATATATATATATATATATATATATATGTATGCACTTATAGATATATAAGGAATAAAATAATTGTCAGTGGTCATGAATTAATGGAAACATTACTGAGAGAATAGGGCTATTACATGTATAATGTGAAGGCATTGGTAATGTTTTCACTATTGAAAATGGTTGGCAATGATCAGGAATTAATACAATCATTACTGATAGGATAAATTAGTGCATGTATAATAATAATAATAATAATAATAATAATAATAATAATAATAATAATGATATCTGAAGAAGCAAGTTTTTCATCAGCCAAGAAAAAAGAAATCATTTGTTTTACGAGAAAATAAAATAGAGAATAATAACATAGGAATGAATTTATGGTCAATTTAACATACAGAAATTAATTTCAATAAATATGCTAATAATAGGATGTTTTGTAGCTATGAAATGTTTTTTTACTGCTTTTTCATTGATTGTTGTCTTTTCATGCATATTTTTTGTATTGATGTGAATAGCTGCATAAAATTGGAGCTGTTTTCATTGGTTACAGTTGTCTCCCTTAGTGACTTCTTTTTGTCACTGACAATGATTACAAACTACTGCATTGGGAAATTTTTTTAATCATATCACATCATGCAAGGCAGTGAAACCACTAAGATACAAGGGTTTGCTGAGTGCGGGTGAAGCTGAAGAAATAAAAGAAAAACATTAGGGAGTGAGAAGAATAGAAGATTAATCAAAACAGTAGATAAAAATTGACATTGCATTTTAATTTTTGTAGATAAAAGGTGGCTGGAAAGCATGAAGCCAGAATACTTTCCATGTAAATAAAAATAGATCAGCAAGGGGTTTGTGATGTTTTGTCTGTGGGAAAAGGTATTATTATTATTATTATTATTATCATTATTATTATTATTATTATTATTATAAAAAACTGAATTGATTACCAGATAAGACTATGAAATTCACTGTACTTCTAAATTTGTGTTAACTAATCATAGAGAAAATATAGATTACAGTATATTTCTAAAAATACATAAACCGCGTAAAGTGTTAAATCTTCTGTCGCAATCATACGTTGTAGCCGGGTCCATATACAGGTCGTTTCCATTAAAATCAGTCTGATAGGTGATATATTCTCCCTCCCCGCTACAGTCACCCAGAGGGCATTCTGCGTCTCTTGTATTCTTCATGCTTTAATGTAAATTCTTGTCTTTCCAAGATGTCAGTCCAACTTTTTAGAGGGTCACTTCATCTTACTTTCCAGAGAGTCTTGGTAATCAATTATATATATAAAATTATATATATATATATATATATATATATATATATATATATATATATATATATAAGATGACTCTTACATATATATATATATATATATATATATATATATCATGGCTTCAGTTTATAAATGAGGATTCAGAAGGTAGATCAGTGATTGGCCAAAACCATACAAGACTGACATACAGACAGATGCTGGACAAAAAAGCGCCAAGTTTATGGTACATCTGCTCCTTTGTCTTTAGTTTGGGAATTGATGAAGCTACATTTTATAGAATCCTGTGTGTATGTGTGTATGTGACTCCTCTCTCTCTCACTTTTTCTTTCTTCCTGCCTTTCTTATTAGAATTGCCATCAAATGATATAAAAATATACAATATAATATTAAAATACATTTTCATGGTCTAGGGATCGTTTCATAAAGTAACAGTTCTTGAGAAATGCATAAAAATCAATGAAAAGAACAATAGAAATAGAAATGCTATGGACAACTAGTTTACAAGTTAACAGGGACCAGAAAATGGAAAAAGATACTATAGATGTGATTAAGGGACAAAAATAAAAGGAAACCTAAATAGATTGTAGGAAGAAAGGATTACAGATGAAGCAAAAGGTTGGTTGTATGTTGTTCAATGGATAACAAAGGCAGTATGAAAAGACCAGTAAGAAAAGATGATAATGATGTGGTAATATTAGCTGTTTCCCCTACAAGGAAACATTTAGCATTCATTGACTGATTTTGTTATTATTTTCTTTTCAACTTACATGTGTTATCCATTTTTGTTGTTGCTGCTGTTGGTAATCATCAAGTGATATAGTTTCTGTTATTTAGTACCAGTTCTTTGTGATTCTGTAGCACCAGTCCACAAGGTTCAAAGAAGGATGATCTTTGCTAAGACCTTCAGGCTTCACTACTTGCTCAAAGCTTTTTTTCACCATTGATCTAAGGAAGTGGTTGTAGACAGCAGATAGTTTATTATTTTTCTCCTATACTTTATTTGTTATAGCTGATCAGTACTCCAAGGTCTTTGAAGTGTTTAGTATTTAGTAATTGCACATCCTACATTTTTATGATGGATTCAAAATCGGTACAATCACTGATTTCATTCCAATTCTGAATCATTGTTTCTGTTTTGGAAAAGTTTATCTTGTCCCATTTCCTGGAACACATTATAGAGGATGCTGATTTTCTGTTCATAATTATTCTTATTCCAAATATAAACATCTACGTCATCAGTGTAACCCCCACCCCCTTCATCATAAGTACAATGGTCTCAGGGAGGGATAGCAGGATTGTTGTCTTCTGTTGATAGACTCATTTGGGATATGTTATAGAATGTTTAAATGGTCAGTGCCTATTTCATCACATCTGTGTTTCTAACTGTGGTTGAGGGTATAATCTAGAAATAAATTGACTGGAACTCTTATTTCCTCCTACTTAATATAATGTTTATTAATACTTTTACCATAATGGATCCAACTGAGATACTTCTGTATATGTGAGGGTCTTAAGGGCTACATTTTTGTTTCTATGATACATTAATGTATAATAGACTCCATTTTCTGATTCCAGACTTCTTTCATAAAATGAAGCAAAATCCAATAGATGTGTTTACTGGAAATACATTTCAAAGAATGACAAAATGATAGGATTTGGAAAAGGCCTTTGTCCAGCAATGAACTTGTAATGGCTTCTATTGTTGATGGTAATATTTCAAATGGAGGTGAATAGGACATATAACAGGAAGAATTACAGACTGAGGCAAAAGGTTGGTTGAATGTTGTTTGATAGCAAAAACAGTATGAAAGTACCAGGTTGAAGATAAATCAGAAAGAAGGGTTTGCTGGTAAGACATTGCAAAGATTGGTGAAATGATAGATGTTCGGAATGATTGTTCAGCAGTAGACTCACAATGATTGTTGTTGTGGATGATAATGATGATAATATTGTATATGATAAATTCATCTCTTCTTCTTTCCAAGAATTTATGGCAATTCATAGATAATAAAGGAAAAGGAAACTTGAACCTGGCCTGCCAATTTCATTTTTAATGCTGATACCCATCTACAAAGTTTGAATAATTATTAGAACAGCAGAATATTTTCAATAAGATTTTCTAGTTTCTTGAAAAAGATGAAAAATGGAAAATACAAAAATAATTAAATGCAGATGTTGGCAATATTCTTATTGTGCTTACCTGGGAGAAATCTTTCATTAATCTTCTTTTATGTGTTGTGTCCCTTCAAGACATAAGTGATCATGGCTCTCCAAATCTTCAGATTTTCCAAGCCCTCCATCTTTATTACATGTTCCAGAAATTTCAACTGTTTCTTCCTGATATTAAGTATAATTTTCCTCTTTGTTTCCATCCTCTCCAAAACTTTGTTGTTGCCCATCCTTAACATCCTTTTGTAGAAACACATTGCTTCAAATCTCTTCTTTATCTTTGAGGAGATTGTCCAGCATTCACTACCATACAGGAGGACAGATATCACATAACAATTCAGTACTCTTTTCTTTGTTTCCAACAAAAATTTCCAGTCTCTTAATACTCTGCTTAGCTTTTAGAATGCATCTTTGGCCATCCCAATACATCTTTGGATCTCAGTGTTGCATTTTCCATCCTATATAGGAATACTTCCCAGATATTTAAATCTCTGTATCTGTTTGATCTTAGTATCCCCAACCTGTAATTTGCATTTTGCACAGTCACTTTTGCTGATAACCATGCATTACAAGCACAACTAAAGATCATAGACATAGATTTAATTATTTCTTATTTAAGTTTTCTTGCTTACATTTGAAACAGAAAATAATAATAACATAAATGCAATAGACTTACTTTAATCTAACCTAATGTACCAGAGGTGTGTGGGTAGTGTTAAGGTTATTTATGAAATAAAAGTGGTGAGCCAAGTTCAAATTCAAGCCTAATCAGTTGGATTTATTTTTACATTTATACCCTTGGAAAGATCATGCATCTATATCTTCTCTGTGGTAAAATAACAGAGTAGACTTAGCTCACTAACCTTGGATGGCAGCCAGTTTATGAGAAGGAAAACTGTGGAAACCAATCTACTAGCTTTCCTAGGAAGTCATTGTAATTTATAGATAATAAAAATGCTGTTGAGACATATTACTGTTCTTAGTGATATGGCTTTTAAAAATACATACTATAATTAAAAACAAGTGATATGGCTTTTAAAAATACATACCATAATTATAAATAAGGGTCATGGCTTTAAAAAATACATACCATAATTAAAAACAAGTAATACAGCTTTTGAAAATACATACCAAAATTATAAATAAGGGACATGGCTTTTAAAAATACATACCATAATTATAAATAAGGGTCATGGCTTTAAAAAATACATACCATAATTAAAAACAAGTGATATGGCTTTTGAAAATACATACCATAATTATAAACAAGGGACATGGCTTTTAAAAATACATACCATAATTATAAATAAGAGTCATGGCATTAAAAAATACATACCATAATTAAAAACAAGTGATATGGCTTTTGAAAATACATACCATAATTATAAACAAGGGACATGGCTTTTAAAAATACATACCATAATTATAAATAAGGGTCATGCCTTAAAAAATACATACCATAATTAAAAACAAGTAATATGGCTTTTGAAAATACATACCATAATTATAAACAAGGAACATGGCTTTTAAAAATACATACCATAATTATAAATAAGGGTCATGGCTTTAAAAAATACATACCATAATTAAAAACAAGTAATATGGCTTTTGAAAATACATACCATAATTATAAACAAGGAACATGGCTTTTAAAAATACATACCATAATTATAAATAAGGGTCATGGCTTTTAAAAATACATACCATAATTATAAATAAGGGTCATGGCTTTAAAAAATACATACCATAATTAAAAACAAGTGATATGGCTTTTGAAAATACATACCATAATTATAAACAAGGGACATGGCTTTTAAAAATACATACCATAATTATAAATAAGGGTCATGGCTTTAAAAAATACATACCATAATTAAAAACAAGTGATATGGCTTTTAAAAATACATACCATAATTATAAATAAGGGTCATGGCTTTAAAAAATACATACCATAATTAAAAACAAGTGATATGGCTTTTAAAAATACATACCATAATTATAAATAAGGGTCATGGCTTTAAAAAATACATACCAATATATTAAAAACAAGTGATATGGCTTTTGAAAATACATACCATAATTATAAACAAGGAACATGGCTTTTAAAAATACATACCATAATTATAAATAAGGGTCATGGCTTTAAAAAATACATACCATAATTAAAAACAAGTAATATGGCTTTTGAAAATACATACCATAATTATAAACAAGGGACATGGCTTTTAAAAATACATACCATAATTATAAATAAGGGTCATGGCTTTAAAAAATACATACCATAATTAAAAACAAGTAATGTGGCTTTTGAAAATACATACCATAATTATAAACAAGGGACATGGCTTTTAAAAATACATACCATAATTATAAATAAGGATCATGGCTTTAAGAAATACATACCATAATTAAAAACAAGTGATATGGCTTTTAAAAATACATACCATAATTATAAATAAGGGTCATGGCTTTAAAAAATACATACCATAATTAAAAACAAGTGATATGGCTTTTGAAAATACATACCATAATTATAAACAAGGGTCATGGCTTTTAAAAATACATACCATAATTATAAATAAGGGTCATGGCTTTAAAAAATACATACCAATATATTAAAAACAAGTGATATGGCTTTTGAAAATACATACCATAATTATAAACAAGGGACATGGCTTTTAAAAATACATACCATAATTATAAATAAGGGTCATGGCTTTAAAAAATACATACCATAATTAAAAACAAGTAATATGGCTTTTGAAAATACATACCATAATTATAAACAAGGGACATGGCTTTTAAAAATACATACCATAATTATAAATAAGGGTCATGGCTTTAAAAAATACATACCATAATTAAAAACAAGTAATGTGGCTTTTGAAAATACATACCATAATTATAAACAAGGGACATGGCTTTTAAAAATACATACCATAATTATAAATAAGGATCATGGCTTTAAGAAATACATACCATAATTAAAAACAAGTGATATGGCTTTTAAAAATACATACCATAATTATAAATAAGGGTCATGGCTTTAAAAAATACATACCATAATTAAAAACAAGTGATATGGCTTTTGAAAATACATACCATAATTATAAACAAGGGTCATGGCTTTTAAAAATACATACCATAATTATAAATAAGGGTCATGGCTTTAAAAAATACATACCAATATATTAAAAACAAGTGATATGGCTTTTGAAAATACATACCATAATTATAAACAAGGGACATGGCTTTTAAAAATACATACCATAATTATAAATAAGGGTCATGGCTTTAAAAAATACATACCATAATTAAAAACAAGTAATATGGCTTTTGAAAATACATACCATAATTATAAACAAGGGATATGGCTTTTAAAAATACATACCATAATTATAAATAAGGGTCATGGCTTTAAAAAATACATACCATAATTAAAAACAAGTAATATGGCTTTTGAAAATACATACCATAATTATAAACAAGGGACATGGCTTTTAAAAATACATACCATAATTATAAATAAGGATCATGGCTTTAAAAAATACATACCATAATTAAAAACAAGTGATATGGCTTTTAAAAATACATACCATAATTATAAATAAGGGTCATGGCTATAAAAAATACATACCATAATTAAAAACAAGTAATACGGCTTTTGAAAATACATACCATAATTATAAACAAGGGTCATGGCTTTTAAAAATACATACCATAATTATAAATAAGGGTCATGGCTTTAAAAAATACATACCAATATATTAAAAACAAGTGATATGGCTTTTGAAAATACATACCATAATTATAAACAAGGGACATGGCTTTTAAAAATACATACCATAATTATAAATAAGGGTCATGGCTTTAAAAAATACATACCATAATTAAAAACAAGTAATATGGCTTTTGAAAATACATACCATAATTATAAACAAGGGACATGGCTTTTAAAAATACATACCATAATTATAAATAAAGGTCATGGCTTTAAAAAATACATACCATAATTAAAAACAAGTGATATGGCTTTTGAAAATACATACCATAATTATAAACAAGGGACATGGCTTTTAAAAATACATACCATAATTATAAATAAGGGTCATTGTTTTAAAAAATACATACCATAACTAAAAACAAGGGACATGGCTTTTAAAAATACATACCATAATTATAAATAAGGGTCATGGCTTTAAAAAATACATACCATAATTATAAATAAGGGTCATGGCTTTAAAAAATACATACCATAATTAAAAACAAGGGACATGGCTTTTAAAAATACATAACATAATTATAAATAAGGGTCATGGCTTTTAAAAATACATACCATAATTAAAAACAAGTAATATGGCTTTTGAAAATACATACTATAATTATAAACAAGGGACATGGCTTTTAAAAATACATACCATAATTATAAATAAGGGTCATGGCTTTAAAAAATACATACCATAATTATAAATAAGGGTCATGGCTTTAAAAAATACATACCATAATTATAAATAAGGGTCATGGCTTTAAAAAATACATACCATAATTATAAATAAGGGTCATGGCTTTTAAAAATACATACCATTATTATAAACAAGTGATTTGGCTTTTAAAAATACATACCATAATTATAAACAAAGTAGTCCCTATGTGAAACATGGATATTATTGGCAGAAATAGAGAGATGGATACAATCATTTGAGAGCAAATGAATGAGAAAATTCCTTGACATCTTCTCTTGAGAACATAAAACCAATGAGTTTGTGTAGAAGGGATTGAATGTTTTGTGGGCCACCAGGAACTTCTTCCCACCACTGTCAAATGGAGAAAAATGATATAGTTTAGACACATTACAAGGCACAACAGATTGTGCAAGAGCATTATGGAAGACACCATTGAAAGTGGATGTAGAAGAGGACACTAATACAAAACTAATTGGACAATGTCAAACTATGAACAGGTATGACTATACCAGAATTGCTGATGGCTGTTGTTGATAGACCATTGTGGAGGAGATTTAGTGTCGCTTCTGCATTTGGATCCCTGCCTATGTCTACAAAAGTCAAGTGGAGATGACGACGATGACAATGATGATGTCGATGACGATGATGATGAGTATGAGAACAATAATTATAAACAAGTGATATGGCTTTTATAAATAAATACCTTAATTATAAATGAAATTAATCAAACAGAAGAGGAACTGTGTCTCTTTAACCATATAAAAGCAGTTCAGTTAAAAGTTTAACTCTAAAAGGAAAAAAGAAAAGGATTCACAAATCCAAGGAAGAAAAGGAAGTAGAGGGCCTAACATACCAACTCCACCCCCATAAAAACTGACCCTGCTAATGAAACCCACACACATTTAAGTGTATATTCTATTAGAAGCCTACAAGAACTAGTAGCAATAAATATATGTGTAACTACATTATTTACATTTCAATATTTTTGTTTGGATTTTTTAAGTCAGTGTTTGAACTATTAGGTTGGTGCAAAAATAATGTCGGTTTTTGACGTATTTTTTAACGTCAAAAACCGACATTATTTTTGCACCAACCTAATATTTAGTTACAAGTTAATTTTCATTTACTTATTTGCTGCTTAATTACTATTGGTTACTTTAACAAAAGTATTATACAATCACAAATTCATTAAGCTTCATGATTTTTAGTGTATATATATATATATATATATATATATATATATATATATATATATATATATATATATATATATAAATGCTCTATCTCTGATATTGAGCACTTTATCCCATAAATATAGCACATCTTAAAACTATATTTCTTCATAAAATATATATATATATATATATATATATATATATATATATATATATATATGTATTATAAATTTACTAATTTAAAAATATGGTCTCATTACTACACAGGAATTACCATGTTTCAAAAACAGAAACTAAACCTTAAATTTAATTTATAGAATTAAATTTAAAATCTTTATCTCTGATTCATTTTCAGGAGATTTCTGGAATAACTTATTTTGCAATTTACTGGGTTTATAAGCACATACAATCTTAATATTATTAATGGTCAAGGTTACGGTAAATTTAATCATTATTAATAAGGGGTGTTAGGGTATTAGTTTCCATCAACAACCTCTGTATCAAATCTAAGCTACTTTCAAAATGAGGTTAAGTTAAGGTTGGGTAGGGGTGCCTGTTCAACAAATAATGGTATCCATTTTTGACATGTCGTCTGGGTTTTTTTTAATGATGTAGAGTTTTTTGGCGTCTTTATTTTGCTGTTTACTTTCTAATTTTATAAACAAAGATTTTTTCAAAAGGTTTATTTGAATATGAGTATATCATATTTTTAATGTTTAAAATCTATTCCTTCAATTTTAAAGTATTATCAAAGAAATGAAATAGCTATTTTCTGCAGACTTTATTCTTAAATAATAATTAAATATGATAAAAAAGATGAAAAATGAAAACAAATATTTAAACTTGTTCTTTGAATAATAATTTCTAAATAAGAAAGTAATTTTAATATATTTAATTGTTTAAAAAATGTATAGTCTATTAGTTATTAAAAGTAGGGATAATACTTTAAAATTGAGGGAATAGATTTTCATATCTGTACACAGTTTTATATCCAAATGTAAATAAAAACAATTTTAGAATGGATTTTTACCAATCTGTCATTTTGATTAATTTGTCAGATTTATAAAGTCCATTTTAAAATTCTGTCTTTCTATATATATATATATATGTGTGTCTGTGTGTGTCTTTTATTTCTTATTTGCTCTAATGTTGGCTTTTTATTTTTTTTGTTTTTGAGATACCCCCCCCTCCCCCATTTTTTTTTTACTCTTTCCTGAACCTTGTAATTTTCTTGATTTCTCTATTGTATTAACAAATGGTTGTCAAAGTTTGTTCACAGCATGACTCCATTTGCAACCACTTGCACCCATGATTACTAATCAATTGGCTCAACCATAATCAATAACATTTGATTGTGTTGGTGGCAACCAAAGCATCTATCAATGTTTTTTTTTTGCCTAACCCATCCCATTCTTTCTAGCATTTTTAAAAATGAGACTAGCATGAGACATTTTAATGTTTTGAACTTCATACAACCAATTCTATAAATTTGTCACAATTGGCTTAGATGATTTGCAATGAATTCAGCAAGATAGGAAATAACAATAGGTAATACTAACTGTTATTGTATTTATAAAAAAACATTAACAAAATTAGAAATAATTTATACAATACTGTGTATAACTAGAAATTCTAAAGGCTTATAAAATAGAGAAGAATGAAAGACAATGAATATTTAAGTTAGAAAATAAATGAAAACAAAAATACAATTATTTTATAAACATATCAGCTGTTTATATAACCACATGATCTCATAGGTAGGATTTATTAAACCTATACATCAAAACTTTCAGAGAAAATTTCATTTGAAATTATTCATTTAGTATATGTTTATATAGTAAAACATTTTTACATTTAATATCATATACAGGATTCATTTTTATATGATATCACAGATAAGATTTATTAAACAAGTGCATTAAAACTTACATTCACTGATATATATATAACAGGTATTCACCTTAAGTCATATATAGAATTCATTAATAATTGTTTTATTATAGAAATGCATTGCAAAGTATTTCACTATAGAAATATATTGCAAATTATTTTACTATAGATATGCAATAGTAATTATTCTAGCATATTTCAAATTATTTATTTACTAGTCATATATAATGTATGATATCACAGGTAGCATTTATTAAACAAATGCATCAAGACATTCTTTCATTATAGTAACATGGTAAATACTAAATCAAATATAGAATACATTTCAAATTAATTCACTATAGAAATACATTTCAAATTATTTTACCATATAAAATCATTGCAAATTATTTGTTTACTTGATGCTTATGTAATGTGTGATATTATAGAGAGGATTTATCAAACAAAAATATCAAACTAATTCTAATGATTACATGTAGAGTGATACAGAAAATGTTAAAACTTTATACAGAAATTGATTGTAAATTATTTAATTGTGAAAATGCACTGAAAATTATTTTACTATGGAAATGTGTTAATAATTATTCTAGTATAGATTTTTTTTTTAATTGGTATCACCCCAAGCAAAGCAGTAATGCCATGAGCATGCAAGGAGTTACAGAATGTGGAGGAATTAGGAACAGAAACATTAATAATGAGTAGAAAGAGAAAAGAGCAAATCAGGAGGACAGTAGATAGCGATTGACATTGCATTTAAATTTTTGCAGATTAAAATAGGCTGGAAAGCATGGAGCCAAAAAAATTTTCACAGGCAAGAAGTGTGAGAAAAGAAACTGTTATCATAGAAGTTACAACTACATCTAGCCAGCTCAACTGTAAATTGATGAGATCTTGCTGCCAGTCTAGTTAGTACTGTGCTTAAATTCATACAGTCTAGGTACCACAGTGAAGAGATCATCTGAACAATTACCATGAAAGTGTTTATAGAAAAAGACACAAAGAGGCAACCTTACAGCAGTGGGCAAGTGACTGAAGTTGGGCCACCAGATCAGGACCTATAATATTGCTGATTCTTCTTTGGATTTTATCAAGGAGATCCAAGTAAATAGCAGAGGCACCAGACCATATACGGCAACAATAGTCTAAGCATGGACAAATGGTAGACTTATAGATATACAAGATAGATTCTGGAGAGAAAAGTTGTTTCGCTCAACACAGTGAACCAAATTTCATAGCAGCTGACCTAGCAATGGATTCAAAGTAGTCTTTCCACCTCATGTCAGCTGAGAACATTCATGCAAGAAGAGGTAACAAGTCACTTTTCTGGAGGTTAGCATCAGCCATGCTGATGGAAGGCAGCAAGTGTTCCCTCAAATGATTAATGGAGATAAGTTTAGTTTTGGAAGTGTTAAAATTGTCAAGCCATATTTTTTCCCAGTTAATGATGGTCTTGATGTTGTTTTGTACATCAGCTACCATTTTGACCTTGTCTGAGTGATCAGCCTTACTATCGAGGCAGCAGTAAATGCAGATACCAAGTTAAGAGCTAATGTCATTAAGGTTGTTAATGAAGATTAAAAACAGCATCAGATACCGACATTTGGGACAACATTCATTTCACAATTTAACAGGAGTGATGGGATCAGCTCAAAAACATACCCAAAGATTCTATAGCTTTTCAGCTTGTGGAAAAGAACTGAATGTCAGACTTTTGGCTTTTGAGATGTTCAATGCTGCAGTCTGCTATTCACTGTTTTTATCTAATACACAACAGACTTTTTCCACAATTATTGTTAGTACATCTGGAGAAACAAAAACCATATTGCTTGTCTGAGAAAAGGTCCTGTGATGAGAGATAATAAACCAATTCAGCATTGATTAGGGCCTCCAGGAGTCTCCCAAACAAAGGTAGAAGGTAAATAGCCTGATATTTGGATGGGTCAATCAGTTCACCAGAGTTCTTAAAAACTGGAATAACTGATGATGACTTCCAGCAAGCAGAAAAGCAAGAAGTACAGTAGGTGGGTTACACTAGTATGCTAGTGCAAACCCACCTGGTATTTCTGATAAGGAATGAAAGTATCCATGCTGACTCAGTGGTACCTTTATCAATTGGGAGGTTGAAGATGTCAGTCTGATTGGCGTCATGAAGACAATCTGGAAATGAGTCCCAATCAACATGCTAGTACCAGAAAGAGGTCTTTTGGATAGGGGGTTCCTGTTCAATAGATGCTTAGAAGGAGATATCAGTGGTCAGAGTTACTAAGAGGACAGTATTATAAAGCTTGGCAAGGGAGGAGGTAAGAAATAGATCTAATAGAGAATCATGTTGCTTGGTTTCACTAGGGAAATGAATGGTGATGTCCATGATTTGACTGAGAAATTAGGCAATAGAAAAATGTCTGTATACCAGCAACATAAATACCTCAGCCACATGTCATGGTGAGTATTAAAGTCACCAAAGACAGATGTTCGTAGATGGATGGAGGGAGAGAAAAGTGCCTTTTCTATACTGTCAACTATTGCATCTAATATACTGTAGTCCTGGGAAGAGAGGAAGCAATAAAAGAAAAAGTGATAGCTGACAGAGAAGCACATGAAAGAGTAGTCAGCAACCTCAAGAGACAATTTTTTGGTCATCAGCAGATTATCCTAGATTTAAACACCAAGGCCATGCATGTAAATGCTGGCATCTTTTCAGCAAAGGGGAAGATATCCTGGAACCAAGAATTCATTGGTTGCAATGGAAGAATTCAAGTTGGTTTCACAAAGGGCAAAGATATCTAACAACTGTTCCAAGAGGAAGGATTCTATGGTGCAGAAATTGAAATGGATATGCAAATATTGGGGAAAGAAAGATTGAGGGTGGGTAGGTGTTTTTTTGGTTAGCTTGTTTAGTTTTATTTCTTTTTGTTGTGATTTCCATGAGATATATTTTGAGGAGAGAGGAAAAAGACCATCATAATTGTCACTATCTGTCATCAGTGGCAATACCAACTAGCCAGCATGTAGCTGAGAATTGAGCATAATGTGGCCTTGTGGTTACCTACTGGAAATACATGCAGGAACACCTATCCATGTGCAAAATATGGACACTACAGATACCCCGATATTATGTGACTTGATCAGAGCAGCCCCACAACCCTACAGTTCAGGCTCCAGTCAGAAGCAACAGTCAGCAAACTGCCAACCTGGTACCCTCATAATGGAAAGTCACAGCCACTGGTTAGTCTGATCACCAAAACATTAAGACAGTTAAATCATTGTGACACTGGTAAGAGGGAGAAAGAAAGAAGGAGAATGATATCTTGAACTGAGAACAAGGGATGAACCTCTACTCCTGTTCAATAGGCATAGAAGGAGTGCACATTATTGATAGGTGAGCCTGTCTACTCCTATTCACCTATAAAAAAAGAAAATTGGGAAAGAATTCATATTAAGTAATGACTTAGACTAACTTCTGATGTCTACTACCAACTAAGAAATCAAGGTGATAACACTTAATTTTTCATCATTGATAAATAACAGTGAGTAAGCATATTCTAAATTAAATGGGTTGCAGGGAGGGCTGAATGAGGCTGTGTATTTAAAAAAAAGCTTGGCACACCTGAAAGAATGCTAAATGTCATCATCTCATTTCACAAAGGAATGAAAGCATCTGTTCTATTTAATGGAGAGTTTTCAGAAACTTTTGATGTAACAAATGGCACAAAACAAGGTTGTGTCATGGCTCCTGTACTTTTTGCTCTTTTCTTTTTGGTTATGTTGCACCATGCTTTTAGTGATCTTGACATGGGTGTAAAATTTGAATTCTGCACAAGTGGTGACCTCTTTAACCATCAATGTTTTAAATCAAAATTGCTGACTTGAGCAAGTATTATTTATGATCCCTTGTTTGCTGGTGACGCTGCAATCATGATCACCTAAATCGAAGAAGCTCAAGCATTCGTCAATTGTTTTTCTACCAATTGTAACACATTTGGATTAACTATAAGCATAAAGAAAACTGAAAACCACCTGCCCATACCTTACCAATTGTTCCTATTACTGTTGGCAGCAACAACCTCAAGTATGTGAAATCATTCTTGTATTTAGGAACCAAAGTAAATTCAAGTGCTTCTTTGGATGATGAAATAGTTAACCAAATATCAAAGGCAACAAATGCTTTTGGGAAGCTTAAGCATCGCCTATGGGATATTCATGGGATTTCACTGAAAATGAAAATCAATGTCTATTCTCACCACACTTCAGAATCATGGACGCCATAGAGGACGCACATCAATCAACTTGATGCTTTTCATAAATGCTGTCTTTGTTCAATATGTGGTTATACACGGCAGGACAAAATCTCTAACCCTAATCTTTTCATCAAATGTAGTGTTGGTGGTATTGAATCCTTTCTGATGGAATCACAGTTTAGATGGGTTGGTCATGTCATCAGAATGAGTGATGACCAAATGTCGAAAATCATCATGTATAGCCAACTTTTTCATGGTAAGCATAACATAGGCCATCCTTGGTTATGCTCAAGGATAAACTTAAATACAATTCAATTGCTGCAAACATCCCTATAAAGGAAATTGAACTTGCTGTTGAAAACCAAGCTAACTGGAAAAACACATGTTACCGAGGTATAACTAAATTTGAAAAGAAACCCTTCAGTATACCCTTCATGGATTTGTTTGCAATTTCTGAGAAGGATTGTTGTTTTATTTTATTTTTGGCACTGGATAATGATATTATAAGCCAACCAAATAGGAATAAATAGGTTTGCCTATCATCCGGTTCACACTTCTCCCCAGTCTTTTGAACAGGAGCAGAGGTTTATCCCTTATTTCATATTTAAGATTGGGTTTCTGGTTCCTTCAAAAGTCATATCATTCTCTTTCAATCCCAGTAACCCCTTGTGTCTTAGTGGTATTATTGCATTGCTTGGAGTGAATTGATTTAAAAAAACATCTAAAAACAGTAAGCAGTAAATGGTTGTCATTCTATAATATACTCATAAGCTAACTACAAAAATGTAATTTTTTTGTTCAGCACAAATGTATCCAAAAATAAATAATACAGGGGTTGTAATTGTATAATCATTATTATAAGCCAGTCTAAAAACCTATGTGATGTATTGACTCCAGTTATTTATGTAATTTTGATCTTTATGATCTATGTATTGATATTTGTGATTTATATAATTGTAATCAATGTGATCAGTGTATTGATGTTCATGATCTATGTATTGCACTTTGTGATTTATATAATGGTGATCTACATGATCTATATATTGACTTTTGCAATCTATGTATTGACCTTTGTGATTTATGTATTGACCTTTGTGATTTATGTGTTGACCTTTGTGATTTATGTATTGACCTTTGTGATTTATGTATTGACCTTTGTGATTTATGTATTGACCTTTGTGATTTATGTGTTGACCTTTGTGATTTATGTATTGACCTTTGTGATTTATATAATTATGATCTATGTGATCTACGTATTGACATTTGCAATTTATGTATTGACCTTTGTGATTTATATAAATGTGATCTATGTGACCCATTTAATTGTGATATACTAATCTATGTATTGACCTTTGTGATTTATATGTGATCTATGTGATCTAAGTAATTGTCATCTTTGTGATCAATGTAATAATCTCTGTGATTTATATTATTATGGTTTATGTATGAAACCCTGTGATTTATATAATTTTGATAAATGTATTGATCCTTGTGATTTATATCATTGTGATCTTTGTGATCTATGTATTGATCTATGTGATTCATGTATTTATTTCCATGATTTATATAATTGTGATCTGTGTAATAGTCATTTATGTATTGACCGCTGTGATCTAAAAGATATGTCAAAGTTTTCCAAACAGGATTCTTATTAACTAAATTTTATTCCTATCTATATACATTTTGAATTATATATTTGTTTTGACTAAGAAATTAATCTATCACAAAAAACTTTATTTTTTTAAAGTGTATCTCCAACAGGTATTTCACAACAATATAAAAAATTGATAAGTAGGGTGCTAAACCAATTATTAAAGTGGGTGGTTGCTAATTCAGATATCAAATTTTGATTCTATATTTCTTTTTCATCTGGTCCTCTCATGAAATGGATATTTTTTACATCAACTATCTGATTGTAAACATTTTTTGTTTTGATTTTGATGAGTAGGGTGCTAAAACAGTTATTATTATCTGATTGTAAACATTTTTTATCTGAATTTCTGGTATGAAGAGTTATCATTATTAACACTATTTATATTTGGACTATTGTCCTCATCTTTGTTGTTGTTATTACAATATTTTGGCTCTCATGCCCTCCAGGTGTATAATGATCTGAGTAACCTTCAGGCAACTGAACTGAACCATTTATTAAAACTATAGAGGTAGACTGTTCTTGTCCCACTGCCCTTTAGTACTGCTCAGCTATTGCTTGCATGTTTCCACTGAATCCAAATGCATACTGTCAGACCTATGGATTGGACTCACAACCGCTATGACATAAAATTTACAAACCTTTAATATACTAGGCCAATCTTTCATAGGACAATGGATCAGACATTGTGTACTTGGACTCAGTGGAAATGGGCAAGCAATAACTGAGCAGTACCTAAAATAAGAACTAGATGAGATATCCCTATACATGGGCAATGGAATGAGAACAATCTACTCCCATAGAATAAATAAAGGGTTCAGTTCAGAATTCCCTGTAAGTTACCTGGATCAATACACACTTGATGAAGGTCCGAGTGCACAACAATTTAAATATTGTAATAACAATAACAAAGATGATGGAGATAATCATATAATATATATAATATATACCAAATATAAATAGTGTAAACAATTTTTTTTTTTTAATATTGATTCGAAATACATTTTTGCTGTTTTTTGTACTTCTTTTCTGGAATAGACTTTTTTTTACATATATAAGACTTTAAAAAAATTTAATAATTAATGTTTAAAAAAAACAAAAGGAGAAGATAATGTTTTATAATTTATTTTAAGAATTAATGGTAATATTGATTAGACAAATGATACAAATTCAGTTCAATGACATTTGTTGTAGTTTGAGACCAAAACCTTGAGATCTGTTTAGTTTTTCCAGCAAAAAAAATAAAGGGCTGAAACACTACCCTATAATGACATGGCTGACCAATGCAAAAAGTTTGGAAAGATCTGATATAAGTATTAGAACATCTCAAATTTGAAAACAAAAAACAGATCTTTATATATTACAAATTAGGCTTTCTGACAATTCCTCCAATGAATCCATATTTAACAAAGCTAAGAAAGACTATGAAACAGCCCTAAAAGATAGCAGATTCCCAGCAACAGTCACATACTCACCACAGAACACAAAAAAGGCCAACAGGAGAAGAAATATCATATGGCACAAATAATAAAAAAGCACAACAGGAAAATTACCAACAAACAACACGAACAAATTAAACCCACGTGCAACTGCAGAATAAAGAACAAATGTCCCTTAAACGGAAATTGTTTACAAAACAACGTAATATACCAAGCCACGATAAAATCACCAGATAATGAAGAAAAAGTATACATAGGAGTAACTGAAGGACCCTGGAAACAAAGAAATTATACACACAAAATATCTTTCACAAATAGTAAATATGCGAACAGTACAATGCTTTTTAAGTATATCTGTGGAATTAAAAACAAAACGTATATCACATCAAAAATATCTTGGAAAATAAGGAAAAGATCATCAGCCTACAACAATCAATCAAAAACTTGCAAACTTTCCTTGGAGGAAAAAATAGCTATCATTACTTTCCCAGACCAAAATAAATTATTAAATAAAAGCTCCGAGCTCATCTCAAAATGCAGACATGAAAACAAATTTTTACTATGTTACTTAAAAATTGAAAACAGAAAAAACAAAATAATAACAAATAAATAAACAAATAAACAAAATAACAATAAAATAAGCAAAATTAATTAATCCAAACAAATTAGCAAATCACACCTGTTAGAATAGATGAAAAAGAATAATAATAATAATAATAACAAAAAGAAACGAACCCAAATAAATAAAGTAAATAATAAACAAATTAGCAAACCATTATGACCAAATTATTAGTTAGACTAAAAATCAAACCAAAAAAAATTGGACGAAAAAAATACCTACAACTGTTATATAACGATAAAAAAAAATAAATAAATAAAAATAAAAAAATAATAATAAAAATAAAAAATAAATAAATAAATACTACGTTACTTAAAAATCAAAAAACCGAAAAGAGAAAATATACAAGTAAAATAAATTAACCTAAATTCATCCAAGTAAATAAATAAACAAACCAATCCCGATAAAGTTACTGTTAGAAAAAACAAATAAAGATAATCAACCCAAATAAACACAAATTAAAAACTGTTCCTGCCAAAATAATAGTTAGAACAAACTACAACAATCAACCCCAAAATCGAATAAATAGCTTTAATTAAATTCTCAAACCAAAACAAAACTATTAAATAAGTGATATAAACAAATTTTTACTACGTTAATAAAAACACCGATTAAAAAAAAAAAAAAAATAAAAATAAAAAAAATAAATAAAATAAGAAACAAAAAATAAAAACAAGCAAAATAATTTAACTAAAATAAATAAATAAACGACTCCGGTAAAATAACTGCCATAATAGACTACCCACAATGCACCACTGACCCGTATATATATAGATAGCCGAGAAAAATATCAGCATATGTGGCCTGACGATTGCATCTAGCATGAAACAGACTGTCGCCTCTAAGTGTTGACTTCTATGTTCACTTTTATATTTATATTACAAATTATATATGCTTGTATTTCAGAAAATGTTTCTCTTACTGTTTGTTTAAAAGGTTTTATTTTTGAATCTACAGCTATGTTCTCTTTTTTAATTCTGCAATGGGATGGTGGGATTAAAGATATTTCACAGATTAGTCTCAAGACACAGTTTCATGTTTATTTTAAAGCACATCCCTACAACTACACTTGGTCAAGGGACTGATGATGATGATGATGATGATGATGATGATGATGATGATGATGATGATGGCGATGACAAAAATATTCAGCAGATATAAATAAATCCTGAGACTCATTTCTGAAATATTCTTAATACAATTAATCAAGTTACAAAACTGATGAATTTTTGCCAAAACTATTAGTTGATTTAGTGTTTATATCTTGTTGTAGACATTATTATAAACACTATTTCAGCCATCTTCAGACATTATTATAGATATCATTTCAGCCATCTTTAGACATTATTATAGACATCATTTCAGCCATCTCCAGACATTATTATAGACACCATTTCAGCCATCTTCAGACATTATTATACATGCCATTTCAGCCATCTTCAGACATTATTATAGACATCATTTCAGCCATCTTCAAACATCCATTTTCAGTGGATATCTGAGTTGATTCATATATGATTTCCTTTAGCATGATACCAATTCTTGCTGAATTAGAATGTGCAGAATTCTTTATCTCAGCTAGGAATTGAATTCACAATTAGTAGATAAGAGCAACATTTGTTAAACAGCATTTTTAAATCCAATGTCAGAAAATTTCAACTTTTATTGTCATGGCAGGTTCAGTCAGCTTCAATAAGTGATTTTTTTAATTAAAATTGAATTTTTTGCCCTATTGCATACAAAGAAATATATTATATGAAATTTGTTGCAAAAATTGTTCTGTAATATAAATGCAGATGTGGATTAGAAATAAAATTTAAATAAAACTGATATGAAATTAACAAAATTAATACACAGATTATGGGACTATTTTAAACAATTTTTAAAACAAAAATAAAAATTCTTATAGGAAATCAATAATTGATTTACAAACAAAAGTGCTTTTGATTTTTCTTATTGTTTTCTTTTCTTCATTTCTTTTGGTAGATAATATGAAGATGATGACAATAAATAAATATGATATTAACAAAATCATACAAACTTGAATGTTTCTAATCAAGTATTAATTAGAAGAAATGATGGCTTTAAGAGATGCTTTTATGATGTCAGTAATCAGTAATTAATGCAAGCTTTATTGATAGAATAGGGGTTTTATATGTATAATGTAAATGCACTAATAATGATTTTTTATTGTACAAATGCATTAAAAATCATAAAGAAAATTAATGTCAGTCATCAGGAATTAATTCAAGCTTTTATTGAATAAATACGGCTATTATCAGCATTGTCACCAGTGACAACTTTATCTCATATCCAAGAATTTAATTTCTTCTTTGCTGATCACTTCTTTTATGATGATGACTACATTGACCACCAACATGCAGGTTTAAGACTAGAAGCTTTCAAGCTTTCTGTTTCACCAAAACCTGCTCTTGTCATCCATTCCCTATTGCCATTTGGCTTTACAAGAGTTGGTTGAAGGTGAAAGAAAATCAGAGTAGAAGAAAATGCTAATAGCATGAATTTGTTTAAGGTGAACATCAACTTGCCAGGAAGTGTGACTCACACACTTGATTTCATGACCTTCCTCTGGGGCACATATGGAATAAGATATGCAGAATTACCAGTTATGAAACTGCAACATACTTATTGTAATTTTGAGTGGTGATTTCTCTAGCATGTCTATCATGCGTAGCCCTCTTCATCTGTTAGTTCAACTATTGAGATCCATTGTAATCATCATCCACGTGTTCTACCATTAGGGTCTTTGAGGTTGGTTGTGCTTAGTCCGGATCCTTGTTTTTGACCTTGCCACCAAGTTTAGAACTCCTGAAGGCATTGTTCTAAGTCACTGGACCATGCAAGCCCCTCAACCATGACAAGGAGCAACCATCAGAGGTACACATATACAAATATACACACATAGACACCCATATATATTTTATACAAGATGTTAGAGTAAACAGTACCTCATTATTATTATTACTTTAATAATTACATGTATAATGTAAATGCATTGATAATGGTTTTACTGTGGAAATGCATAGAAAATCAGTAAAAAAGGAAAAGTCAATGTCAGAGAATTACTGCAAGCCTTATTGATAGAATAAGGCTATTATGTGTGTGTGTGTGTGAGACATCCATTGATCTTGAGAAACTTTTTATACCTCTGAATTAGTTGCTGATGGTGATGCAGCATTTGTTATGGCTGTACAGACCCACACAGGAGTGACAGTCTCAAATGAAATAAATGCATATTAAGACACTCTCCCCTGATGTTGCCTTGTTTTCTTTCCATCAAGTAGACTTCTCCCTAGCACAAGCCTCTCCAGCCCATGATGTAAATCATATCTTGGGCATAAGTGATCATTGGTGGTTATGATGGACCAAAGTGTTAAACAGCCATCCACCATCAAAATCAACACCAGAAATTCACATACCTCAGTAGCACCATTTCAGACACCTTCTCCTTAGACATTGAGGTCGACAGATAAATTGAGCAAGCAGTCACCATGTTTGCCAAGTTGACAACAAGAGTCTGGGAGAATAGAAAGCTTACTACAAACACCAAAATTGTAGGCTATAGGGCATAAATCTTTAGTGTGATGCTCTACAGCAGTGAAACTTGAAGCTTCTACTCCAGACAGGAGAAACACCTCAGCACCTTTCATCTTTGCTGTCTGAGATGAATTCTATGTATCAATTGATCTGACTAGGTTACCAATGCCATAGTTCTCAGCAGTGCCCAGTTATCTAACCTATACAATTCTTCAACAGTTCTAGTTCTGCCGACTTAGACATGTATGCTGTATACTGGATGGGAGGATTCCAAAGGTCCTTCTGTTTTGAGAACTGGGCACTGACAAGAGTACATGACGGTGACCTCATCTTTGCTTCAAGGACATCTGCAAAAGGGACATGAGGGTAATGGACATGGACATTGAGAGGTGGTAAGATGTAGCCAATGATAAAGGGTTATTATATGTATAATTGAAATGCATTGATAATGCATTTATTTTCAAATTTATTTCTTTATAAAATGATAAATAATAAATCTTTATAAAATGGTAAACAATAAATATTGTAATGTACTTGGTTCACATATTTTTATAATTTTGTAAGTAAACATTGACAAGGGAGTCTTAATGTAATAGTGGTATCAACAGAAAAAAAATGTACTATTGACACACCATTTTTTGTGTGCACAAAGGTTAAACATTGCCCAAAATTTATTATAACTGGTCCATACATCAATATATCTGAAATGTTTAGTATTTATTAATTCCATACTCTTTATTGTAATGGGATCTATTTTAATTTTATTTTTTGATAAATGCCAGTGAAAATAACAAATTTTTATTTGACAACAAAAATTGTAAAATAGACATTTGTGGGAAAATGAAATAAAACTAATAAATAAAATAATAAAATAAAGAATAAAATAAATAAATAAATTTTACCAATGATACAAGTTATAAAGAAACTGGGAAGAGTTTATGATCACATGTAAAATTTTATGACCCCACAGAATCTCCTTTTCTAACAATGTCATTTGGACATGTTTCAGCAGCCCTACTCATGAAGTAGAGATTCATCCATCCCAACTCAGTGCAAGGCTGACTTGAGCTTGACCATCTTTACCCTTTCTTATCATTACTTCTTCCCATAAATTATTTCTGAACCAAAAAGGAAAATGGACATAGTCAGTGAAAAGACATTTAATTTAGTTTTAATACAGTCAATATAAAAGGAATAAATGTTCATAGAAGAAAAAAAGTTTCTCTATGCTTCTTCTATCTTCTCAGTTTATATACTGAACATGCACCTAAACTTAAAAAAATACTCATAAAACCCACAAGCTTGTTAGCTTCCACAGATTTATTAGTTATCTATTTTATTTGTTTCCTCTTCAGATAAGTTATGTGGAACAAATTTAATTATGCTTTGCTTCATTAAGCAGACTGGCTCATCATCAGTATGAAGGAATTATTTTATTGTTATAATAATCATTTTTGAACACTTACTTAGCATAGATAGATTCTTGAGCTAGGAATATTGATAATTCTTGTATTAACACCAATGATTAAAAAAACACCTCAAATTAATCCAAATTATTTTCTCTTTTTTATTCTGCAGAAATTTCATATCATAAGTGATAAGAAAAACAAAAGTTCTAGAGTAATTGGTCATGAGTAAGTGGAATTGGAAGAACTACCCAATAAACAAAATTGATAAAGTTTCCAATAAACAATAAGAAAAGGGAGAAAAAAGAGCAGAGTGAAATAATACCAAGCAAACAATATATATGCAAGACAAAACTAGGCAATGCAATAGTAATAAGGCAAAAATGTTCACAAATTATAACTGGTGTTAACACACAAATGGGATACAGACAAGTAGTGAGTTGCAGATTTAGGGGCAGAGTGTGTGACAGTCCTGGGCATCCATATCAAGAAGGCATCCAATCAAAGAGTGAAATAAAAATTTAGTCTATATTTAACTTGTATATTTCATGTTTCATGTGTTTTTACATATTCAAAATGTTTTCCTTTCTCACATTTCTGAGTACTAAGCCCTATAGGACCCCACTACTTGAGTGTTAGGGGCATACAATCAAGGAGTTGGCCCCAGACATCACCAAACCTCTGCACATTACTGCAGACAAGTGATTGTAGTGTTCTAACTTCAGGACAAGAAAGAAAAAAAATATGGCAGATGAGACCAAGACATGATCTATCTTATTGACTAAGAAGAAATCCCAGTATGCATCTGTACAATTTGTCTCTAAATTTGGGTGGGTGACATTATTGCAGTCATTCCCATGACACCATTTCATTCTTACATAAATGAAGGAACATTTTAAAAAAATTAAAAATTTTCTTTTTTGTATATCTTTTGCAGATAGCTGCTTCTTACTGGCAAATGCACGTATTGTGGATTACCCAATTGTTTACTGTAATGATGGATTTTGCAAACTATCTGGATACAACAGGGCAGAGGTTATGCAAAAAAGTAGTACCTGTAGTTTCATGTATGGTGAACTCACAGACAAGAATATTCTTAACAAAGTTCGAGTGGCATTTGAAAAACTACAACAAGAACAAGTGGAAATCCTTCTATATAAGAAAAGCAGTGAGTATTTTAAGATTTATTACATCTGCTGTGTGAAATGTTAGAGTGTGATTTACTCAGCATATAAGTTGTACAATTTATCAGTGCTTTGGATGCAAGTGAAATATACAGAAATAAGCTGTTATTTTTGTGTGTCATTAATTTCAAATGAACATCTTATTGAACAATTACAAAATTAAAAAACTACATAAGATAGATTTCTTTTTATTATAAACCTTATATTTGGTGGATACATGTGTTTGCATAGACATCCTGTTTTTTTAACAGCTTAAACCGATATCTACTAGCTTATCCATTCAAGAGACTTAATAAAAAACATATGCCTTCCAGAAGGGTTTGAACTTGCATCCCTTTTATAAGGGAAACCACCATTAAGCCCAGTATAGTTTTAAACCACTCAGTCACAAAAGACTATGAAGAAAAATAGAGGAGTATGTAAATTAATTTTATAGAAAATTCAATTACCCTATTAAAGAAATACTTATCTAGTGTTCAGATCATTCAAAGCCTGTATATGCTAACTTTTATAAACATGTGTATCCATTATATATAACACTTACAATAATAAGAAATAATGCCATTACTGTAAATAAAATCCATTAAGTCCTTATAAGAGAGATTGTAAAAGGAATAAGGAAACTCATGTTATTGAAAGAAAATTGCTTGTATTATTAAAATTACCAATACTGTGTATGCGACTGCCTTAATAATCAGTTAAGCAAGAGATTATTTTGAAAAAATGGTAACCTTTTAACCAAATCGGTGTTCATATTGAATCATTAAAATTATTGCCATTTTTTATACATAAATTACTAAGCATTGTAGTTTATCTGCATACAGACTAAAAGACTTTAAGATATACTTATTGAATCTATTTTTAAAAAAGTGATATAATGCCATTAGCTGATATTCAATGAGTGAATCGTTTATTAAAACAAATATAAACAAGATCTTCTGTAAAGAATTTTATCATGAGAATATAAAGTTTATTTTGGGGCCCCTTTTACTTCACCATTAGTCATTTTGTTTTTATCCACTATGGTTTTTATTCTATGAGCTCTAAGGTTTACATAAATATGAATACTACTTTTCAATATATTGCAAAAGTTTTCTGAGAGTCTAGGAAATTTCTAAACTCATTTTACACTAAACTCTCAGGCCAAACTTGGACATCAAGTCTACTTTGGTTCCCTGCAATTTGTATGATCTATCCCATATATCTCACTAATATAAGACCTAACATAAACAGAAACAATTTTACAGCTTTTTTTACTAAGTATGATTTTGTCAAATACAGAATTATAATAATGGTATACTTTGTATTAGTGAGACTACATGCTTACAATTATTCCAAGAGTTAGTCGCTCTCTCTCTCTCTCTCTTTCTCTATCTCTGTATCTATCTCCAAGTCCTACACGCATTCCATAACTAGACTTACTTTTCTTTAATATCTGACAAATATGTATTACTGTGATTGTTAGGAAAGATAATCAAGTTGATTCCCAAGAAATTCTTCACCAATTTGAATTCAGAGACCAGCCAACAATCAAAGTGAGAGAACCAAGTGTGCATTGTCATTTTTCAAGAGGCTTTACCCATATTAAGAATTCAGTGTTTTTGTTCTCCCAGACTAGCTGCTAACGAAGATTAGAAAACCCACACAAATTATCTTTTCAAATGGATCTACTGCAGATTTGTATTCTTTGAGTTCTTCTTTGCATACACTGATTGCCAACCAAGGCCAGAGGATCCATGGAGCTATTTTTAAGAATTATATACCTGTTTTGAATTCAGAGTTTTTAGTCTCCTAGAGTAGTTGCTAACCAAGATTAGACAACCCACACAACTGATCTTTTTCAAATGGCTCTACTGCAGTTTTGTATTCTTTGAGATCTTCTTTGCCTATACTGATTGCCAACCAATGCCAGAGGAACCATGCAGCTACTTTTAAGGACTATATCCCTGTTTTGAATTCAGAGTTTTTAGTCTCCTAGAGTAGTTGCTAACCAAGATTAGACAACCCACACAACTGATCTTTTTCAAATGGCTCTACTGCAGTTTTGTATTCTTTGAGATCTTCTTTGCCTATACTGATTGCCAACCAAGGCCAGAGGAACCATGCAGCTACTTTTAAGGACTATATCCCTGTTTTGAATTCAGAGTTTTTAGTCTCCTAGAGTAGTTGCTAACCAAGATTAGACAACACACACAACTGAACTTTTTCAAATGTCTCTACTGCAGTTTTGTATTCTTTGATTTCTTCTTTGCCTATACTGATTGCCAACCAAGGCCAGAGGAACCATGCAGCTACTTTTAAGGACTATATCCCTGTTTTGAATTCAGAGTTTTTAGTCTCCTAGAGTAGTTGCTAACCAAGATTAGACAACACACACAACTGAACTTTTTCAAATGTCTCTACTGCAGTTTTGTATTCTTTGATGTCTTCTTTGCCTATACTGATTGCCAACCAAGGCCAGAGGACCCATGCAGCTACTTTTAAGGACTATATCCCTGTTTTGAATTCAGAGTTTTTAGTCTCCTAGAGTAGTTGCTAACCAAGATTAGACAACCCACACAACTGATCTTTTTCAAATAGCTCTACTGCAGTTTTGTATTCTTTGAGATCTTCTTTGCCTATACTGATTGCCAACCAATGCCAGAGGAACCATGCAGCTACTTTTAAGGACTATATCCCTGTTTTGAATTCAGAGTTTTTAGTCTCCTAGAGTAGTTGCTAACCAAGATTAGACAACCCACACAACTGATCTTTTTCAAATAGCTCTACTGCAGTTTTGTATTCTTTGAGATCTTCTTTGCCTATACTGATTGCCAACCAAGGCCAGAGGACCCATGCAGCTACTTTTAAGGACTATATCCCTGTTTTGAATTCAGAGTTTTTAGTCTCCTAGAGTAGTTGCTAACCAAGATTAGACAACCCACACAACTGATCTTTTTCAAATGGCTCTACTGCAGTTTTGTATTCTTTGAGATCTTCTTTGCCTATACTGATTGCCAACCAATGCCAGAGGAACCATGCAGCTACTTTTAAGGACTATATCCCTGTTTTGAATTCAGAGTTTTTAGTCTCCTAGAGTAGTTGCTAACCAAGATTAGACAACACACACAACTGATCTTTTTCAAATGGCTCTACTGCAGTTTTGTATTCTTTGAGATCTTCTTTGCCTATACTGATTGCCAACCAAGGCCAGAGGAACCATGCAGCTACTTTTAAGGACTATATCCCTGTTTTGAATTCAGAGTTTTTAGTCTCCTAGAGTAGTTGCTAACCAAGATTAGACAACACACACAACTGAACTTTTTCAAATGTCTCTACTGCAGTTTTGTATTCTTTGATTTCTTCTTTGCCTATACTGATTGCCAACCAAGGCCAGAGGACCCATGCAGCTACTTTTAAGGACTATATCCCTGTTTTGAATTCAGAGTTTTTAGTCTCCTAGAGTAGTTGCTAACCAAGATTAGACAACCCACACAACTGATCTTTTTCAAATAGCTCTACTGCAGTTTTGTATTCTTTGAGATCTTCTTTGCCTATACTGATTGCCGACCAATGCCAGAGGAACCATGCAGCTACTTTTAAGGACTATATCCCTGTTTTGAATTCAGAGTTTTTAGTCTCCTGGAGTAGTTGCTAACCAAGATTAGACAACCCACAGAACTGATCTTTTTCAAATAGCTCTACTGCAGTTTTGTATTCTTTGAGATCTTCTTTGCCTATACTGATTGCCAACCAAGGCCAGAGGACCCATGCAGCTACTTTTAAGGACTATATCCCTGTTTTGAATTCAGAGTTTTTAGTCTCCTAGAGTAGTTGCTAACCAAGATTAGACAACCCACACAACTGATCTTTTTCAAATAGCTCTACTGCAGTTTTGTATTCTTTGAGATGTTCTTTGCCTATACTGATTGCCAACCAAGGCCAGAGGACCCATGCAGCTACTTTTAAGGACTATATCCCTGTTTTGAATTCAGAGTTTTTAGTCTCCTAGAGTAGTTGCTAACCAAGATTAGACAACCCACACAACTGATCTTTTTCAAATGGCTCTACTGCAGTTTTGTATTCTTTGAGATCTTCTTTGCCTATACTGATTGCCAACCAATGCCAGAGGAACCATGCAGCTACTTTTAAGGACTATATCCCTGTTTTGAATTCAGAGTTTTTAGTCTCCTAGAGTAGTTGCTAACCAAGATTAGACAACCCACACAACTGATCTTTTTCAAATAGCTCTACTGCAGTTTTGTATTCTTTGAGATCTTCTTTGCCTATACTGATTGCCAACCAATGCCAGAGGAACCATGCAGCTACTTTTAAGGACTATATCCCTGTTTTGAATTCAGAGTTTTTAGTCTCCTAGAGTAGTTGCTAACCAAGATTAGACAACCCACACAACTGATCTTTTTCAAATAGCTCTACTGCAGTTTTGTATTCTTTGAGATCTTCTTTGCCTATACTGATTGCCAACCAAGGCCAGAGGACCCATGCAGCTACTTTTAAGGACTATATCCCTGTTTTGAATTCAGAGTTTTTAGTCTCCTAGAGTAGTTGCTAACCAAGATTAGACAACCCACACAACTGATCTTTTTCAAATGGCTCTACTGCAGTTTTGTATTCTTTGATTTCTTCTTTGCCTATACTGATTGCCAACCAATGCCAGAGGACCCATGCAGCTACTTTTAAGGACTATATCCCTGTTTTGAATTCAGAGTTTTTAGTCTCCTAGAGTAGTTGCTAACCAAGATTAGACAACACACACAACTGATCTTTTTCAAATGGCTCTACTGCAGTTTTGTATTCTTTGAGATCTTCTTTGCCTATACTGATTGCCAACCAAGGCCAGAGGAACCATGCAGCTACTTTTAAGGACTATATCCCTGTTTTGAATTCAGAGTTTTTAGTCTCCTAGAGTAGTTGCTAACCAAGATTAGACAACACACACAACTGAACTTTTTCAAATGTCTCTACTGCAGTTTTGTATTCTTTGATTTCTTCTTTGCCTATACTGATTGCCAACCAAGGCCAGAGGACCCATGCAGCTACTTTTAAGGACTATATCCCTGTTTTGAATTCAGAGTTTTTAGTCTCCTAGAGTAGTTGCTAACCAAGATTAGACAACACACACAACTGAACTTTTTCAAATGTCTCTACTGCAGTTTTGTATTCTTTGATTTCTTCTTTGCCTATACTGATTGCCAACCAATGCCAGAGGACCCATGCAGCTACTTTTAAGGACTATATCCCTGTTTTGAATTCAGAGTTTTTAGTCTCCTAGAGTAGTTGCTAACCAAGATTAGACAACCCACACAACTGATCTTTTTCAAATAGCTCTACTGCAGTTTTGTATTCTTTGAGATCTTCTTTGCCTATACTGATTGCCAACCAAGGCCAGAGGACCCATGCAGCTACTTTTAAGGACTATATCCCTGTTTTGAATTCAGAGTTTTTAGTCTCCTAGAGTAGTTGCTAACCAGGATTAGACAACCCACACAACTGATCTTTTTCAAATAGCTCTACTGCAGTTTTGTATTCTTTGAGATGTTCTTTGCCTATACTGATTGCCAACCAAGGCCAGAGGACCCATGCAGCTACTTTTAAGGACTATATCCCTGTTTTGAATTCAGAGTTTTTAGTCTCCTAGAGTAGTTGCTAACCAAGATTAGACAACCCACACAACTGATCTTTTTCAAATGGCTCTACTGCAGTTTTGTATTCTTTGAGATCTTCTTTGCCTATACTGATTGCCAACCAATGCCAGAGGAACCATGCAGCTACTTTTAAGGACTATATCCCTGTTTTGAATTCAGAGTTTTTAGTCTCCTAGAGTAGTTGCTAACCAAGATTAGACAACCCACACAACTGATCTTTTTCAAATGGCTCTACTGCAGTTTTGTATTCTTTGAGATCTTCTTTGCCTATACTGATTGCCAACCAATGCCAGAGGAACCATGCAGCTACTTTTAAGGACTATATCCCTGTTTTGAATTCAGAGTTTTTAGTCTCCTAGAGTAGTTGCTAACCAAGATTAGACAACACACACAACTGATCTTTTTCAAATGGCTCTACTGCAGTTTTGTATTCTTTGAGATCTTCTTTGCCTATACTGATTGCCAACCAAGGCCAGAGGAACCATGCAGCTACTTTTAAGGACTATATCCCTGTTTTGAATTCAGAGTTTTTAGTCTCCTAGAGTAGTTGCTAACCAAGATTAGACAACACACACAACTGAACTTTTTCAAATGTCTCTACTGCAGTTTTGTATTCTTTGATGTCTTCTTTGCCTATACTGATTGCCAACCAAGGCCAGAGGACCCATGCAGCTACTTTTAAGGACTATATCCCTGTTTTGAATTCAGAGTTTTTAGTCTCCTAGAGTAGTTGCTAACCAAGATTAGACAACCCACACAACTGATCTTTTTCAAATAGCTCTACTGCAGTTTTGTATTCTTTGAGATCTTCTTTGCCTATACTGATTGCCAACCAATGCCAGAGGAACCATGCAGCTACTTTTAAGGACTATATCCCTGTTTTGAATTCAGAGTTTTTAGTCTCCTAGAGTAGTTGCTAACCAAGATTAGACAACCCACACAACTGATCTTTTTCAAATAGCTCTACTGCAGTTTTGTATTCTTTGAGATCTTCTTTGCCTATACTGATTGCCAACCAAGGCCAGAGGACCCATGCAGCTACTTTTAAGGACTATATCCCTGTTTTGAATTCAGAGTTTTTAGTCTCCTAGAGTAGTTGCTAACCAAGATTAGACAACCCACACAACTGATCTTTTTCAAATGGCTCTACTGCAGTTTTGTATTCTTTGAGATCTTCTTTGCCTATACTGATTGCCAACCAATGCCAGAGGAACCATGCAGCTACTTTTAAGGACTATATCCCTGTTTTGAATTCAGAGTTTTTAGTCTCCTAGAGTAGTTGCTAACCAAGATTAGACAACACACACAACTGATCTTTTTCAAATGGCTCTACTGCAGTTTTGTATTCTTTGAGATCTTCTTTGCCTATACTGATTGCCAACCAAGGCCAGAGGAACCATGCAGCTACTTTTAAGGACTATATCCCTGTTTTGAATTCAGAGTTTTTAGTCTCCTAGAGTAGTTGCTAACCAAGATTAGACAACACACACAACTGAACTTTTTCAAATGTCTCTACTGCAGTTTTGTATTCTTTGATTTCTTCTTTGCCTATACTGATTGCCAACCAAGGCCAGAGGACCCATGCAGCTACTTTTAAGGACTATATCCCTGTTTTGAATTCAGAGTTTTTAGTCTCCTAGAGTAGTTGCTAACCAAGATTAGACAACCCACACAACTGATCTTTTTCAAATAGCTCTACTGCAGTTTTGTATTCTTTGAGATCTTCTTTGCCTATACTGATTGCCGACCAATGCCAGAGGAACCATGCAGCTACTTTTAAGGACTATATCCCTGTTTTGAATTCAGAGTTTTTAGTCTCCTGGAGTAGTTGCTAACCAAGATTAGACAACCCACAGAACTGATCTTTTTCAAATAGCTCTACTGCAGTTTTGTATTCTTTGAGATCTTCTTTGCCTATACTGATTGCCAACCAAGGCCAGAGGACCCATGCAGCTACTTTTAAGGACTATATCCCTGTTTTGAATTCAGAGTTTTTAGTCTCCTAGAGTAGTTGCTAACCAAGATTAGACAACCCACACAACTGATCTTTTTCAAATGGCTCTACTGCAGTTTTGTATTCTTTGAGATCTTCTTTGCCTATACTGATTGCCAACCAATGCCAGAGGAACCATGCAGCTACTTTTAAGGACTATATCCCTGTTTTGAATTCAGAGTTTTTAGTCTCCTAGAGTAGTTGCTAACCAAGATTAGACAACCCACACAACTGATCTTTTTCAAATGGCTCTACTGCAGTTTTGTATTCTTTGAGATCTTCTTTGCCTATACTGATTGCCAACCAATGCCAGAGGAACCATGCAGCTACTTTTAAGGACTATATCCCTGTTTTGAATTCAGAGTTTTTAGTCTCCTAGAGTAGTTGCTAACCAAGATTAGACAACACACACAACTGATCTTTTTCAAATGGCTCTACTGCAGTTTTGTATTCTTTGAGATCTTCTTTGCCTATACTGATTGCCAACCAAGGCCAGAGGAACCATGCAGCTACTTTTAAGGACTATATCCCTGTTTTGAATTCAGAGTTTTTAGTCTCCTAGAGTAGTTGCTAACCAAGATTAGACAACCCACACAACTGATCTTTTTCAAATGGCTCTACTGCAGTTTTGTATTCTTTGAGATCTTCTTTGCCTATACTGATTGCCAACCAATGCCAGAGGAACCATGCAGCTACTTTTAAGGACTATATCCCTGTTTTGAATTCAGAGTTTTTAGTCTCCTAGAGTAGTTGCTAACCAAGATTAGACAACACACACAACTGATCTTTTTCAAATGGCTCTACTGCAGTTTTGTATTCTTTGAGATCTTCTTTGCCTATACTGATTGCCAACCAAGGCCAGAGGAACCATGCAGCTACTTTTAAAAACTATATCCCTGTTTTGAATTCAGAGTTTTTAGTCTCCTAGAGTAGTTGCTAACCAAGATTAGACAACACACACAACTGAACTTTTTCAAATGTCTCTACTGCAGTTTTTTATTCTTTGATTTCTTCTTTGCCTATACTGATTGCCAACCAAGGCCAGAGGACCCATGCAGCTACTTTTAAGGACTATATCCCTGTTTTGAATTCAGAGTTTTTAGTCTCCTAGAGTAGTTGCTAACCAAGATTAGACAACCCACACAACTGATCTTTTTCAAATAGCTCTACTGCAGTTTTGTATTCTTTGAGATCTTCTTTGCCTATACTGATTGCCAACCAATGCCAGAGGAACCATGCAGCTACTTTTAAGGACTATATCCCTGTTTTGAATTCAGAGTTTTTAGTCTCCTAGAGTAGTTGCTAACCAAGATTAGACAACCCACACAACTGATCTTTTTCAAATAGCTCTACTGCAGTTTTGTATTCTTTGAGATCTCCTTTGCCTATACTGATTGCCAACCAAGGCCAGAGGACCCATGCAGCTACTTTTAAGGACTATATCCCTGTTTTGAATTCAGAGTTTTTAGTCTCCTAGAGTAGTTGCTAACCAAGATTAGACAACCCACACAACTGATCTTTTTCAAATGGCTCTACTGCAGTTTTGTATTCTTTGAGATCTTCTTTGCCTATACTGATTGCCAACCAATGCCAGAGGAACCATGCAGCTACTTTTAAGGACTATATCCCTGTTTTGAATTCAGAGTTTTTAGTCTCCTAGAGTAGTTGCTAACCAAGATTAGACAACACACACAACTGATCTTTTTCAAATGGCTCTACTGCAGTTTTGTATTCTTTGAGATCTTCTTTGCCTATACTGATTGCCAACCAAGGCCAGAGGAACCATGCAGCTACTTTTAAGGACTATATCCCTGTTTTGAATTCAGAGTTTTTAGTCTCCTAGAGTAGTTGCTAACCAAGATTAGACAACACACACAACTGAACTTTTTCAAATGTCTCTACTGCAGTTTTTTATTCTTTGATTTCTTCTTTGCCTATACTGATTGCCAACCAAGGCCAGAGGACCCATGCAGCTACTTTTAAGGACTATATCCCTGTTTTGAATTCAGAGTTTTTAGTCTCCTAGAGTAGTTGCTAACCAAGATTAGACAACACACACAACTGAACTTTTTCAAATGTCTCTACTGCAGTTTTGTATTCTTTGATTTCTTCTTTGCCTATACTGATTGCCAACCAAGGCCAGAGGACCCATGCAGCTACTTTTAAGGACTATATCCCTGTTTTGAATTCAGAGTTTTTAGTCTCCTAGAGTAGTTGCTAACCAAGATTAGACAACCCACACAACTGATCTTTTTCAAATAGCTCTACTGCAGTTTTGTATTCTTTGAGATCTCCTTTGCCTATACTGATTGCCAACCAAGGCCAGAGGACCCATGCAGCTACTTTTAAGGACTATATCCCTGTTTTGAATTCAGAGTTTTTAGTCTCCTAGAGTAGTTGCTAACCAAGATTAGACAACCCACACAACTGATCTTTTTCAAATGGCTCTACTGCAGTTTTGTATTCTTTGAGATCTTCTTTGCCTATACTGATTGCCAACCAATGCCAGAGGAACCATGCAGCTACTTTTAAGGACTATATCCCTGTTTTGAATTCAGAGTTTTTAGTCTCCTAGAGTAGTTGCTAACCAAGATTAGACAACACACACAACTGATCTTTTTCAAATGGCTCTACTGCAGTTTTGTATTCTTTGAGATCTTCTTTGCCTATACTGATTGCCAACCAAGGCCAGAGGAACCATGCAGCTACTTTTAAGGACTATATCCCTGTTTTGAATTCAGAGTTTTTAGTCTCCTAGAGTAGTTGCTAACCAAGATTAGACAACACACACAACTGAACTTTTTCAAATGTCTCTACTGCAGTTTTGTATTCTTTGATTTCTTCTTTGCCTATACTGATTGCCAACCAAGGCCAGAGGACCCATGCAGCTACTTTTAAGGACTATATCCCTGTTTTGAATTCAGAGTTTTTAGTCTCCTAGAGTAGTTGCTAACCAAGATTAGACAACCCACACAACTGATCTTTTTCAAATAGCTCTACTGCAGTTTTGTATTCTTTGAGATCTTCTTTGCCTATACTGATTGCCAACCAATGCCAGAGGAACCATGCAGCTACTTTTAAGGACTATATCCCTGTTTTGAATTCAGAGTTTTTAGTCTCCTGGAGTAGTTGCTAACCAAGATTAGACAACCCACACAACTGATCTTTTTCAAATAGCTCTACTGCAGTTTTGTATTCTTTGAGATCTTCTTTGCCTATACTGATTGCCAACCAAGGCCAGAGGACCCATGCAGCTACTTTTAAGGACTATATCCCTGTTTTGAATTCAGAGTTTTTAGTCTCCTAGAGTAGTTGCTAACCAAGATTAGACAACCCACACAACTGATCTTTTTCAAATGGCTCTACTGCAGTTTTGTATTCTTTGAGATCTTCTTTGCCTATACTGATTGCCAACCAATGCCAGAGGAACCATGCAGCTACTTTTAAGGACTATATCCCTGTTTTGAATTCAGAGTTTTTAGTCTCCTAGAGTAGTTGCTAACCAAGATTAGACAACCCACACAACTGATCTTTTTCAAATGGCTCTACTGCAGTTTTGTATTCTTTGAGATCTTCTTTGCCTATACTGATTGCCAACCAATGCCAGAGGAACCATGCAGCTACTTTTAAGGACTATATCCCTGTTTTGAATTCAGAGTTTTTAGTCTCCTAGAGTAGTTGCTAACCAAGATTAGACAACACACACAACTGATCTTTTTCAAATGGCTCTACTGCAGTTTTGTATTCTTTGAGATCTTCTTTGCCTATACTGATTGCCAACCAAGGCCAGAGGAACCATGCAGCTACTTTTAAGGACTATATCCCTGTTTTGAATTCAGAGTTTTTAGTCTCCTAGAGTAGTTGCTAACCAAGATTAGACAACACACACAACTGAACTTTTTCAAATGTCTCTACTGCAGTTTTGTATTCTTTGATTTCTTCTTTGCCTATACTGATTGCCAACCAAGGCCAGAGGACCCATGCAGCTACTTTTAAGAACTATATCCCTGTTTTGAATTCAGAGTTTTTAGTCTCCTAGAGTAGTTGCTAACCAAGATTAGACAACCCACACAACTGATCTTTTTCAAATAGCTCTACTGCAGTTTTGTATTCTTTGAGATCTTCTTTGCCTATACTGATTGCCAACCAAGGCCAGAGGACCCATGCAGCTACTTTTAAGGACTATATCCCTGTTTTGAATTCAGAGTTTTTAGTCTCCTAGAGTAGTTGCTAACCAAGATTAGACAACCCACACAACTGATCTTTTTCAAATGGCTCTACTGCAGTTTTGTATTCTTTGAGATCTTCTTTGCCTATACTGATTGCCAACCAATGCCAGAGGAACCATGCAGCTACTTTTAAGGACTATATCCCTGTTTTGAATTCAGAGTTTTTAGTCTCCTAGAGTAGTTGCTAACCAAGATTAGACAACACACACAACTGATCTTTTTCAAATGGCTCTACTGCAGTTTTGTATTCTTTGAGATCTTCTTTGCCTATACTGATTGCCAACCAAGGCCAGAGGAACCATGCAGCTACTTTTAAGGACTATATCCCTGTTTTGAATTCAGAGTTTTTAGTCTCCTAGAGTAGTTGCTAACCAAGATTAGACAACACACACAACTGAACTTTTTCAAATGTCTCTACTGCAGTTTTGTATTCTTTGATTTCTTCTTTGCCTATACTGATTGCCAACCAAGGCCAGAGGACCCATGCAGCTACTTTTAAGGACTATATCCCTGTTTTGAATTCAGAGTTTTTAGTCTCCTAGAGTAGTTGCTAACCAAGATTAGACAACCCACACAACTGATCTTTTTCAAATAGCTCTACTGCAGTTTTGTATTCTTTGAGATCTTCTTTGCCTATACTGATTGCCAACCAAGGCCAGAGGACCCATGCAGCTACTTTTAAGGACTATATCCCTGTTTTGAATTCAGAGTTTTTAGTCTCCTAGAGTAGTTGCTAACCAAGATTAGACAATCCACACAACTGATCTTTTTCAAATGGCTCTACTGCAGTTTTGTATTCTTTGAGATCTTCTTTGCCTATACTGATTGCCAACCAATGCCAGAGGAACCATGCAGCTACTTTTAAGGACTATATCCCTGTTTTGAATTCAGAGTTTTTAGTCTCCTAGAGTAGTTGCTAACCAAGATTAGACAACCCACACAACTGATCTTTTTCAAATGGCTCTACTGCAGTTTTGTATTCTTTGAGATCTTCTTTGCCTATACTGATTGCCAACCAATGCCAGAGGAACCATGCAGCTACTTTTAAGGACTATATCCCTGTTTTGAATTCAGAGTTTTTAGTCTCCTAGAGTAGTTGCTAACCAAGATTAGACAACACACACAACTGATCTTTTTCAAATGGCTCTACTGCAGTTTTGTATTCTTTGAGATCTTCTTTGCCTATACTGATTGCCAACCAAGGCCAGAGGAACCATGCAGCTACTTTTAAGGACTATATCCCTGTTTTGAATTCAGAGTTTTTAGTCTCCTAGAGTAGTTGCTAACCAAGATTAGACAACCCACACAACTGATCTTTTTCAAATAGCTCTACTGCAGTTTTGTATTCTTTGAGATCTTCTTTGCCTATACTGATTGCCAACCAAGGCCAGAGGACCCATGCAGCTACTTTTAAGGACTATATCCCTGTTTTGAATTCAGAGTTTTTAGTCTCCTAGAGTAGTTGCTAACCAAGATTAGACAACCCACACAACTGATCTTTTTCAAATGGCTCTACTGCAGTTTTGTATTCTTTGAGATCTTCTTTGCCTATACTGATTGCCAACCAATGCCAGAGGAACCATGCAGCTACTTTTAAGGACTATATCCCTGTTTTGAATTCAGAGTTTTTAGTCTCCTAGAGTAGTTGCTAACCAAGATTAGACAACCCACACAACTGATCTTTTTCAAATGGCTCTACTGCAGTTTTGTATTCTTTGAGATCTTCTTTGCCTATACTGATTGCCAACCAATGCCAGAGGAACCATGCAGCTACTTTTAAGGACTATATCCCTGTTTTGAATTCAGAGTTTTTAGTCTCCTAGAGTAGTTGCTAACCAAGATTAGACAACACACACAACTGATCTTTTTCAAATGGCTCTACTGCAGTTTTGTATTCTTTGAGATCTTCTTTGCCTATACTGATTGCCAACCAATGCCAGAGGACCCATGCAGCTACTTTTAAGGACTATATCCCTGTTTTGAATTCAGAGTTTTTAGTCTCCTAGAGTAGTTGCTAACCAAGATTAGACAACCCACACAACTGATCTTTTTCAAATAGCTCTACTGCAGTTTTGTATTCTTTGAGATCTTCTTTGCCTATACTGATTGCCAACCAATGCCAGAGGAACCATGCAGCTACTTTTAAGGACTATATCCCTGTTTTGAATTCAGAGTTTTTAGTCTCCTAGAGTAGTTGCTAACCAAGATTAGACAACCCACACAACTGATCTTTTTCAAATAGCTCTACTCCAGTTTTGTATTCTTTGAGATCTTCTTTGCCTATACTGATTGCCAACCAAGGCCAGAGGACCCATGCAGCTACTTTTAAGGACTATATCCCTGTTTTGAATTCAGAGTTTTTAGTCTCCTAGAGTAGTTGCTAACCAAGATTAGACAACCCACACAACTGATCTTTTTCAAATGGCTCTACTGCAGTTTTGTATTCTTTGAGATCTTCTTTGCCTATACTGATTGCCAACCAATGCCAGAGGAACCATGCAGCTACTTTTAAGGACTATATCCCTGTTTTGAATTCAGAGTTTTTAGTCTCCTAGAGTAGTTGCTAACCAAGATTAGACAACACACACAACTGAACTTTTTCAAATGTCTCTACTGCAGTTTTGTATTCTTTGATTTCTTCTTTGCCTATACTGATTGCCAACCAAGGCCAGAGGACCCATGCAGCTACTTTTAAGGACTATATCCCTGTTTTGAATTCAGAGTTTTTAGTCTCCTAGAGTAGTTGCTAACCAAGATTAGACAACCCACACAACTGATCTTTTTCAAATAGCTCTACTGCAGTTTTGTATTCTTTGAGATCTTCTTTGCCTATACTGATTGCCGACCAATGCCAGAGGAACCATGCAGCTACTTTTAAGGACTATATCCCTGTTTTGAATTCAGAGTTTTTAGTCTCCTGGAGTAGTTGCTAACCAAGATTAGACAACCCACACAACTGATCTTTTTCAAATAGCTCTACTGCAGTTTTGTATTCTTTGAGATCTTCTTTGCCTATACTGATTGCCAACCAAGGCCAGAGGACCCATGCAGCTACTTTTAAGGACTATATCCCTGTTTTGAATTCAGAGTTTTTAGTCTCCTAGAGTAGTTGCTAACCAAGATTAGACAACCCACACAACTGATCTTTTTCAAATGGCTCTACTGCAGTTTTGTATTCTTTGAGATCTTCTTTGCCTATACTGATTGCCAACCAATGCCAGAGGAACCATGCAGCTACTTTTAAGGACTATATCCCTGTTTTGAATTCAGAGTTTTTAGTCTCCTAGAGTAGTTGCTAACCAAGATTAGACAACCCACACAACTGATCTTTTTCAAATGGCTCTACTGCAGTTTTGTATTCTTTGAGATCTTCTTTGCCTATACTGATTGCCAACCAATGCCAGAGGAACCATGCAGCTACTTTTAAGGACTATATCCCTGTTTTGAATTCAGAGTTTTTAGTCTCCTAGAGTAGTTGCTAACCAAGATTAGACAACACACACAACTGATCTTTTTCAAATGGCTCTACTGCAGTTTTGTATTCTTTGAGATCTTCTTTGCCTATACTGATTGCCAACCAAGGCCAGAGGAACCATGCAGCTACTTTTAAGGACTATATCCCAGTTTTGAATTCAGAGTTTTTAGTCTCCTAGAGTAGTTGCTAACCAAGATTAGACAACCCACACAACTGATCTTTTTCAAATGGCTCTACTGCAGTTTTGTATTCTTTGAGATCTTCTTTGCCTATACTGATTGCCAACCAATGCCAGAGGAACCATGCAGCTACTTTTAAGGACTATATCCCTGTTTTGAATTCAGAGTTTTTAGTCTCCTAGAGTAGTTGCTAACCAAGATTAGACAACCCACACAACTGATCTTTTTCAAATGGCTCTACTGCAGTTTTGTATTCTTTGAGATCTTCTTTGCCTATACTGATTGCCAACCAATGCCAGAGGAACCATGCAGCTACTTTTAAGGACTATATCCCTGTTTTGAATTCAGAGTTTTTAGTCTCCTAGAGTAGTTGCTAACCAAGATTAGACAACACACACAACTGATCTTTTTCAAATGGCTCTACTGCAGTTTTGTATTCTTTGAGATCTTCTTTGCCTATACTGATTGCCAACCAAGGCCAGAGGAACCATGCAGCTACTTTTAAGGACTATATCCCTGTTTTGAATTCAGAGTTTTTAGTCTCCTAGAGTAGTTGCTAACCAAGATTAGACAACACACACAACTGAACTTTTTCAAATAGCTCTACTGCAGTTTTGTATTCTTTGAGATCTTCTTTGCCTATACTGATTGCCAACCAATGCCAGAGGAACCATGCAGCTACTTTTAAGGACTAAATCCCTGTTTTGAATTCAGAGTTTTTAGTCTCCTAGAGTAGTTGCTAACCAAGATTAGACAACCAACACAACTGATCTTTTTCAAATGGCTCTACTGCAGTTTTGTATTCTTTGAGATCTTCTTTGCCTATACTGATTGCCAACCAAGGCCAGAGGACCCATGCAGCTACTTTTAAGGACTATATCCCTGTTTTGAATTCAGAGTTTTTAGTCTCCTAGAGTAGTTGCTAACCAAGATTAGACAACCCACACAACTGATCTTTTTCAAATAGCTCTACTGCAGTTTTGTATTCTTTGAGATCTTCTTTGCCTATACTGATTGCTAACCAAGGCCAGAGGAACCATGCAGCTACTTTTAAGGACTATATCCCTGTTTTGAATTCAGAGTTTTTAGTCTCCTAGAGTAGTTGCTAACCAAGATTAGACAACCCACACAACTGATCTTTTTCAAATAGCTCTACTGCAGTTTTGTATTCTTTGAGATCTTCTTTGCCTATACTGATTGCCAACCAATGCCAGAGGAACCATGCAGCTACTTTTAAGGACTATATCCCTGTTTTGAATTCAGAGTTTTTAGTCTCCTAGAGTAGTTGCTAACCAAGATTAGACAACCCACACAACTGATCTTTTTCAAATGGCTCTACTGCAGTTTTGTATTCTTTGAGATCTTCTTTGCATATACTGATTGCCAACCAAGGCCATAGGATCCATGCAGATATTTTTAAGGACGATATCCCGGTTTTGAATTATGAGTTTTTATTCTCCTAGACTAGTCGCTAACCATGATTAGACAACCCACATAAATGATCTTTTTCAAATGGTTCTACTCCTGTTCCATGTTGTTTGAGTTCTTCTTTGGCTACACTTATTGCCAACCAAGGCCATAGGATAAATGCAGCTATTTTAAGGACTATATCCCTGTTTTGAATTCAGAGTTTTAATCTCCTAGACTAGTCGCTAACGAAGATTAGACAACCCACACAAATGATCTTTTACAAATGGCTCTACTGCAGTTTTGAATTCTTTGAGTTCTTCTTTGCCTAACACTGACTGGCAACCAATGCCAGAGCTATTTTCAGGACTATATCCCTGTTTTGAATTCAGCATTTTTATTCTCTTAGACTAGTTGTTAACCAAGATTAGATAACCCACACAAATGATATTTTCAAATGGTTTTACTCCTGTTCCATGTTCTTTTTCTTCTTTGGCTACACTGATTGCCAACCAAGGCCATAGGATAAATGCAGCTATTTTTAAGGACTATATCCCTGTTTTGAATTCAGAGTTTTTATTCTCCTAGACTAGTCGCAAACAAAGATTAGGCAACCCACACAAATGATCTTTTTCAAATGGTTCTACTCCTGTTCCATATTTTTTGAGTTCTTCTTTGCCTACAAGGATTGCCAACCAAGGCGCCACAGCATCCATGCAGCTATTTTTCAGGACTATATCCCTGTTTTGAATTCAGTATTTTTATTCTCTTAGACTAGTCGCTACCCAAGATTAGATAACCCACACAAATGATATTTTCAAATGGTTTTACTCCTGTTCCATGTTCTTTTTCTTCTTTGGCTACAATGATTGCCAACCAAGGCCATAGGATAAATTCAGCTATTTTTAAGGACTATATCCCTTCTTTTGAATTCAGAGTTTTTATTCTCCTAAACTAGTCGCTAACCAAGATTAGACAACCGACACAACTGATCTTTTTCAAATTTCTCTACTGCAGGTTTGTATTCTTTGAGTTCTTCTTTGCCTACACTGACTAGCAACCAAGGCCATAGGATCCAGGCAGCTATTTTTAAGAACTATATCCCTGTTTTGAATTCAGAGTTTTAATCTCCTAGACTAGTTGCTAACGAAGATTAGACAACCCACACAAATGATCTTTTACAAATGGCTCTACTGCAGTTTTGAATTCTTTGAGTTCTTCTTTGCCTAACACTGACTGGCAACCAATGCCAGAGCTATTTTCAGGACTATATCCCTGTTTTGAATTCAGCATTTTTATTCTCTTAGACTAGTTGTTAACCAAGATTAGATAACCCACACAAATGATATTTTCAAATGGTTTTACTCCTGTTCCATGTTCTTTTTCTTCTTTGGCTACACTGATTGCCAACCAAGGCCATAGGATAAATGCAGCTATTTTTAAGGACTATATCCCTGTTTTGAATTCAGAGTTTTTATTCTCCTAGACTAGTCGCAAACAAAGATTAGGCAACCCACACAAATTATCTTTTTCAAATGGTTCTACTCCTGTTCCATATTTTTTGAGTTCTTCTTTGCCTACAAGGATTGCCAACCAAGGCGCCACAGCATCCATGCAGCTATTTTTCAGGACTATATCCCTGTTTTGAATTCAGTATTTTTATTCTCTTAGACTAGTCGCTACCCAAGATTAGATAACCCACACAAATGATATTTTCAAATGGTTTTACTCCTGTTCCATGTTCTTTTTCTTCTTTGGCTACAATGATTGCCAACCAAGGCCATAGGATAAATTCAGCTATTTTTAAGGACTATATCCCTTCTTTTGAATTCAGAGTTTTTATTCTCCTAAACTAGTCGCTAACCAAGATTAGACAACCGACACAACTGATCTTTTTCAAATTTCTCTACTGCAGGTTTGTATTCTTTGAGTTCTTCTTTGCCTACACTGACTAGCAACCAAGGCCATAGGATCCAGGCAGCTATTTTTAAGAACTATATCCCTGTTTTGAATTCAGTTTTTGTTCTCCTAGTCTAGTCACTAACCAAGATTAGACAACCCACACAACTGATCTTTTTCAAATGGCTCTACTGCAGTTTTGTATTCTTTGAGTTCTTCTTTGCCTACACTGATTGCTAACCAAGGCCATAGGATCCATGTAGGTACTTTTAAGGACTATATCCCTGTTTTGAATTCAAAGTTCTTTTGCTATTCACTTATTTTTTAAGAGCTTTTACTACCACTTTGAAGTCAGAGTTGTTCTTCACCTAAACTGACTGCCAACCAGGGCTAGAGATTTGATCTAGGAATCAGAGAAAATAAATTTATACTTTTCTCAAGGACATCAGTGTGAGCTGAACACAGTCTCAATTAGAATTTGAAATATTAATACAGTGTCTTAACCTATTTATAATTAACTGAATTAGAAGAGAATAAATTCAGAAAATTAAATATTGAATAAAGAATCTTTATAGAAAACAAACTTTATATGCAATAACCTGAAATCAATTGTACTCATATTTGAATTTTATTTAAATAATAATAACAGTGATAAATTCTAAAATTATATTTGTATTTGATTATGATTTTAATCTTTCCCTTCAGTGTACATATGGCCATTATAAATTTTACATGGATAATTTCAATAATACTTAATATATATAAAGACAATATATATATGGCTACTGGGCAATCTGATTTATTGTGAAATCCCTAGAAATCAGTTTTCAATCAATCAAAACAAACTTATTTGTCAATTTCTAAAAGAATAAAACAAATTTAAATTATTTGCCTTTCCTTATATGTCTGCTAACTTTACCATAATTTAGAATGGCACTGAGTCCTTTACAGAAATTGGAACAAGAAAGTTTCTTCAAATGAAAAAGCCTGCCTGCTTTGAAAATCAACATTTGTAATTCTTGACTTTTATTTTGGTTTGAACACCTGCCTCTAATGAAGCTGGTAAATCAAAAAAAATTCAGGTGTTAAATAAATTTAAAAAACACTTGCATATAAAATTATATATTCTATAGCAGGGATTCAAATGCATCTATGCAGCCTTGTGGGTGATTAATTATATAAATCCACTCTACAACCACCCCTTTCCCAAATAGGAAACATTACAATCTTCTCACTAGTCTATTGCTATTTCAGTTGCAAATGTTCCTTGATTTCACTAGTTCAGATCTACCATGCCACATACATTAGGACAAATCATCCTTGTTCCCTTCATATTCCATTTGTAAGGAGGAAGTCCCATTTGGACAACTTCTCAAGAACAGCTACTATATGGAAAAGACTCTCGAGAGGATAATTCCCTGATCATTACAATCATAATCTCTTCAACTTTGATTTTAACCATTATCTTTCCTACATACCCTACATGGTTTGTATTGGATAGACAATTAATTAAAGAAAAAATTATTAAGTTTTTGCAATGCAATTCTGGTATCAGTGGTTGTATACACTTTGTATATATTACTTTTTTAAAGTATAAAATTACACTGGTTGCAAACTGTTTATAATATTTGTTCTATATATATATATATATATATATAAGTTTAAAAAATACATTTCCATAAAAAAATTATAAAAATATTTTATAAATTTTTGTCTTAAAACAAAGTAAGGTAATGGTCAATAAACAAATAGGATTCAGTAAGACAGAAGATTGAGACTGACATTGCATTTAAATTCTTCAAAATTGTAAGAGGCAGCGGAGCAAGAAATTGTAATGGATTTCCACAGGCAAGAAGTGTGAGAAAATATACTTTAAGAAGACAATATATGGTTGCATCTAGTTAGTTCAACAGTGAAACAGTGAGACCTAGTTACCAATCTAGTAGCATGTTTAACTTCATGCAGTCCAGGTACTAAGAAGGAAAGCTCATCAGAACAATCTCCATGATAATGTTTATACAAAAGACATGGTCATGTCAGTGATAAAGTAACTGAAGTCTAGATCCCAGGTTAGGACTAATAACATTACAGACCCTTCTTTGAATTTTGTTAAGATTCTTGAGATATATTTAAAGCACCAGACCAGATATGGCAACAATATTTAAAACAAGGATGAATGATAAATTTAAAAATGTCCAAGATGAATTCTGACAATGAAAATTTTCTGGCATGATGCAGTGAACCAACTTTCCTAGCAGAAGACTTAGCAATTAATTCAGTATAATACTTCCACTTCATGTCAGTGGAAAATGTCTACCCAAGTAAGCACACCGTTACTCTCCTGAAGTTTAACATCAGTCATACTGTGATGATTAAATGAAAGTGGTTTTATTTAGGACAAGTGCAAGTATTTTTATTAAAAGATAAATGTAAATATTACGTTATTCAAATCAGCTCAGCAATGTTTTTAGTACTGAATTCATTGTTTTATAAACTCTTATTAGTTTGTGGCTTTTCTTTTAAACAAGATTGTTCCCTGTTAGCTAAGGTGAAAATAGAATGTGATAAAAAAAATTATGGGATTTTCATAAAGTAATAAAAAGAGCATGTAAAACTGACTGAATCATCAAACTGTGTAAAGAAAAAGATTTAAAAAATATCAATGATAAACAACCTATTTCCCTTCCAACAAACCATGGAAACAAAAATTAAACATACATAACATCAGGAAAAAACAGTTAAAATTTTAAAATTTAATGAAGAAAGAGGACTTCAAAAATTTGATACCCATAGGACTGATTGAAGGCAAAAAGGAAAACAACACATAAACTAGCTAGTGAGCTTGTGTAAATGAATGGTGGAACAAGGTTTAGGAGAGATTGCAAAAAGACTGCCAACATCTTGAAGGGGTATGGCACATAGAAGAAGAAGAATGGTCTTGAGTAAATTGATGGTAGAACACGGTTTAATAGAGATAACAAAAAGACAAAATTTATAAAGAGCTACAAAGGACAGGAAATTGTGGAGAGCCATGATCGCTTACGTTTTGAAGGCACAAGGTACATAGAAGAAAAAGAATGAGCTTGTGTAAATGGATGATGGAACAAGGTTTAGGAGAGATAAGAAAAAGACAAAATTTATTAAGAGCTACAAAGGACAGGAAATTGTGGAGAGCCATGATCGCTTATGTCCTGATGGCATACGGTACATAGAAGAAAAAGAATGAGCTTGTGTAAATGGATGATGGAACAAGGTTTAGGAGAGATAAGAAAAAGACAAAATTTATTAAGAGCTACAAAGGACAGGAAATTGTGGAGAGCCATGATCGCTTATGTCCTGAAGGCATACGGTACATAGAAGAAAAAGAATGAGCTTGTGTAAATGGATGATGGAACAAGGTTTAGGAGAGATAAGAAAAAGACAAAATTTATTAAGAGCTACAAAGGACAGGAAATTGTGGAGAGCCATGATCGCTTATGTCCTGATGGCATACGGTACATAGAAGAAAAAGAATGAGCTTGTGTAAATGGATGATGGAACAAGGTTTAGGAGAGATAACAAAAAGACAAAATTTATTAAGAGCTACAAAGGACAGGAAATTGTGGAGAGCCATGATCGCTTATGTCCTGAAGGCATACGGTACATAGAAGAAGAAGAATGAGCTTGTGTAAATGGATGATGGAACAAGGTTTAGGAGAGATAAGAAAAAGACAAAATTTATTAAGAGCTACAAAGGACAGGAAATTGTGGAGAGCCATGATCGCTTATGTCCTGAAGGCATACGGTACATAGAAGAAAAAGAATGAGCTTGTGTAAATGGATGAAGGAACAAGGTTTAGGAGAGATAAGAAAAAGACAAAATTTATTAAGAGCTACAAAGGACAGGAAATTGTGGAGAGCCATGATCGCTTATGTCCTGAAGGCATACGGTACATAGAAGAAAAAGAATGAGCTTGTGTAAATGGATGATGGAACAAGGTTTAGGAGAGATAAGAAAAAGACAGAATTTATTAAGAGCTACAAAGGACAGGAAATTGTGGAGAGCCATGATCGCTTATGTCCTGAAGGCATACGGTACATAGAAGAAAAAGAATGAGCTTGTGTAAATGGATGATGGAACAAGGTTTAGGAGAGATAAGAAAAAGACAAAATTTATTAAGAGCTACAAAGGACAGGAAATTGTGGAGAGCCATGATCGCTTATGTCCTGATGGCATACGGTACATAGAAGAAAAAGAATGAGCTTGTGTAAATAGATGATGGAACAAGGTTTAGGAGAGATAACAAAAAGACAAAATTTATTAAGAGCTACAAAGGACAGGAAATTGTGGAGAGCCATGATCGCTTATGTCCTGAAGGCATACGGTACATAGAAGAAGAAGAATGAGCTTGTGTAAATAGATGAAGGAACAAGGTTTAGGAGAGATAAGAAAAGGACAAAATTTATTAAGAGCTACAAAGGACAGGAAATTGTGGAGAGCCATGATCGCTTACGTCCTGAAGGCATACGGTACATAGAAGAAAAAGAATGAGCTTGTGTAAATGGATGAAGGAACAAGGTTTAGGAGAGATAAGAAAAAGACAAAATTTATTAAGAGCTACAAAGGACAGGAAATTGTGGAGAGCCATGATCGCTTATGTCCTGAAGGCATACGGTACATAGAAGAAAAAGAATGAGCTTGTGTAAATGGATGATGGAACAAGGTTTAGGAGAGATAACAAAAAGACAAAATTTATAAAGAGCTACAAAGGACAGGAAATTGTGGAGAGCCATGATCACTTGTTCTGAACAGACAAAGTACAAAGGAGAAGTAGAAGCTAGTTTTAAAGAGAATAAAATCACTATCTTGCAATTACATACAGCTATATATGTCTAGAATTCAATTAAAATAGAATCCTTGTAATCAGTATTGTATTGTTTACAAATTATCATTAAACCAAAAACCTATGAAAATTAATAGAACATTAAATGATATCTATATCATTTCACCCTAAGCAAGGTGATAAAGCCACTAAGATACAAGGGATCAGGAAAATACACGACAATTAACTTTTAGTTAAATTTTTGAAGATTGCACATGACAAAGCAATAAGCAAGGAGAAAGTTTGACAGGTGAGAGGTTTGGGGAAAAAACTATTAGAATAGAACTTAACAGTTACATTTAGTTATATATAGTTACTTATAGTTATATTTAGTTACATGTAGTTCAGCATTATCACAATGAGACCTACTTGTCAATCTAGTACTACACTTAAATTCATGATGTCAAGGTAGCAAGGAGGAAAATTCACCAGAAGAATTGCCATGGAAATATTCATGGAAAATACCAAGCAAAACAATGGCAAGGTAATCGGAAAGCAACTGAAGACTAGATGCCAGGTCAGGAACAATTATATCACAGACATATCATTGTATATAATATGAATCAAATTCACTACAGCAGTATTTCTTATGACACAAGGCCAGAGTAATAGGGCATCCAGTGAGGATCAAACACACAACAGTAGTAATGGTCTGTGAGACTAGATTGCTAGCCATTGCTCCATAGTGAGGAGCTCTTATTGATGTTTACTAAGCCCAGTTTATTATGGCACAAGGCCAGAGTAATAGGGCATCCAATGAGCTAAGCTCAGTTTATTATGGCACAAGGCCAGAGTAATAGGGCATCTAGGGAGAATCAACTCACTACAGTAGTAATGATTTGTGAGACTAGATTGCTAACCATTGCTCTATAGTGAGGTGCCATTATTGATATTTACTAAGCTCAGTTTATTATGGCACAAGGCCAGAGTAATAGGGCATCCAGTGAGGATCAAACTCACTACAGTAGTAATGGTCTGTGAGACTAGATTGCTAACCATTACTCCATGGTGAGGTGCCCTTATTGATATTTACTAATCTCAGTTTATTATGGCACAAGGCCAGAGTAATAGGGCATCCAGTGAGGATCAAACTCACTACAGTAGTAATGGTCTTTGAGACTAGATTGCTAACCATTGCTCTATGGTGAGGTGCCCTTATTGATATTTACTAATCTCAGTTTATTATGGCACAAGGCCAGAGTAATAGGGCATCCAGTGAGAATCAAACTCACTACAGTAGTAATGGTCTGTGAGACTAGATTGCTTTATCTATTCCACTTTAGTGTGTTGTAGGCCATTAGCAATAACAGTGTCTGAGTTGAGAAATAACATGTGTCTCCTGGAATGCCCACAGTAAAAGTGGTTAGATGTTTTTTCTACTTCAGTGAATATATTAACTCTTTCTATTTGCATCATATATAAAATGATTTGGTCATCAAAAGAGATTCAATGTATTTCCAATGTTTTTTCAATGTATTTTCAATGTATTCCTCTTTATCATCTAAATAGTGAGGGCTACAAATTCTAAGTGCTCTTTTGTTTATATTTTCTAATTCTGTGAATATATAAAACCTTTCTGTTTGCATTATACATAAAATGATTAGAATACCAGAAAAGTTTAAATGTATTTTCAATGTATCTATCATCTAAATAACAATTTCATTAAAAAATATTTTATCTAAACTTAATATAATTTTGGTTATATCTACTTCAAATGTAATATGTGATATAATATCTTCTTTCCTAACATTATTATTTTCTTAACATTTCTTTATTGTCATTATAATGTGGGATATATAAAAACAATAATGATAAAATAAAGTTAGTTTACTGCCCAAGCTCTTTTGCTATGGAATCACTGGGAGAATCTTCTCAATTTTCAAGTCCTTTTTAATGGATATGTCTATCCATAAAGGTAGTTGTTAACAGCCTGTCATCTGAGGCACAAGTGATCAATGCAGTCATTCCCCATGGCTTGCTTTACAGTCCAACTGTATATAAATGTTCTGACTAAGAGTATTCTTTAATTATTTGTGAATATCTATGCTGATAATTCAATGGTATATGGGTGCACCTCCAAAACTCTAGATGTCAAGATCTGATCCCTCCTCTGATCTTGCATTAACAGCTCAGTGGGCAAAACATTTGATGCCCCAAAAAACAAATTCCATCATCACTGAGTAGACTCTGAATTTTTACCTATCATGTGTTTTCTCAGGGAGTTCTGATGTACTGGGTACCTTTTGGGACTTAAACTCAACCCAGACCTCAAGTGGAACTCACACATGATCCATTGCTAAAAATATTGGAAAGATGTTTGGTTCCCTTGTACCGTTATTGTAATTGCCTGATTCTTCCTGATATTATCTACATTTACAAGAGCCAAATCAGGTGTGAAAATGGAATACTTCTGCCATATAGAGACAGGAATGCCCAACCTTCACTTCTCAATGATGAATTATTTCCCACCCTACAGATAGAGCATCTTGCTGCTCTATTGCTATTTCCATGAAAAGTGTTCAGAATGTTATAAACATGTATATTGTAGTGCAGAAAAACAAACAAAACAATAATCTCATGAATGAGGAAAAATAAAAGAAGACAAAAATTGTAAATATAAAATTCTTTTATATTTGCTGATACAGAGATGTGAATAGATATGTCTGTGTGGGCAAGGTATGATGATTTTGAATTGGTAAGATCTGAAGTTGATGCATTTGGCAGGTTGGTTGACCAAGGTCATGGTGGCAATGATAAGAGAGGCCTGGAGTAGATTAGTGCAGCTGATCAAGCAGAAATATCTGTTATTTTCGGATTCTGGTTGGATGATGGAATAAAAGAAAATGGTAATAACCACAAGGCAAATGAAATAAATAACAAAATTGCTGATATGTATTTCTTTAGTTGCCATTATAATTGATGTGTAAAGAAAGTGATTTAGAATGAATGCCTGGTGCTGACGGTTTTGTTAGTTTGGTTGACCAAAGTCACAGAGGTAATGTCAAGAGCATAACAAATGTCGACAACTGACCTGTTGGCTGCATTCTGTGCTAGTCATTTATGAGTGGCTTTTTTTCTTTTTTCTTTTACAATGATGTTCACCCCTGAGATAGAGGGTTACAGAGTAAGTGGCACCACTCCAAGTAAGTTGATAATCCTACAAAGATGCAGGGAACCACCAGAAGTGAAAGAAAAGGAAAAAAACTTTTGGAGGAACCAGAAATCCAATCCTAACAGGAAACAGGGTATAAACCTCTACTCTTATTCAAAAGACTGGGAAGGAGTGTGAACTACATGATAGGAAAAACCTATCTACTCCTCTTATTAAATAAAGACATTTCTGAAGAATTAAAAAATGCAAAGTTCATTACAACTTTTGAACATGATTCTTTTTTAAAAGAAATTTATTTCATTTTCTCCTTTTAGCTACTGTTAGATTATTTTTTGAATGGATACACAAAAGGGAAATAATTCTGATTTCTCAACTTTGACCATTCTACTAAGTTCCATAATCCATATAGAATAAAAATTTGTATTCAAAAACATTATTGCCTCTATAGGATTATAATAATTTTATGAAAAGAAAATTAAAAATTAAAGACATCACTTGGATGTCAATTAAGAAGTGAATGCAATTAATTAACATTATCAACTCTACCAATTTTGCCCCTTTTTTTGTTAGTAGCAATTCCATTATTTTAATACATTTTCTAAAATTCGGAATAACTTTTAAAAATCACATTGGTTGCAATTATATATTTTATGGCTTGAAATATGGAAGAAAATAATTAAAAAAAATTAAAGTACTATTTTACTAAAAAAAAAAACAACTACTATTCTTAAACTATTGGTTTGTAACCATAAATAGCAAATTCTTGATTTCTTAAAAGAAAATCTGGTGACTCCTGAGCTCATTTTTTTCTTTGGTGGTAATGTTTGCAATTGGCTTCTTTTATGTTGTATTTTAGATTTTTGTGGGGATTTGTTTTGTAAGCTAGATGTGATGCTCTGAGCCTCTGTGCAGAAGACAACATTTTTTATTTTGGGTTTTTGCTTTCTTAGTGCTTACATATGGCTGACATGTAGAGTAAACCAGAAAGAGATCTAATCTGCAGCAGTAATGAAATACATTCCTTAGCTCCACCAGTTCTAACTTTCATGACTAAGACCTGCCATCCCCTGAATATTGTAACAAACCACCATCATTCCCTTCATATTCCATTGGTCAGATGTAAGTTCCACTCAAGCAGCTTCTCCGCACAAACCACTACTTCATGGAACTGACTCCCAAGTAGATGCTTCCCTGATCACTACAATCAACCTGTTCAAATCAAGGGTTAACCATTATCAATATATGCATCTTTTTTTTCCACTATGAAATTAATAAAAAATGCTATATATTAAAAATTTTGTCATATAATGTTATAATCAAATTCAGTGTAAATTTAACTTGATATATTACTAATGTTCTTAACTCATTAAAGATTTCTGACAGCAGAGTTGTACAATAATAGCCACTATGACCAAAAATAAATATTTTTTTTCATATTGCTATAGTAAGCAGTCCAGATCACAAATATATATAAAAATTAATTGGTGGGTCCAGATTACTAAAATTCATTGTAAATTGATTTTCCTATAAAAGCCAAGATAAATATGCTCATATGAGGTGTTAAAAGGTAAAAAAAAATATTTTTTAATTCATGATCTAGAGTGTTTAAGTAATATATAAAAAAAATAACACAAGATTAATTTCAAATTTAAAAAATCATATTCTCACAATGTGTAGGATTTAAAATGAAATTTTAAAAATGAGAAATCTTTCTTGAAACTTTTATTTTAGTTTTATTCAAAAAAACAAAATACTTTGCTCTATTTCAAAACTAATTTAAATTGACTGGAAGGAGTTTATTTTGCTAAAAAACTGATTTCAGCACCATTTTTAGCTATTATCCATTGCAATGTAATTCTCTTTATTAAAAAAATTTCCAAATATAAAATATAATTTTCTGAAACTTTATTTGAGGAATGTTAGCTGATTTAAAATTAATCTGATTTGAAAATGTGGAGAGTTGTCATTGACTTTGTATTGCCAACAGAAGTTGAATGTCAGTGGACTGCAATAAACAAAACAAAGCAAAGACTTGAATAGGAAATGAATTGCCAGTGTTTATTGATGCGAACTTCAAACCAGCCTGAAGTTGAGTTAAGGTGATTGAATCTCCCTTTCATTGGGATGGCTACCAAACACATCCAAACTCAAGCGGTTGGGAGGTGAGATGAGAACAATCATCCCCTTTCTGGAAGTGGGCATCATAAAATCCACACATGACTCAAAACCCTTTTTGGTTTCCTTTTGCATTATGGGAAAATTAAATTCTTTCTTTATTTTTTATTATTTTATTTATTATTTTATTTTCATTTTCCCAAAATACATCCCCACCCAGAAGCAAAGCTCTATAAATACATTATTTACTAGAAATATTTAAGCTCATTCTTTTTAGAAAATGTTACCCATCTTCCTAAGCAAGTGATACTAGGTTGAGTTTGAGATTGTTCTAATATTGAGGAAACTGGTTATGAGTAAGTCTTGTAGCTGGGTGGTGTTGACATTGAAATGTTACCAATTGTGACAGTTGTCTAGTTTGCCAAGGTGACAGCCTCAACAATGACAAAGGTTTGCAACTGAGTGGTGACAACATTGAGATGACATTCTGCTGGATTCCATGTATGAAGAGTTAGGTGATTAGTCAAACTTGGGAGTCGTAAAAGTCGTGTTGAGAGGAGTGGTCAAGGCCCTCATGTTGGGAAGCCTGCTCTTAAGCAGATCTGGCAGTCTCCAGGGATATCTCCTTTTCCAGTGGGAATATTTGCTATTGGCTAGTGTTGCTTTCATTGCAGTGTTTGCTTCATAGACTGGATGTAATGTGTGGAGCCTATGCACAGAAAAAAACTTTTTTATTTTGTTCTCTGCCTTTATATTGTTCACATTCAGACAGCATGCATAATGAATCAGAAAGAGATCTAATTGCAATGGAGTATAACAGCTCCACCAGATCTCAGTCTGATTCATAGTTCAGTGAAGTCAGGAATGAGATGATTGTTGGGATAGAGAAGAATGGATTGTTGGTCTTGTAGAGTTTGTGTAGTGGCCATCAGGATGAAGAACCAGTCTGACCAGATTTTTTGTGTAGACAGGCCTGGAGTGATTGTCACATTCAAACCATATATACAGTGAAGCATTTAGTTCTTTTTATGAACCAATCCTTTGCTGGTGATATGAGTTTTTATATCCACTTCTTTCAATGCATGCTTTTGACACCAGTTGTTATAATAAGTATTTGGTTGCAAATGGAAAGGAATAAATAGGATTAGGTTTTTTAAACAACGTGTATTTGTTTAATATACAAGGTATCTTAAGGTGCTGTTGGAAAATTGGTGAAATGTTAATTTAGGTTGCAATAAGGTGTAAGAGTAGTGTCAGGAGTTAACCAATTTTGGGGGTTGGTTTGACTGAGATCACCAGATATATTCATTGGTTAGGTCTTATGCATGTTTTGGTTGATTGAGGTCACAGTGGTGGGCCAATTCATGGACGTGTTGGTTGCCAAAGTGACAAGGAATTGGTGTAGCTGGTAGGCCTGTGTTTCTACAAAATGGGATCATATGCTTGCAGAATCAGAGTCACTTGTTAGCAGAGTTGGAGTCGCTTGCCAAGGTGACAGAGGGATTGGTCATTGGTTGGCATGCTGATGAGGGATTGGTATAGCTAGTAGGCTTGTGTTCTATGAAATGGAGTCATATACTTGCAGATGCATGTGTTGGTTGATCAAGGAAGGCTGAGTGAGGGAGACCAAATCTCCCTTTTGTTTGGACAGCTATGAAACATATCCAAATTCAGTGTTTAGGAAGTGAAAAAGAACGATCTTATCCTTTCCAGAAGTGGAGTAATAAAATTTACATGTGACCAGAAACCCTTTTTGGTCTTACATTATTGTAAAATTAAATTTTTTATTTTTTTATTATTATTTTATTTTCATTGTCCCACAAAAGAAATATTATTTGCACTATTTAAAATATCACAGTAATGCATTTAAATATTACAACAATGCATTTTTTTAATATGGTGGTAGCTGTTTATTTAAGTTGCTGATGTGTTGACAGCTTGAATAGATGGATGTTTATCTAATATTTTTCTACAGTGGATATGTTTGTAAAAAATAACAAGAATATAATGTGGGTATCTTTTTTTTAATATAATTTTTAAAATTCTGAGAACAATGCATAAATATTTGTATATTTTCCTCTGTTTCTTCTTTGAATAATTTTGTAATATTCTAAACTTAATGCATGATTATATTTAAAATTCATAATTTTTATTTTTTAAATTTATAGTGAAATTAAAAGTTAATTAGTTATACTGATTTCAAATTTAATCTAATATTAAAGCATTAATAAATTGTATCATTGTCAAGTTTTTTGAATTCTCATATATTTGTATTTTAATTGGCTATCATAGCTTATGTAAGAATGTTTCCCCTATTGAGGTGGGGAGGGGTAGTTGGTTTCAAATTTTTTAAAACTCTTTATTTTTCAATCAACACCATCATTTGACAAGACACCAGAAGTATTAAAACAAAATGGCTTTTGTAATGATGTTATAACATGCTTATGTTTTAATTTTTGAATAAATATTATTTGCTTTACTTTGTATTGAGCACTTTTTTAAAAATAGTGATTTTAGTTATCAGAATTTTATTCCATCTATACCAAACTTGTATTGGGATACTTAGTAATCTTAAAAATTGGTCGAAAATATTTTCTGTAATCTAATTTTTATTGAATTTTATATACTTTTGGCTTTAAATTTACTATAGTTATCGCTCTTATTTTCTGATAATGTTGGGTTTGAACATCTGTATCTGTAAAATTCAGAAGTTTATACACTTACAAAAAATTTTTAAACTTTTCTGATAATGTTGTGTATGAACACTCATACTATAAAAATCAACACATTTATGCAGATACAAAAAAATTAAAAATTCTTTTTAAAATACTGGGAATCCTTAAATTGTAATAAGCTTTTTGATTTATGATTAGTAGATATAGTTTTTACTTACTTAATAATAATATCACCTAACAGTTACATCATTAAAAAAGAATTGTAAAAGATTTTAAACTTTATAAATGATTCTAATTAAAATTTAAAAAATGAAAACACTTTTTGTAAAATTTTTTTTTAAACAATAGTGTTCTTAATGTATCTTATTTATAAAAGCAATTAAAAGCTTTTCTAATTAACAAAGTTAAATTATGCATTTATTTATTAAACAATATATCTTTCAAAAATCTGCAAAAGATTTGCATTCATAAGGCACATTTTAATTTTGCTTGATTGTTGACACATTCCTTAGTTGAGATGCTGTGAAAGTATGTTGGATTTAATGATCGTTGCCCCTGTCAAGGAGGATGTAGATTTATATCCTGCCAGAGAGCATATATTTTCCTTCAATAAGGTTTCTTGAATATTCAGGATTGTAGATGAAAATAAATAAATGTACTATTTAATAAACAAACAGAACATCTATTCAAATATGGGTAGCCACTAAAAATAATATTTAAATAATAAAATTTATTGGATTAATAAATAAAAAATCCAACACTTTTTTTTAGAAATTTGCTTTGTTAGGATATGAATCTGAGGAGCAGATATGAATGTTTTGAGAGTTTGAGAAAGATTTGCATTTATAATTTGTGATAACAGGATTTTGTGTTGGCTGTTACATGCTATAAATCAATCATTAGTTCATCCAGCCTGTTAATTTTTTTGCTGGAAGTATAAGAGAACAACCAGCAATACACAGAAATACTGACAGACTGGAAATATTAAAATCTGAAGTGGAGCCTGCACTGGCCAAATTGAACAGAAACAAAGTAGCAGGGCCAGACAGAATAGTAATAGAGATGCTGGAAGCCTTGGAAGATTTTGTCATAGACAAGACTACAAAAATAATAAATGAAATCTACAACAGAAGACCTAAGTAGAACCATTTTCATAGCACTGCCTAAGAAGCCAAGTGCAAATATATGTGAAGTCCATCAGATAACCAGCCTAATGAACCATATAATGAAAATTATCATCTGAATTTTGATAAATAGGCTTTGCAGCAGAATCAAACCAGAAACAAGACAGGAACAGTATGAGTTCATCAAAGACACTGGAACAAAAAACACAATATTTATGCTCAGAATGTTATCAGAAAGAACACAACAAATGCAGAAGGATGTGTTTTATAGATTACACAAAGGCCTTTGATAAAGGAAGCCATAAAGATCTATTGGAAACTGTTTAACAACACCTTGAATATATTTGGGAAGGATATTAGAATAATCAAGAACCTATACTGGTAGTAAACCACCTGTATACAGACAGAAAATGAGTTCAGCAGATATACAAAAATAAAAAGGGTTTGAAAAACAAGTATGTATCTTCTCACTGGATTTATTCAACCTATACAGCTAGGTGATTCTGAAAAGAACTAGAAGTCCTACCAGGATTCATTATTGGCAGCCAACATCTTAACAACATAAGTTATGCAGCTGACAGAGTGATGATAGCAAACAAAGAAAGAAAGCTACAAAAACGGCCACAGAATTTAATGATGGAAAGTGAGAAGAAAGAATTAAACATCAATTGCAAGAAGCCAAATTGCATGTTTGTTAGTAAAAGGACAAGCCCAAAATCCAAATTGCAAATCAGAAATACCAAAATCGTAGAAATGCAGAAGTTTAAATATCTTGGAAATGTTTTAGCAGAGGACAGAAAGTGCAACACCAAAATCCAAAGGCACATTCAGATAACCAAAGATGCATTCCAAAAACTAAGCAGAGTGCTGAGAAATAGGAAAATTTCACTAGAAACAAAGAAAAGATTACTGAACTGTTACATGATATCTGTATGTCAGTGAGTGATGGATAATGTCCTCAAAGATGAAGAAGAATCTTGAAGCAACTGAAATGTGGTTTTACAGAAGGATGCTGAGGATACCATGAACTAACATGTGAGCTATGACATAATTTTAGAGAAAATGAAAACAAAAGGAAACTTATACTTAACATCAGAGACAGTTGAAATTTCTAGGGTACATAATGAGGAAAGAGGGTTTGAAAAATCTGATACTCACAGGATAGATTGAAGGCAAGTGGGACAGAGGAAAACAATGCATAATATCATTAGTGAGCTTGAGTAAATGGACAGTGGAATAGGGTTTAGGAGAAATAAAAGAAAGACAAAATTTATTAAGAGCTACAAGAGGCAGGAAATTGTGGAGAGTCATAATCGCCTACATCCTGATAGAACACAGTACATAACGAGGATTCTAGTTTTTATATTAGAATTTTTGCTAACCTAAAGTTTGAATGTTACACACACATACGACAATTTAAAAAAAATATTAATATTTAGTCCTGGTCAAGATCAGTGAAGTACTTTGTTACCTTAGTAACTTAAAAACTGTTAATAAAAAAAAAAACAGTTTTAATAGAACATATCAGTGTTATGTCATCACAAAACATTGGGACAAAATTTTGTGAATCTGATATTCTTACCTTTTGACATTTCTTTGTAATTTTAGAAAAATGGCAAAAATAAAGGAAGCAAAAGAAGTAAGGAAAAGAAAAAGAGTTAAACCATTTTTATAAGAGAAACTAATTTAGCCATTGAAGAACATAACATACAATTGTTTAATTGATGTTTGTAGATTGCAAATATTTGATAAGCAGTGCGTTTAATTTTTTTATGTTTACTAAATTTACCTCAGACTATTTAGAAAATGAATTTGAAAAATTAAAACATGGTGCATATATATGTAATTTAATTTTATATTATTTATGTTATTTAAAAGTTTCATATTGAAAAGAACTAAATTATTACTTTATTTGAATGTTGATGTTAAAGAATACAACATTGATCCAGGCTATAATTGCTAAAAAATGTGGATATTTACTGGATGAAATGCAATTTTATAACTTACTAGGCCTTAAAACTCTAAAAATATTAAAATGTCACAAGAAAAGATTATCCAACAGAAGAAGAAATATTTAATACTAATGCACTTTATTTTAATGAATCTGAAAATTTTTTAAATAAATATTTTGTGTTAATTTAAAAATTCTACTGGAAATCACAGTACAGTGGATATTTTTCTGTTTTATGTTTGGTATTAAATTGAAAACTTGCAGGAATTCTTTGATAAAAATCTTGATATCAGTTTCTGAAATGCATCATTTTGATTGGAAAGAAAACATGAGGATGTCAGAAATATTTTTCAAAAATTGTTTCATTTTTCTAACACAATTCAAGAACCCCCACTAAAATCATTGAAATTATTTTAAAATTATAAGACATACCCTACTAGACATATATTACCAAATTAATATACAATTTTCATTAAAACTTAATTGCAAAAAGTAGTAAAAATATGTTCATGAAGCATCATTAAAAAGTGACATTTAAAAATGAAAGGCAAGATAATTTTTATTTATACTACATTTGGGCTATAGTCCTCATTTTGTTGTTATCAATATTTTTTTGTCTCAACCCTAACTACAACTTTTCAATGTTTATCCAGCCTTGCTCATGTTTCACCACAATATTCTTTGCCACAACTGCAAGGGATGGAATACACACAGTTCTTGGTTACATTCTCCCCTGTTTTAGGCTTTATTCTGCAGAGATCTCTCAGTAGAGCTGCTTCTGAATATTTTTCTGATGTTCTATGTACCACAGATCTTCTCAATCTTTTCCAATAAGACCTTAACATAAAGTAGATATACTGTGATAATTTTCTGGTTTTCCTCCTTGACCCTTCTGTTTCCACCTGCTGATGCTATGTTTGTAAGGTACTTGTTATTCTGGAGGCTACAATTTTTCTCTTTTTTTAATCAAGTTCACCCCAAGCAAGGCAATAAAGCCACTAAAACACAAGGGTTTACTGGGTTTGGAAGAATTAAAAAACAGAAATATTATTAAGGAGTGAGAACTAAAGAAGAGTAATCAGGGGGACAGTAGATAGTGAAAGACATTACATTTAAATTTCTGAAGATTAAAGTTGGCTGGAAATCATGGCATGGGAAGGGAGTTCCACAAGCAAGAAGTATGAGAAAAGAAAATGTTAACATAGAACTTACAGTTACATCTAGCTATTTCAACTATGAATTGATGAAATCTCATCACCAGTCTAGTACTGCACTTAGATTCAAAAAGTCTTGGTACTATAATGAAAAGCTCATCTGAACAGTTGCCATGAAAGTATGTATAGAAAATGCACAGGGAGGCAACTTTAATATTAATCATTTCTTGTGGGCATATTTCTGTGTCATATGATTTTTGCCCGCTGCAGTAGACATCGAATGATCCCTTTCCTTGCATGGTATGGATGATAGGAACAAAAACAGTCTACCTCCATAGATTAAATAAAGGGTTCACTTTAGAATTCCCTATAAGTTGACTGGATTGATATACACCTGATAAAAGTCAGAGAGCAGAATGGATGAAACATTGTGATAACAACAACAAGGATGAGGATCATAGTCTAAATATAAATAGCATAGATAATGATAACTCTTCATCCCAGAAATTTGGTTAGGTAATTTTTATTTTTAATTTTCTACCTTTTTACATATAATGAATTAATAACTCACCAAATTATCCTGTTAATTTTGTGTTCCTGTTAATGTAAATTGATTTTAATTATTATTATTAAAACTATGTATACTAGTAATACCTATTATCATATCATAATGAAATAAGTATTTCCTTCATCTGTAAAACAAAAGCAGTTACTTGCAAATCTGACAAAAATCACAATAAAATTTGTCTGAAATTCATTGTTTTTCTTCAAGAATTTTCAAACTTTGTTTTTGTAAAAAGCTGAATTTGCTTTCTGATTTGTATTATGCATCTGTATTTTCTATGTGCTTATTCAATTAGTATAAACAGATTGACTTATTTTACTTCTGCAATATCATCTAAAATGTTCCTAATTTGGAGTAAATAAAAACATTTTTGTGTATTTAGTTAATGCAAAAGGTTAATTTTGTACATTTGCATTTATAGAAATGTCAGTAATTGTTATAGTTGTAAAGTGCTTCCTAATAATATGTATAGTCACTAATTCACTAATTAACTAATTACTAGATATTACTAACTTGTTCTTTGCTAAAAAGTATTATCAGTAATTGTTATTTAATAGTGATTAGGTCTTTATATATCCAATTTCAGTCATGGACACCAGTTTCATGGTGCCAGTCCAGTGATAGATATTGCTTTGATCTGAATATATTGGATAATAAAAAATTACAAATTTAAATTTAAAGTGTTTCTCAATGTAAAATTGTAACTGAAGTTGCATTTCTATAGATGCCTCTATTGATAAAAGAATTAGTCTGAAGAAGTCCTTTATAAGAATGAAACATGTAACTTCTTCATAATGTGATTACCATCCAAGTCACTGTATCTGCTAAAACATTTTACATTGGCTACAAAACTGGTTTCTCTCATTTAAATGTTTAATTACTTTCATTTAAATTGTTTCTTTCATTATTCATGTATGTTTGGGTACTAATTCACGCATTAGAAAAAAAATCATCAAATTAATTAGCTATAAAATGACCATTTTTAAACAGGGCATGTTTAAAATAACAATTGCTTCCTAAACATACCAAATTTAAATTACAAAATTGAGCAGATTTTAATGATATTAACAATAACATCTTTCCAGACCAATTTATCCACAAGTAACAGCCATTTTTGTAAAAAGACATTTGCACAGTAAAAAAAAATCATCAAATTTAATGTCTATTTTTTTAACAAGTTATGTTTAAAAGAAAATTGAAGCCCAAATATACCAAAAATATATAACATATATAAGATAACCAAAAAGTCTTAGCTGCTTTTTAAATCCTGTGGAATGAAGACAAAAATAAACACTAAGACAGTCAATCATCAAATGACAAAAAAATGGTTTCTGAGTCAGAGGATAAATTAACCATTTGAAAGTAAATATTTAAAATTTTTCAACCAATGGGTTGTGTTCCTGCCAACAAGAAAAAATATGCTTTGTGGTCCCTTGGAAGAGTATATAAACAAAGTCACTGGGCTAAATAAGTCATTAAGGAGAAGAGATGGATACAGACAGCAGCAGTTTTATGATGCACACAGTTTCAAAGAGATTCCCTTACTCCTTCACCTGTCTTCCTCACCAAGCTATGTCACATTTACACTTTCCTTCTCACTTTCTCCCTTGCCTCTTTTTTCTCACACATACATGTGAAGAAATTACATTCCCTTTCAACTTAACAAACAACTACAAACAAGGAATTTTACCACTCATACATACTGAGAAATATTTAGTTGTAAAAATACATAAGATAAAATATTTTTTATTTTTATGTTGAAAAACCTTTCTTCATTTTTTTCTTTGTTGAAGGTTGATTCAAATCCACAACACTCATGGAAAAATATCACTGATATGCAAATATGTGTATCACATCACAGGAAAGCAGTGGGGAGGAACACTGCTCTTGATCAATGCATGTGCATTGTACACACATTATTCATAGCTTGAGCAGCAGTGAGGAAATGACTTTAAGGTGGGCTTGTCCACAGCTGCATCAAGTTACTGAATATGTTAAGCCTTTAGGGATTAAGGCTGTTTAGCACAATGCTATGCATTGGCTCCAGAAGTTAAGGTTAGGAGAGAGATCTCTGTCCCTTTGTGATGAACTCTGCAGTGGTTGACCACAGGTCCTGGATGATGAGGCTCTGAAGATAGTCATAGAAGAGGACAACAACCAAAACTGTATTGAGCTTGATGAATGCTTGCAGGTTTCTGATGAAACAGGGAAGACATACTAGTTGAGCAAGTGGATACCCCACACAGTAGAAAGTCAACAAGAAACAATTAGTGACAATCTGTTTCTTATTGCTTTCCTAGCACTGAAATGTACTCATATTTAATCATGCTGCCCAGTGATGGAAGGTGGGTCCTTCTAAGCATGCTAGACATTGGTTGTCACTATGAAACCTGTACCTCACACCACAAGAATGTGTGCAACAGGCACCAAATTAGGAGCCAGCATTAGTTAATCACAAGGGTGTACTGTTCCTCCATGACAATGTCAGACCTCATGTGCTATGGATAGCCAGGGATACCCTACTACAATTTGGCTAAGAGACACACTGTGCTATGCTATCCACCTTAATTCCCAGACCTTGCATCGACTGATTACAACCTTTTCCATTTCCTAGACAATAACCTTCATGGGAAATCCTTTGCAAACAATGCAGACTTGCAGCAGGCATTCACAGTTTTCTTTGCACCCAAGACATCTTAGTTTTACTGCCAGGACAACTGAAGACACATTGGCAAAAGGTTGCTGATACTTCAAGGACTAATGCGATGCCACATTTGCTGTATACCTTTTGAAGTAATAACAAGATGTGAGACCTTTAGTAGGCTTTAATGAACTAACAAGATGGCTACATTTTGTTTTGAAGAAACAACAAAAAGGGAGATTATTAATAGTAAGTCAAAAGGGAGATTACTAGGAAACAATCTGTTCCTAAGAAGAGACAGTCAAGTGTTTAGGATACCACACCTTTTTACTAATAAATAAAAAACTGCAAGGACTTTTCTGTTATCTTGTATATTAAGTATATTTGGGAAGTAATTTTTTGTTTATACAAATTTGGTTAACAATCAATGGAAGGTTTTGGAGCATTTTCTTGAATTTCAAAAACAAAAATTTAACAAAGAACTTTCATTGGTTTTTAATCAAACTTATACATTATGGTTGCAATTCTATTTCAAGTAAAGTCATCTATTGTTTTTTATTATTAAATACTAGCAGTGCAGATGTGGCATTTTAATTTTACCAGGGGCTTACATACTTTTATGCAAATGTGGCAATGCTGGATGCCTCTTTCAGTTGTTGTTACATTAATATTTTGGTGAATTTTACTACGATAATTTAGGCCACCAAGTGAGGCACATTCTTTTTTGTATACTCTGCAAGTAGTGAATGACCTTTTTATATTTGTGAATACTTTGATAATTTTTGAGGCATGCTCTTCTTAGACAGATGCTACCACATTGATTACGCATTAGATCAAATTCTGTATCAACATTCAAAGAAAGAAAGAAAAATATTTATGCACAAATACATATACACATAGACATATAAAAATATAGTTTTAAGGTATTTAAAGTGCTTATGAGTTAAAGAGATCAATATCATGGATAGAGTGTATGTAAATATAAAAGTGGACATTGAGGTCAACACCCAGCAGTGATAGTCTGTTTCATGCTTAAACACAATCTTTAGATCATATATATATATATATATATATATATATATATATATTCAGTATATTCAGTAGCAATTGGGCAGCAATTTTCTTTTAAACATGTCAAGTAAGTTGTTGTTAATGATTTTTTATGTTTTTATTTTTGTTACATAGTTATTATTTATTTTTATGTATTTTTTATTTTATTCATTCATTTGATTAATTTTTAAATATCAAGAGTTAACTGTTTTCTCTTAATTTTTGAAAAAGATTTTATGTTCATGCATAAATATCTTGACTTGAGAAATTAGCATTTATTTTCAAAACATAGATATACGAAATCCAGTGCATAAGTTAATATTTTGGCAATAATCAATAATTGCACTTTCAAGAACTTTTTATCTAAGTTAATTTCTCTTTTAATAAGTACAGCATTTTTACATAAAAATTGTGGTTGGAATTTTTTATGTGTATAATCAGAAATTTGATCTAAAAAATGCTGTACTTATTAATTTTCACTGCCCATTATTTCAAATTTTCTCAAATATCTCCTTTCTCAAACCAACATACTTATGCATGACTATAAATATTTTTTCAAAATTAAAGAAAACATGTAACACATGATGTTTAAATATTAATTAATTAAATGAGTAAACAAAATAAAATAAAAATAAAGAACAATGATAATATCAACTTTTAGTTAATAGAGCAAAAAACTACATCACTTAATGCTCTTCATAGTTTACTTTTTTTAGACAATAAGTTTTTAGAATATTTTACAGTTTTGAAATATTTTAGATATTTTATTTAAAATCTCTATACTTGTATTGGTAAGGTTCTTCAAAGAACACAAAACATAAAAATGTTTTATTATTATCATTCATCGTTTTATATATATATATATATATATACACACTGGGAACAGTTTATCTATTTATTATGCACAATCAACATGTTTCATATTCAGTAGGGGTTTTGGGGTTGCCACACTCTTGCATGCCAAAATACAACTCTAAGATTCTCACCCAATGTATAGTCAAACTTTGATTGGATTTCTTGCTGCTAGTATTGCATGTTGAATGTGTATCTTACTATATCCCATAATACCATTACAATGTATCCCATATAATAAAGTGAAGACAAGATACACTTCAGGTACAATGTGGGGGTGTAGTCTATGTTATGGTTCAGAGATACCTCTACCACCTTATAGATGCTCAATTTTTTTCTCATCCCTCTCCGGATCTTTCTACCACCTCCAGTGAGGAAACTATACCACTCACTTTTGGAATCACTGATGTAGAGCTTTCAAATTTGGTATGTATACTTATTTGATTCAGAGGAATGCCTTAATGTAAAAAAATATTTTGTTTCTCATATCGGAAGTAGCAAGAGTTCAATCTCTTTTCTGTTATGAGAAAATATGTCTTATAGTAACAATATTTATACATCTAATTTTTGTTTAAAATATCTGGAAACAAAGAATATTTGTGTGCTTTAAAAAATAATAACTCCTACCACCACCCCCAAAATATTTTTGACTTTAGCTTTTCATTGAAAAACTTGTGGCAGATTTGAGTCAACCCACAACAAAGAAAAAGGTGAGAAAGTTTTTTAAATATAAAAATATAAAAATTTTATTTTCATGTTTTTACAACTAAATTTTTCTCTGTGTGTATGAGTGTTAACATTCCTTATTTGTAGTTGTTAGTTAAATGAAAAAGAAAAGTGATTTTTTTTCACATGTATGTGTGAAAAAGCGATAAAGGAGAAAGTGAGGAGGAAAGTGCACAACAAAAGTGCTTGGTGAGGAAGACAGGTAAATGTCACATAGCTTAGTGAGGGAGATGGGTGAATGAGCAAAAGAATCTCTTTGAAGCTGCACCAATCATCATCAATTGCTGTTATTTGTTAACATTCCTTACTTACTTACTGGGTTTGTCTATCTAGAGACTTTACTAAAATATAGTTCAAAGGGATCACAAAGCATGGTTTTTATTTTCAGCCAGTGCACAACCCCTTTGGTTGAAAAATGTCAAATATTTATTTTCAGAGAATTAATTTATTAACTGGAAGGATGTCATTTAATGATTGATTATCTTGGTGTTTATTTCTGTCTTCACTCCAAAAAAAATACTAAGAACAATGTACTCTATTTTGTTATTCTTTTAGGTTGAAAGTCAAAAACTCATAATTCATAGTGGTGAAATATATAATTATTTTCTAAAGGCCATAATAATTGAAGATTATATCTTATGAAAAATAATTATGAAATTTTAAGTAAAATTTTTAGCATATTATCTACCCAATTTTATAATTATTTTTCATAAGAAATTATCTTCAATTATTATGACCTTTAGAAAATAATTATATAAAGTAAAAAAAAGTGAAAAGAATTTATTATCTATATATTTTTATATAGTGAGGTTCAACCTGTAAAAGGTCTGGGGACCTCTCAAGGTAGTGGGTTACAGATTAAGAGGTACAACTTATGCAGATAGGTGAAGAAGATAATGGCTAACTCTAGACATGAATAGGTTAAGATTGTAGTGATTTGGGGGAAACATCCATTTCTTAGATAAAATGTTGCAATTCTTATGCACTGATGATGAGAAAAATTAAGTCGTTGAAAAAAAATTCAATGTACATCAGCAAAAAATTATGTCTAAATAAAAGAAAATCTGAGTATATTTATCATTTCCCATATGAGGCATTTTTCTAAAATTTTTTTTAATGATTTCATTCCAAGCAAGATAGGAATGCTACTAGTACATGGGAGGTTACAGAGAGTGAAAGTGAGAGAAAAGATTTGGTATAGTGGGGGGGGATTAAGGAAAGGATAAGAGATGAAAGGGATTCAAAAAGATAGAAGATGGTGATTGCTGTTGCATTTAAATTTTTGAAGATTGTAGTTATTAGGAAAGCAAGTAAATTGGAAGGGAGTTTCACAGTTGGAAAAAACAGAAAAGAGAGAAAAGAAACTGTTGGAGTAGAAGTGGAAGTTTAACTATTTCAACAGTATAAGGGTGGGACTTAAATTCATGTAGTTGGGGAATCAGGGAAAAAGCTTGTCAGAGCAGTTGCCATGAAAATATTTGTAGAAAAGACAGAGGGAAGCCACATCACATTGGTGAGAAAGTGACTGAAGATGAGATGCCAAGTCAGGCTCAATTACATTCTAGAGTAATCTTTAAAAAATTAATATTTACTCTAAATCATACCCTATATGATTTATTGTATATTTTGCTACATATTCCAACTTTAAATTATTATTTTAATTTAATCTAATTTATTTAATTTTAATTCATTTACATTATTTACATTCACACTATCCTCATCTTTGCTGTTATTATCACAATGTTTTGGCTATTGTGCCCTCTAGCCTTCTTTAGATGTACAATGGAAATGGGGTAAGCAATAACTGAGCAGTTCTAAAAATGAACAAAAGAAGATATCTCTAGAAATAGACAGCAGAACAAAGTTAATCTATCCCTGTAGATTAAATAAAGTGTTAAGTTTGAAATTCTTTTAAGGTTGATAAACATCTAAAGAAGTCTAGAAAAACTAATAGCTAAAATTTTGTGATAATAACAAAGATGAGGATGTGTAAATGATAACACCTCATCCCAGAAATTCAAATAGTTTTTAGTTGTTTGAAAATAATTTTTCACTCATTAATTTTAAGGAAACTAATATTGAAAAGTCAATTTCTTTCTGTTAAACCCCTTCAATTAATAAATATGAACTTAGAATTATTATTATTATTAGACATATACAAACTTTTTTAAAATCCTGCATATACTTTCATTTTTAATTAATTTTTTTCTGTATATTTAGTCTTTAGTTTTAATAGAAGATGATTCTGGGAACCTTTACATACATCTAATATATTAACTTTACACAGGATCATTTTATGGTTAAAATAGTCAACATTGATGTGTCTAGGTTTCTTTTACTTTTCAAATCTTTAACACTCGTCTTTTTGCATTCATTTATCTGGAGATAAACTAACAGATAATAATAAGCAAATGATATAAACTGTATAAAATACAACACATATTATTTAAAAAGAAAATATATTTTTTAAAGTCGATTACAGGTAAGTAATATGTTAGTAACACAGACAATGGATGAAACTTAATGGTGGCTATATGCCATTAGCAAGAAGTAGTTGATTGTAAATGGGTCAATCAATATTTTTGACTACTTTATGTTGGACAGAAACCCAAGTTGTTAGCAACTGAAGAGCAAGAAGTGCTCTGTATGTGGGACTAATATTCCATTATGTCTGGGACATGGGCTTTGTTAAGGGTACAAAATTGAACTCAGATGAATTACTTTGAAGCATCTGAACAGGTAATCTTTATTATTAGTTTCGTTGAAGTGCTTCAGTTTTTTTTTCATTCATATTAGAAAGTGAAAGTAAAAGATACTATGCAGTTTTACTAATAAAAACAGATACTATGCAATTCTGCTAATAAAAATAGATACTATGCAATTCTACTAATAAAAAATGTTAGGTATAAACATCTGCAAACTAACTGATTTTGCTATCATCATCATCATGTTACAAACATCATCATCATTCTTATAGCTACCATTGTAAAAGTAACAATATGATTTTTACCCTACAGACAAGGTTTTAACCTCAATATATATACACACAATCATAATGAACACACAGTCAAACATTCATTCATACACAAATTAATGCACACATACACAGACAAATTAATACAGACATCAAATTTTTATTTTTAAATTATTTAATACCAAGCAAGGCAATAATGCTACTTAGACACAAAGGGTTTGTTGGTGTGAGAGAGAATGAGAAGACATTAATGAGAAGATAGGACAACAAAATAGGGTTCAGAAAGCCAAAATATTATGACTAACATTACACTTAAATTTTTGAAGATTGTAGTTGACAGGAAAACAAGAAATTGGAATGGAGTTCCACAGGTAAGAAGTGCAAGAAAAGAAACTATTAGAATAGAATACACGGTTATATCTAGTTAATTTGGCATTAAAACAGTGGGATCTAGTTGCCAATCAAGTAGTATGCTTAAATTCATGCTATTGAGGCACCAGGGAGGAAAAATTATCAGAACAATTGCCATGAAAATATATGTAGAAAAGACAGAGGGAAGCTACATCTCATCAGTGAGAAAGTGACTGAAGTTGAGATGCCAGGTCAGGACCAATCGCATTACAGACTGTTCTCTGAATTTTGTCAAGAATCTCTAGATATATAGTCAGAGCATCAGACCAGATATAACAGCAATATTCAATGCACTGATGAATAGTAGATTTATACATGTGCAAGATGGATTCTGACAAGAAAAATTGTCTGGAGCAACACAGTGGACCAATTTTCCTAACAGTAGACCTAGAAATTGATTCAATATATTCCACAAAACTATTTATTCTCCTTTAAATTTTTACTTTTGACTGGAAGAGATTCTCTACTTAACTTTGAGTCTTACTAATAGTATCTTTTACAAATGATGAGATTATTTATATATGGATTGGCTATTCTGTCTAAGATCAATGTAATATCTGTGTATTTTGCCTTCAATCACTAGAATTACTCATCAAGCCCTAGCCTATGATCAGTACAGTATCTGTGCACTCTGCTTTGGATAAAAGTGTTGTTCTCTGGCATTTTTACCTAAAATTAGATTATAGTATCTGTTCTCAGAGTTGTATTTTGAATCAAGTATATGTGTATCTGTTATATTCAAACTATGACACCCTTTTTCTAATCTGCTTTCTCTGAAGATTTTTCAAAATTAAAATCAAAATGTTTCTGTCTATTCTATAAAATAGTTAATTTAAATAGCATCCAAATTTTTATGTATCTAGATTTTAATTAATCTTGGTTAATTGTCAAAGTTGTGAATTTATATATCCCTTATTGTAGTTGGAATGTTTTCTCTACTGTGTGTACCTGTCCATAGATGTAAAAAAATAATTAAAAAAAGTAAAAGGTGATATATACAGGGTGATTGAAAAGTAACACCCTATTTTGTGCATGAGTAGCCACCCAGGAGTCCTGACTTAACACCCGGCATCTTTTTGTCTTTGGAGTTGTTTAAAGGAGCAAGTCTATTACATTAAACGAAGACTTTGGAAGAACTTACAGGATGAATACAAGAAGTTATGTCTTCCATATCACAAGAGATCCTGATGAAATCAGTTGATATGATTTCTGAGCAGCTTAAGAAGCTGGTACAAAATCTGATGCCCATATTGAATTTTAAATAAAACCTCATGCTTCTGCCTATGTCTTTTATACCACTTTCTCAACTGTACTACACACCACTAGTGTTGCCTTCAGAGTCCCCCTCTCCGCACTAGCAAGCAATGTAGCCACTAATATAGTAGGCAGTAGGTGTTAATACATTAGCATAGGTGTGATGTCCATTTTATAAAATGATGGTCATTGCACATGTGTGCTCATAGGCCTCAAACTGGATTTCTTGATACAGTGGGCAACTCAAACATGCTTTATACTATACTTATAAAAATGGTAAATATACAGCTTCTTATATATGCATATAAAATACCTGTTTGCCAGCCTACCTATGAATATACAATCATGCATATAAAAAGATGTAAGTTTCCACTACTTGACAAGTCTTCGTTTCCATTTTGGATTAAGTGAAAGTGAGCAGGTAAGTGACTGAAAAAATCTGTTACATTTCTGCAAGCATTCCTGCATATATGGCATTTAGTTATAGATAGTTTGGATTGATAAATAGAGAGATATGCACACAATTTGTGATCTCTTAGTTCTACTGTTTTTTCATTTCTCTGGGTTATTTCATTTGTGACATGACTAAAAAGGAAACCAACAGTAGCGAAAGATATCAAATACTTGACCAAATTTATAAACATCCCTAATAATCAACATGAACAAGAACCATTTCATCTGGACATCTCATCATTTCTCTAGCTAAATCAAGGTTGTCCTCAAGGTTAGTTTTATTGAATAAAATTTACCAAATTTAACATATATACTATTTTTTGAAAATATACTGATATTTTTCTGTTGTATATCTCTATTTTCCTTTATATTATAATTTTGTTTCAATTACCTGGCTCATTCTATATATATAAATATAAATATAAGTTTAATCAAAGACTTCAGACAAGGATGTTTTATCTAGCTACATTTTCTTACCTGAATTCATTGAATGTAGACATTATCCCAAATTTTGGAATCTAGTGCTATCAATCACATTTCTGATAATTATCAAGGTCAAGGAAAATTATAAATTTTTAGTCAATTTTAATTTCTACACTCAAAGCTTTTGGTTCTGATCATGATGGAACACTGCCAGTTGGTACAGGAATGTCCCATCACCATCGACAAGAGAGAAAGGGTTGACAAAATTGAACTCACCATCAGTTTGTCCATACAAGAATTGATCTACTTGGTCATTGCAGAAGAACAGAATATAAATAAGGAAACAGATTTTTAACAGAGGAATGAGAAAAATTTCCTCAAAAGTAATGCCTTGACTCTAAACAGTTTCATCAGGTCTTTTGAATAATGCAGTGATATTTGATAGGGTTATTATAAGTAATAAAACATGCTGCTTTCAATATCACCTAAAAATCAAAATGTCAACGTAGGCAGTAGAAAACAAAAAATGCACCTTAACCAAAAAAAAGCATATACCTTGCTTAGAGCTCAGTACCATGCTTGTGACTTTCTTTGATTATATGAAGATAATTTACTACAGATTTTTAGCACAAGGAAAAGCTGTCACTGAACATATTTATTTGGAAGTGCAGAAAGGTTTACAAGAATTACAATGCTCCTAAGCATGATCTATTAGAAGTTAGCAAGTTCCTGGCTAAGAAGTCCATTATGAAAATTAGACATCCACTTTATTCACCAGATATAACTCTTTGATATTTTTGATTATATCCAAATTTAAAATTTCCCAGGAAGAATAATGGTTGGCTAACTTTTTCTGATATCAATGGGATTAAATTATTGAATGGGATTCCAGAAAATGAGTTTCATGAATGTTTCCAATCATCACAATATCATTGCAGAAAGTGTATAATTTCACAAGGAAAGTACTTTGAAGGTGACAGCGGACAACAGTGATCAAGTATTCAAATTTTGTTTTCACATTACCATTCTAGGAATTAAACTGACAGACATATTTCTGGATGTGCAGGTATCAAATGGTTATTGGCATGGAAAGTTAAATCAGCATAGTGAGTTCAAATTCTGACCTAGTCTGTTACATTCAGTTTTCCATGAATCTCTCTCTCTCTCTGTCTCTCTGCCTCTGTCACTGTCTCTCTGTCTCTCTCTCTCTCTTCAGTTGTGTGTTATATAGCAGGGAATATTGGGTTCTGTAGCCTTTTACTTTTTCAATTTAGGAAAAAGAAAACTCAGAATTCAAACCAGTGTCATAAAGCAGGAAAAATAGTATACCTTGTATTGAAGTTCAATCAGGTCATTCACTTCAATTGATCCTCCAACAGCTCTTGTGGTTTACCTTGCCACTGGATTCTGGAAGAGAGGATTGGACATGTACACCCTCTTACTCGCCTGAAAATGTATAAGCTGCTCCTTAATAGGAACCATTATACCTTGAGTTGAATAATAGTGATATATATTTATATAAATCTATCTATACATATATAAAGGCCAATTGTCTGTATGTGTGTGTCCTGCTTAAATTAAAAATACAGTAGTTGATGACAAAATAAATATGTATACAGGCTGATTATCACCCAAGCCAGCTTTTTGCAAAAAAATTATGATCATATGATTTATATTTACAAAGATATTTTAAGATTAAAATGCATTAGAATGCATTCAAAATTCTCAGAATTAAAAAGTAAAAATGAATGGTAATAATTCTTATTCTCAAATGAGATTACCATTTGTTTTTGCTTTTTTATTCTGCTAAAAACACTATCCAACTATGTATTTTAAAATTTCTTTTCTCCTGAATTTATTTTCACATCTATACTACATAAAAGCATAACTCTAAAAAAAATGAATATTAAAACAACAAAATAAATTTAAAAGAAGAATATTAAAAATACAATTATCAGAAAAAAAGTTTTCAAGTGTTTTTCTGGCTAAAACATCTAAAAGTAAATAAACTAAATTAAGATATATTTAAACATATTTAATTTCATCATTTTTTAAAGCAAAGACTATAGTGAGCTTTACTTTTTTGAAAGTAATTATTTACTATTTATTTTGGAGATTATTATTAAAAAAAGTAAATAAACATAAATTAAGAATTTAAGATTATATTTAAACTTGAAGGTAAATTTTGTTTTTATTTCCCAAGTGCTAAAAATCCCTTAAAATTTTCCAAAATTGTCATAATTCCATGAAAATGTACTTGCTGAACTCAAATTAACAATTATATTCATGAAGTAACCTTACCAATTTGGAGTTATCGACAAGAAAAAATCGGACTTCTTGTTGGTCATTCGTTCCCTATTACTGCCATCATGAATACTGATTCAGTGTAGCATACTTGTGCTGGCCTTTGGCCTATTTGCTTCTTTTACAGACTTTCCTTGCAGAATATCACTACACACTACCGTAAAGAAATGTAATTTTTTTTTTTTTTTGGTAAGTGTAGTTTTATTTATAACAAAAACAAATTAAATAATACAATAGAACCTTTTTTCCATTTTGAATAGCAATGACAAATTAAAAGAACAAATTAAATAATAAAAATAAAGCTTTTTATATTTTAAAATTTAAAATAAAAAAAAATTAATCATTTTAGAAATTTTTAAGGGATATTTATCGATTTAGCACTTGGGAAAGAAAACCAAAATTTACCAACTTGAATTTATTTTCACATCTATAGTAAATAAAAGCATAACTTTAAAAGAATATTAGAACAAAAGTAAATTTAAAAGAACAATTAAATACAAAAAGTATTTGACAAAAATTTACTTATTCAAATATTTGAGTGTGTGTGTCCAGCTACAAAATAAATATACAAACAAACCTCTCATCTACGTATGTGTGTGTGTGTATGTGTGTGTGTATATTATTGACTTATTAAATTGACTTATTTTGATTTATGGAGTGTTGCTTAAGTTGGGTATAAATACCTTCTATATACCTTTTTTCTTAATATTAGAATTATGAGTCATTCACAGCATTTCAGTTGTTGCATCCTCTAGCCTTCTTCAGGTGATTAGAATTTTGAAGTGAATTTTGAATTTCACCCACTAGAGTAGATTCTTCTCATTCCACATGACATGCCTCTTCCAGATGTCTCAGTATCAGTTATCTCCCTTGATTTCAATTCTCCAAGATTTTTGTACACCTCATTTGTAGCCAGGTACTGAACTCACAACTCATACACCAATGCTTTTATCTGTTGGCCATGTGTCCTTCAGGACAATTATGAAGTATTCTAGTATTATCAAAAAAGAGCTATCTAATATTATTATAATTCTTGTGGTGTTTATATATTGTCTTATATACATGAAGATAAATCTGACCCAATGACCAAATATCAAAACTTTTGTTGAGCAGACAAAGAGTTTTTCAGCAACTTATATATATTTATAGCATGCAGTACATTTGAAAGTGTCTGAAAACTATGTCAGAGATTAACCAAAGCCTTATGAATGAAATTAGGTAGATGTAGCTGATCAGAAATCATTGATAGTTATGCTAGCACAGCGTCACAAGTCATCATGATCAAGGTTTTGAGCATACCTGGTCTCGTTCAGATTGTTGATTATGCCAAATAATGCACTCTCTCTTCCAGAAACTGTAAATAAGGTCTGCACAGCATAGCAGCAGTGTAAACCACAGATGGACTTTATGAGTTCTGAACAACAAAAATGCATTTTAGGAGGCATCTGCAACAAGGATTGGTTAATGTCAAATGGGCATGTTTAGAAATGAGTAACCAGCCATTATATATAACTAGCAGGTATACCTGGCATTGCTCAGAAGGTCTCTGAATAATTGACATTTATTAATATTTTTTAGCCATCTAATGGAAAATAATTATTTTACAACAAACACATTTATACATTAGAAATATTATAATTCTTATTATAATTATGCTTGTCCCTCCCTTAGTTCCTTAGCATGTAGACAAATCTAGCCAACAGGGGACTGGTGCAAGGGGGCTCCCGGGCTCCCCACAAATTTATGATATGGCCCACACACTCTACTATATCTCAATTTCCATATAAAATGCAAATTTTATTGTAATCAAATTATGTATAATAATTGATCATATGCAGTATAGGTTAACAATTCAACTAGAAGAATTCAAAATAAATACAAATTAGAAACATGCCATAATAGATCTTTCTATTTTAAATAAATCAACAGTGTTTTGCAGCAGTTGTTGACATTAACTTGAAATTTTTGTTAAAATGTTGAATAATTTAAACCCATTCAACATTTTGGGTAAAAAATAGTGATTTTTATATAGTATTTTTTCACGACTTAGCATGTGCAAATCAAATTCATGGATTTGGATAAAAACAAAAAAATGACTCCAGAATTATGCTAAAATCCACAAAAATTTTTCATCCTTTAATAGTAAGTCAGGCTTAGTTTAATTTGTAACAGATATAAATATAGGTAGAAAAAAAGCAAATGCTGGTAAGATAGCAAGGGTCACAAAGCACTACCCGAGGCTACCAGTCAAGCTTTGCTTAGTGTGAAATTATTTAAAAACACCTCGTCAATAATAGACTGTTCCATTTTGATTGCAAGGAAAAGACATCAGAGATGCTGTTTGATTTCAGTGAGAAAAAGAAAGACTGACAGAAAGAAGATAAAATTCAAACAAAAAAAGCTGTAAAATTTTCATGGGTACTACAAGTTAAATTTAATAGACACAAAATGTCTATTTTAAACAATACATGCTTAAAAACCCTCCAAATATAGATCTGTTTGTGTATAAATCTATACCAGTATACTGACAAGTATGTATGCATGTGTGTATGTATGTATCTGTGAAAACATCCAGAAAATCTTTCAAGCAGCCAATACCTGAATGTGAAGTGATTATTAGAAAGTGACTGACTATATTAAATCACCAGCAAAGTCTGCTGCTAGGAAAATTGGTTCACTGTATCAGGCTAGACAATTTTTCTTGCCAGAATCTTATCTTATACATTTATAAGTATACCATTCATCCATACATTGAATATTGCTACCACATCTAATTTGGTGCTTCTGCTATATTATATATCTAGAGATTCTTGACAAAATCTAAAGTAGAATCTGCTATGTTTTGGATCATGACCTGACATCTCAGCTTAATTCAATTTCTCACTGTCTTAATCTAACTTTCTGTGCCTTTTCTATAAATATTTCCCTGGTAATTATTTTGATCAGCTTTCGATTTCACTACCTTGATTTTACAAATTTAAGAGCAATGCTAGATTGGCAGCTAGGTCTCATCATTTTATTTTTGAAATTGCTAGATGTAACCATAAGTTCTATGCTAACAGTTTCTTCTCTTAAACTTCAAACATGTGGAACTCTCTTTTGGCTCCCTACTTTCCTGTCAACTTTGATCTTTAAACATTTAAATGCAATGTCAATCATGATCTTATGTCTTTTTGAATCCTGTTCTTTTATTTCTACCACTGTTTCTTTTATTCTCAGTAACCTCTTGCATCTTAGTGATTACTCTTGTTTTTTCTTCTTTTTTTTTTTAATCATTTCACTCCAAGCAAGGTAGTGAAGCTACTAAGACACAAGGAGTTACTGAGTGTGAAAGAATAAGAAAAAAGAGAAACATTATTAAGGAGCAGGCACCTCAGTATAGTGTAATGCTTAGCAAGCTTGTCTTGCTAGATCAGTTATGACAAAAGTGAGTTTGATACTCACTAGGTGCCCCATACTTTCGACCTTGTGCCACGTCTAAGCTGCACTTAGAAAATAACCATTATGAAGTAGTGGGAACAATAGAAGGGTAATCAAGAAGACAGTAGATAAAAATTGACATTACATATAAATTTTTAAAGATCAAATTTTGCTAGAAAGGATGAAGCCAGAAGAGAGTTCCACAAGTGAGAAGTGTGAGAAAAAAAATTGTTAGCATAGAATTTACAGTTACATCTATCCAATTCAACTATAAACCTTGCTGCCAATCTAATACAGTGCTTAAATTCATAAAGTCTAGGTACCATAGTAGAGAGTTCATCCTAACAATTACCATGAAAGTATGTATAGAAAAGGCACAGGGAAGCTACATTATGACAATGGGAAAGTAACTGAAGCCAAAATGCTAGGTCAGGATGAATAATATTGCTGATACTTTAGATTTTATCAAGAACCTCTTAAATATATAGCAGAGGCAATATACAAAACAAAGATGAATAGTAAAATGGTTTATAAATATATCAGATAGATTCTGGAGAGAAAAATTGTCTAGCATAACACAGAGAACAAACTTTCTTAGCAGCTGACCTAGAAATGGATTCAATATAATCTTTCCTCTTCATGTCAGCTGAGAATGTTAGCACAAAAAGAACGAGTCACTCTGTTGGAGGTTAGCATTAGCCATGGTGATGGGAGGCAGAAAGCAGCCTATCAGATGATGACTAGACAGAAGTTTCCTTTTGGAAAAGTTAAAATTATCAACACATTCTTTGACTCAGTTAACAACAAATTGTAGGTCATTTTTTTAGATCAGCTGCCAATTTCACTCTATTGAACTGATCAGACTTATTATTAAGACAGGAGTGAATGGTTGGGTCATCAGCATAGATATCAAGATATTAAGCTTACACTGCTCATATATACATTTTTTACAGACAATTTGTTGTTTAAGAATATTTTATGCGAATCGAGTATCTTCTTGATGGGACATTGAATATGAGGATCATTTACATCGAACCAGTCCTGATGCTTCCTTATGAGAAGTCCTAGAACTTCAAGGGAGCTGGAATAAATGGCATTTCTGAGAGATTTCCTGATTTTAACATCTTCTGAGATCACAACTGAATCTAGTCTCAAATCCAGTGTGTCAAAGAGTTCTTTCTTCTTAACATCAGAATTCAGGGATGATATATTGATACATTTAGTAACCATAGTGCTAAAGAGAGGTTTCTTGCGTACGAGTCTAAAGGATTGCTGCATAGTAGAGCATGGTCTGAAAGATAGCAAGTGTTGTGCAAAGAGCGAGTGATATTGAAGTCTTTTGTGTCATGTTTCTTGTTGATGATGTAATCAATCATATGACAATCTTTGGATCTGGGATGCATCCAAGTCGTTCTGTGTTGATTGGACTGCTGATAATATGTGTTGGTGATGGTGAGTTTGAATTCTTGGCAGAGAGAAAGTAGTCATAGCCCATTAGAATTCATACTCCCAATCCTGCGAGTGCCAAGGACACCAGGTCATATCTTATGGTCAGCACCAACCCATGCATTAAAGTCTCCCATAATGACAAGTTTGTCTCTATGTGGAATTTTGGAAATGACTGTAGGTAGTTGATCAAAAAAGTCATCAATTTCCAACGCAGGGGTGTTCATGGTTGGGGTATAAAGTTGATTAAGAGCAAGCAATGTTTAGGGCACCTTTTCTAGCCCCTCTCCGGATTAGGGAAAGCAATGCTATGTCTAAATAGACATGCTTTGTCACCATCGGAGGACATGAACAGCACAATTGCTAAGGGTTTTGTGCAAGAACGGCCATCACCCGATAGTTGCCACTATGGGAATGCCTGCTAGAGACTTCCAGTACTATCCTGTACTTGTCCCTGTTGCCTTAACTCTCTTGTCAGTGGACCTGTTGCTCAGATGGAATAGCAAAGAAGGAACACAGAACTGATCTGCAGACTATCTACACAGAAGATTTGTTTAGAGTGGTGAAGGCTTGTGTAAAACCAGCCACACTTATTGGACATGCTGATAAAAAGGAGTTGGTGCAAATATTTGCCACGAACACAATGAAGAACAAACTTCAGGTTTTTATTATCAACGGAGTTATGTCTCTCCAATACTACCAGAGTGCACATTTTAATGGTAAATTCACATGATTTTAGCTCACTTACTGAAGTGGTTTGACATGGGGAGATTTAGGGAATGGGTGAAGACCAGTGTTACCTGTTCATCTTAAATAATTAGCAGCAGCTGAGCAACAATGGTACTATTTCTACCCACTACCCCCTACACACATAAAACATACATATATATATTTATATATAAATATAATTTATATATATCTATATATATAAATTATATGTGTATATATATATATATATATATATATATATATATATATACATGTATATATGTCATAATTATTTTCTTTTTTAAAAATATGATTCCATCACAACACACAAATTTCTGTTTCAAAACTGAAACTGAAATTGCAAATTTAATTATAAAAATTAAACTTAAAATCCATAGTTTTGTCCCATAGTCAAGCTAGTAATATATTTTACTTAATTTATAAGTGCAGACAAGCTTAATATTTTGATAATTCAATCTATTTTGATTAGAGGTGATTGGGTTTTAATTGCCCTAGACAACTTATGTATCAAATATATGTTACTTACAAAGTCAGGTTAAGTTTAGGTGGGGTGAGGTTGCCTGCTCACAAACATAGACATCCATCTTTCAGTGTGTCATCTGGGTTTTCAGTGACAAAAAATTTTGGCATTTTTATTTATCTGCTTAATTCATATTTTTATACACAAAGATTTTCTAAAAGAGTCATCTAAATATGAGTATGTCATATTTTTAATATTTAAATTTTATTCCTACAGATTTAAAGTACCATTCCTCCTTCTAATAGACCATATGGTATTTTTACAAATAAATATACTAGAATTTAATTTCATATTTAAAAAAATTATTTTTTATTTTTTGCCAGAATTAATTATTATTTAAGGAAAATATTTGACAGCGCCTACAAAAATAGCTATTTCATTTCTTTGATTTAGTAAATTTTTATCTTTCAGAAACTTAATAATGTATGCACAAAGAACATGGATCATTGAATGAACTATAGGCTCTAGCTTTTCTTATTAATTTCCATTTTACTGCTGTTGTTTTATTGATTTCTTTTAAGTGCCAGAAATATTTAGATAGGAATGTTTGATTTCGGTATTTGTTATTATCAAAGGATGTTTGATGTTGGTTCTACCTTCTTTTGAATTCATTCCTTGTGCATCCAATGTAGATTTTAACCATGTCTGAATCTTCAATAGATGAGATATTGCATTGATAAACTACTGATTCTATACAACATTTATTATTAAAAGGACAGTTTTGAAAATTTCTACAGTTACATAATTTTTCTTTATCTACATTTATTTTTATTTTAGGATCAATAGTTTTTGAATTTGGTATAAATGTTTATTCAAGATATTAGCATTATGTTTCTTAATAATCATTTGTAAGTTTTTAGCACAACTGTAACTTAATTTTAGGGTATTTTTTATTAAAAAAGTTTACTATCTCTAGAAAAATGTTTATCAATTAATACAAGGAATTTTATCCTTACTTTATCCTTATCATTTGGTTGTATGTGTAAATGATTTTTCTATTTCCATCTTTTCAAGAAATCTCATAGAAAGTATGCATCCTCAAATATTCAGAATAGTAAATGTAATTGATACCATTTAATTATGTATATATATATGCATGTAAATATATATATATGCATATATAAATGTATATATTTATATATATATGTACATATATACATATATATATATACACATATATATATATTATAATACAACTATGCTGAGCAGACCTTAGTTACAGTTTCTGGGAAAGAGCGTGTTATCTAGTGTGATCACCAATTTGAACAAGGCCAGCATGCTCAAGCCCTCAGCCACGATGACTTGTGACTTCATGCTAGCACAGCTGTCGATGGCACCCAAGGATTCCATCTACCCAATTTCACTGACAAGGCATGGGTCAACTAGTAGTATAGTTTTTCAGGCACTTTCTAAAGGTGCCACATACTGTGATCAACTTCAATCCATTCCGATAACATCAGAAAGTCTCCTTCCTGACAAATCAACCATGGTGCGACTTGAACCCAGGTCTCATGGTCAGAATGCAAATGTTCTAACCACATGACTATATATATATATGTGTGTGTGTGTGTGTATACATACCTATATATAAAGACATATAAAAAATATATATATATATATATTAACATTTCACCACAAACAATGTGGGAATGCCACTAGTACACAAGGGATTAAAGAGAGTAAAGTTGAGAGAAAAAACTGGGTATAGTAGGCACCAAGTACTGAATAAAATCTGAATGGGTTTCAAGAAGATGGTGATTGATGCTGCATTTAAATTTTTAAATATTGTAGGGAAGCAATTAAACGCAAGGGAGTTACACAGGTGGGAATAATGACAAAAGAAACTGTTGGAGTAGAAGTGGCAGTTGCATTTAACTATTTCAACAGTAAATGGGTGGGGATGTAGATGCCAATGGTTAAATTCATATAGTCTGAGCACCTGGGAAAAAGTGTGTCAGAACAGTTGCCATGAAAATATTTGGAGAAAAGAAAGAGGGAAGCCATGTCATGTCAGGCAGAAAGTGACTGAAGTTGAAATGACTGGCCAGGATCAATTGCATTGCAGTTCCTTCTTTGGATTTTGTGAAAAACCTCGAGATGAGTAGCAGTAGCATCTGACCAGATATGGCAACAGTATTCAATGCACAGATGAATAGTAAATTTGTAAATGTGCAAGATGGACTCTGACAAGTAAAACCTTCTGGCATAACACAGTGATCCAACTTTCCTTGCAGTAAATGCAGCTATTGATCTAATGTAGTCATTCCACTTTAAGTCAGTTGAAAATATGAAACCAAGAAGGTGCAGTTTGTTGCCCTCCATGAGTCTAGCATCAGCCATGCTGTAGGCAGGCAAGAAATGTTTCTCTATGGTGGTTAAATGAAACCAGTTTAATTTTGGAAGCATTAAAATTTATGATCCATTTACTGTCCCAGTTAAGCACAGATTGTGGGTCTTGTTCAAGAGCAGTGGCCAGGTTAACTTTGTCAACTTTGATGGATTTTATATTGAGATAGGAGTAAATTATAGTGTCATCAGCATAAATGCCTACTTGGGAACTAATGTTATTAGGAAGATCATTGATAAAGATCAGAAACAGTGTAAGACCCAGGATAGAGTCTTGGGGACACCTATGCTCATATGAAAGGATCAAAATGACCATTTCACAATTTAATAGGAATGATTGGATTAAATCAAACAAGTGTCCAGTAATACTGTAGCCAAAACATGTCAAATCCCTTTGAGATCTCTAGAGCCACAGTTTGAACTTTGCCATTATTATCAAGAGCTTGAAATACATATTCAGTGATGGCTGTTAGCACATCAACATTACACCTGACAAAACGGAAGCCATATTGTTTGTCAGAGAGTAGGTTGTGAGAGGTAAGATGCTTAACCACTTCAGCATTGATTAAAGCCTTGAAGGTTCTCCAGAATTCTTGAAAACAGGAACTACAGGGGCAAGCAGCAAGGCAATAGTTGTAAAGTTTGGAGAGAACTAGAGCCGGCTCGGGAGAACATATCTTTAGGCTGACAGATGGTATCCTGTCACCTTCACTTGCCTTATAGGAATCTAATTTAGAAATAATGTGAGACCTGTGATTGATCTATGCACATATCATTTAGTAGAGCCTCTATTCTTGGTGGGTAAATCAGCTGTGGGTACTCCAAATGAGTCAAGTGTTGAATTGGAAGAGAATTTCCAAGTAAGACATTCAACCTTATCAGCTCTAGATGTCAGCCCTTCAAATTGATTGAACAGGGGAGAGATTGAGGAATGATGTTTTTTTAAAACATTCTTGCAGAGCTGCCAATGATCTCTAGACCCAAACTTTTACAAGATATATAATGTTGTTTCATTCTATCAGTAAACAGTAATCACTTCTTTGAGGACACACTTGCACTTGTTACTAGCAGAGACAAAGAGACATCTGTTGCAATCAGACATGTTGCTCTGGTGCAGCTGGAAGAAATGATTCCTGTGGGCTATAGCAGCTGAACATGTGGATGAGAACCAAGGAGATGAATTTAACTTGGTATTTCCTTGCTTGAATAAAAGCTTTGATGCCATCTTTCACTCAAGAGGAAATCTCAGATATGCATTTATGAACACAATGATTAAAAACTTCATTCCAAGGGATATCCCAAAGGAAGTCACAATACAAAGACCCAATCTGCATGTTGATAACAGAAAAGATATTCTGTTAGTAGGAGGTTCTTGGCTGGTAGGGGAGCAGAAACAGATGTTTACTGCCATTAGCACATGGTCAGAGGTGCCAAGAGGGCAGAACTGCATGGTACAACATGAGTCCAGGATGGAGATAAAAAAGAAATCTAGAGGAGAAGCATGTCCATCCAGGTTACTGGGGAAATGCATGAGAGATTAAGTGATTGAGAAGTTAAGTGTTTTGATGCCAGTGGGGTCAGTGACAGAATGTTTAAGCCACCTAGGATGGTTGGCATTAAAGTCACCAAACACAAAGATATTTACAAATGGGTGAAGGGAGATGACCTTGTCTATATTATCAGAAATACTATCTAGCATGCAACAGTGTTGAGAGGAAGGGGAACACTAGAGAGAGAAAAGATAGCTGAGAGAGAGATGAAGATATATGTAAGAATGGACTAGAGATTCAAGAGAAAGTTCCCAAGCCAGTAAGAGATGCTCAGGACATAAATTCCTAGGTCATGCATGTGGTCATTAGTGTCCTTCCTAAATAGAGGAAGATAAACAGGAATTGAGAAATCAGAGGAAGGAATTGCAGAATTAAGATTAGTTTCACAGAGAGCTAGAATGTCCGGAGACTTTTACGAATAGAAATGATTCCACAACGCAGAAGTTGGTACGAATATCACAAATATTGGAGAAAGAAAGGTTGAGAAGTTTAGGTGATTTTTGTTGAGCTGGTTTAGATTTATATCTTTGGTTGCTTCTAGTCATGTTGCGTTGTTTTTAGTAAGGAAAGGCCTATGGTAGTAGTAGCAGTTGGTCATCTAATGTAATATGTGCAGAAAGGGAACTGGCACAGACTGCAACATGGTGTGGCCTCGGGGTGCTCACTTACAGGGACATCCTTCCATGAGTGACATTACACTGCAAGAATCTTGATATTATCCAACTGTTGATCAGAGCAACTTCTCAAGAAGCTGTGCAAGTGTTTTTTCTCTTAACTACCAGTTGGGAACAGCAACCAGAAAACTGCCAGCCCAGTACCCTCTGTATGAAAAGATGCTACCACCATCCACACACATCACAACAAATTCATGAAAGCACCAGTATTAGGACCTGAGAAAATGAAAGGATCTTGAAACCCCTTCCTAAACAGGAAATAAGATATGAGCCTCTAATCTTGTTTTTGTTTGTTCTGGTTCTGATTCTGATTTCCATATTTATATATATATATATATATATATATATATATATAGAGAGAGAGAGAGAGAGAGAGAGAGAAAGAGAGAGAGAGAGAGAGAAGGGTAATGAACAGAATTATATATATATGTTATATATATATATATATATATATATATATATATATATATATATATACATATATATATATATATTTAGAAAAATATGACAAACTGGAAAATTTTTGTAATGTGTTTCTTCCGTTAGGATTTCCTCAGATTTGACTTTGTTAAGTTATATATATATATATATATATACATTTTCAGCCTCTCTAATCTTCTTTCTATCCTGGAGTAAGAAGGTGTTTCACAGGTTTCAAGTACTATTTCATTTTTAAGTCTTTTCTCACTGCTCTTTGCACTGTTATAACTGAAACTCCTCACATGTGCCAAACGTGTTATGGATTGAGTTGGATCATTTCTATTTGATCTCTTTAACTCTAAGTTGAATTGTCCTGGGTATGACGATAAACTACATCCACGTCCCAGGTATGACAATAAACTACGTCCAACAACAAGGCTTCAGATAATGTTTTGGAAAAATAATGTTCCCAGCTATATATTTTTTGGAAAAAATAATGTTGCCAGCTATACGTTTTTTGAAAAAATAATGTTGTCAGCTATACGTTTTTGGGAAAAAAATAATATTGTCAGCTATACGTTTAATAGTACTGTATATTTAATATATGTATAGGTATATGTGTATGTATGTATGTGTATATGTATATATATATATATATATATGTGTGTGTGTGTGTGTGTGTGTGTATGTGTGTGTGTGTGTGTGTGTGTATGTATGCCTTGATTTGGCATTAAATGACCCACAGTGGTTGATATGCCATAAAACCCAACCAACCAACCAACCAACCAATCTAAGTTGAAATTATGATCCCTTTTCCTGTTGTGACCTCCTGAGCCAGTTTTCTTCTATAATGTTCCTTCTCTTTTAAACTTATTCACTTGTTCTCTTACAGTATGAATGTTGGTATCATTACTGAAGGCCTGAATGATACTTTTCCTCTCAGCATTGCTAAGTTGGGAAGACAGTGGGGCAGATACCAAATTATTTTAACCTGTTCTCTTTTTAGCTGAATAACTCAAAGAATTTTTCCGTGATTCTTATGACAAATGGTGTAAATGTATTACTTCTATTAATAAAAAATATAGTCTATTAAAACTAACAATGAAAATATTTTAAAGTTGTAATTAAAATTGTAGTTAAATAAAATGAATTTTAACCTAAACTTCTTTTAAATTGTAATTAAATAAAACGTTGTCTAACCTAAAGACCTCCCTCTTAGTACTACATGCACTTAAAAGAATCCAATAAAACCCCTACAGTAAAATGAAATTAATATGAAATACTAGAAAATGTAAGCTTTTGAATGACCCATGTCCTTTGTACTTACATGAGAAACACTATATTACTAGGTTTATATAAAAAATAAAAGTTTACTACATCAGTGAAATTAAGTAGCTATTTTTGCTGTCATTGTCATAAATTTTACTGAAAAAATATTTAAATATAAAAAAAATTTGTAACCTAATAATATACATACTTATACTTGATGTGAAAATAATTCTACATACTGTAAAGGATTCTAATACATTTAATTGTTCTTAAAAGAAATATAGTATATTAAAAATTAAAAATTAAAAGTGAAAATATTTCAAATCGTAGTTAAATAAAGCGTATTCTAACTTAAACACCCCCAAAAATCTTTAAATATACAAATAGAAAAAATGTTGTAAGAATTTTTGCCGTTAACAATAATACATATATAGATACATTTACATTTATACATATATATATACATTTTTATATATACATTTATATATATATACATATATATACATATATATATATATATATATATATATATATATACATTTACATACATATATATATATATATATATATATATATATATATATATATATATATATATATATATACATATATATAGAGAGATATATATTTAAAAATGGTGTATTTAGGCAGCAGTCTTTCATTTATGCAAGTTTCATTAGATATGACAGACAAGGTGCTTTGATTAAGTTTTTATATAATTTCTCATATGATCTTATCATTTTTTTTTCATTTCAGTAGATAAATTATACAAAAACTATCTAAATTTTTCCAAGCACTTTCAGCTATACATTTAGCCATTTTCAAGGATGAAATATATTAACAGTTCACTAGAAATAGATCGTTGTATGCATGTATTTAGCATTATAGAATGTTTTATTTTCAAAACACGGTCAACATATTGTGTCCATGTTCATAGTTGATATTATTGAGTTTAGTTTTTTTTATTTTATTAATAAGACTTCCATTACTTTTTGCCTATTTTTACATGTAGATGATACTATTATATTTGTATTATCAACAAGTATGTTGCGAATAGGGTTCAGTAAGTCTCCATGAGTATTTAAATGAGACCTAATTGAGCTATGGTCAGAAAGGTGTAGAGTGATTCTTCTTGTTAAACATGTTGTGGTGTGGCCAATATAATTGTTTATGAATTTTGACTGATCAGGAACAAAATTCCTTAATGGACATTTAAATACGTAAATAATATTTGTTCTATTTAATTTTGATCTAAGAGGTAAATTATTATTTTTAACTATAAGATTGACAGTTTTAAATATGTTGTAATCAATAATTAGTTTAATTTTTTGCTCTTGTCTACTCGTGTTGTGCATTTTTTTTATAATGTTCTCGGACATTCAGGTTGGTAAATATTACTTAAATATTTGTATCTATAAAAAGAATGTATAAACATAAAAAATGTCTTAAAAAAATAATTGTCAGACTTTATCCATTCCATAATGTATATATATATATATATATATATATATATATATATATATATATATATATATATATATGGTCTGTTATAATAAATACATTAAGCTCTTTTAGTGGATTAGTTTTAATATTTTATATTACTATGACCCACTTGGATTATATACCAATGGATTTATTATCTGTACTAAATAAAAATATCAATAAGAACACTGGATTATATATCTTACTGTTCTTTCTTTTTATTATAATATATATATATATATATATATATATATATATATATATATATATATATATATTAGGATATTACATTGAAAACATGTCAGATGCCTACACAATTGCAGTAATGTTTTGATGCATATCAAATGCATCTTATCAGGTGATTGTAAATTATTGGCGAGTGGATGATTTATTTAGATTTAAAAGCAAAATACAACCTATTTTATGAAAAAAAGGAAAACAATGGGGTTATAAGGTTTGTGGGCTTTACTCAGTTCAACTAATCAAATATGACCTATGTTAAATTTAAACAAAGTGACGATGCAAAAATCAAGAAATTATTTTCCATAAATGGGTCATGACCCAAAGATTGGCAGTCAATGGCAGCACAGACATTAAACAGGAGTGGATGTTAATAGATACATATTTTACACATTAGACAATGTCATTTCCAAAGAAAAAATGAGGTGGAGTGGTAATTTAACAAAATGTTAAACAAGTTATATGCTTTGTGAGTTTCCTACATAAATTTTTTTTTATAATTGATAAATTAATAGCTTCTTTAAGAAACCAGTAAATAATTTAAATGTATACAATTACTTGGTAAATTAATATGCAACTGTTGACTAAAGATTCTTTATATAAGATGTTAATAACAATAACCAATCAATGCAAAATGTCAAAAATACCAAGAACCAATAAAACTATACAAGATGTTACCAATACAACTATATTATATTTATAGATAAACAATGATATTATATTAAATCCAAATTAATCTTAGAAATAGAAAGATAAGCCATATATGATGCAATACAGTTTAACTAAAATCTAAGAAAAAGCATTGTCAAATTCCAAGTTTAACTGAATAGTAAGGTCAAATGTGGACTGCGTTTACAATTTGATCTTTGGTTTTATAAAACATTTTTATCAAAGAACCTGATAGTTTGCAATTTTTCATGTAAATGCAGAAAACATGGTTAATGTAAGGATCTACATGTCATTGCCATTTTTAAAATTTTCTATTTCACCTTAGGAGTTTTATGTATCATTTCTATAAGCATTCTTAGTAAAGCACAACACATGTTGATATCACCTAGTCTTGAAAGAATTCTTAGTACTATCAATACTTTCAACTGTTGGATTCTTTATTGTAGAAATGGTACAAAGATAAACATTTTAAACATTTGTTTGGTAATGGACATTGGTCAGAATTCCTACAATTACACTGGCCAGTGTCATTAACAATATCTTCCTTGGAACTTGTATTATGATTCAAAATATTAAATTGGTTCTCAAGATTATTGGTGTAGATATAACTTAGTTTTAATGTGTTTCTGTTAAATATTTTACTAAGAGGGTTACTTTTAGGAAAATGTTTATCAAATGTTTAGCTATATATCTTGTTTATCTTTGAAGTGAAATGTCATGACATGACTCTTGTAGCTTAAAATCTCTAAAACCATCACATTTCTGATCTCTAAGCATACCTCTGAAATTAATATTTTACAGAAGATTTCTAATAAAACATAGATAAATATTAAATAATTTGTAGTGAGTCCTGATACAAATAAAATATAAAAATACAATATATAAACAATGATAAAAAGAATTAAAATTAAAATAATGCATTTGTTCTTTCCTTTAAAACCCTTTTTTATCTCTCTCTCTCTTTAAAATTCTCTTTCTATACCTTTCTCAACCTACATGAAAGCAACCCTTGAATAAAAAGAGAAAGAAGAAGAAGAAAGTAAACCAGGTGAAAAACACTGAAAGTTTGCTGGAGCAAAGGTGTGACTTATTTGTGACTGAAAAATACCAAAATCAAATACTGGAAAATAAAATAATTTGGACAATCAAAAAAATTGACACAATGTCATTTTTGATGTTAGCCAAAACCAATGGTTCTGCCACAAACTCTGAGCCTATTCAAAAATGATATAAACCAATATGCCTGGACTAGTGAGAGAAGGATAGCAGAATGCTACTGTGTAGAAACCAGCTATGCATGACATATGCAAAAACAATTAAGTGGCATCTGCCACTGAAATTTCTACCCTGCTAAGGATTAAAAAAAAACAACAGCAGATTGACATTGATCTAATTTCTGATGTTACTACTATCCCTATCATGATTTTATTTCAAAAGTTCAAACTGCTATCAATATCCACCTTATTATCAAACTTTTTGCTATGCCGAATACCAAATGACTCATTCATCACCCTAAAGAAAATAAATAAAAATATATTATTTATTTTAGCCTATGAGTCAGTTTTTTTTATTCCCAAAGATCTGATAAAATAATTATCCTATCACTTATCCACACTAGTGACTATCTGATGTGAACACACTTTTTAATATCTTGAAATTACTAATATTATATTCCCTATATCGGTGCTTATGCTAATTATACAATATATATAATCATTAAATCATTAAATTTAGATTGTTATCAGTGCAATTTAGCAAGCTATCAATATAATAATCTATTGTTTGTTTCTGTTTCAAAAGAACATTCAGTTCATGTTCAATGTTGTTTATGATCAGTTAATATTGTTTTGCTGGGATATATTAATAAAGTATCATTAATATATTGATTGTTTAGGTAAAATATTTTGTAATGAACCAGTTACTAGAAATTGTAAAAAAAGTCTCATTAATATGTCACTAAGTAGCAATCAATTTCTGTCTATAAAAATTATTATTAAAGGTGAAATAACATTGTTTTGTAATACATTGGTAAATCCTTAGAAATTTGGTATACTAATGAGATCAATTATTGGTGGTGTGTTGTCTTTTCTTAGAGTTTCTGGTAATTGGTCATTTCCCAAATATGCTACCTAAGTAGTCCACAATATATTCTAATATATCAATGATGTTTTATTAATACATTCTTGCAAAGCAATATTAACTGAACTTGTTTATAAACTAAATAACATTAAACCTACAATTGAATTTAACTATGGAACAGAAATGAACAGTACATTACCAGCTTTGTTATAATCATTAGAGTAAATGAAAGTTTTAACCTATTTGTTTAATAAAGTCTACTTATAATATTACAGATTACATAAACTTTTTTAAGGATAATTCTCCAAGATTAAAATTCTTTATTTCAGTAGAAGAATTTATTAATGCTTTGGCTTAATTCTTAATTATTGTAAATCCTTTTTATTTCCAGTCAAGAGGAAATAATAAATTCTGAATTAATTAAGAAAATAAATTGTAAATTAATCAAGATTTCAAATAAACCTTTTGTGTGTGACTTTATCTCAAACTTGCTTACTCAGCCCATCTTTATAAAATATCCTTGTATATCCTTTTACCATATGAAACTCTAATAATAAAAAAATGAAATAAAAAAGAAAATCTGATAAATCATTTTAGGTACTTAATACTTAATGACCTCTTTTCAAGGAAGTGTACCTGTTAATGGTATTTTGAAAGAGACACAAATTAATTATCACTTTCTCTACATTTTCCTTCATTTTTTTTTTCTCTTATCAGTACTTTTGTTGTTTGCACATTTCTTTGAATGATAATAAAAATAACACATGGCATAAAGCTATCTGAGATTTTGCATGGAGGATGATCCATATAGATCTATGCTGGAAATGAATCATTAGACTTTCACAGATGAAAATATAAAGCCAACATAATGAGTTTGGATAGAATGGAGACATTCAAGATAAAATCATATGAACTATAAGTATACACTTTTACCAAAAATGACTAAATCATAAATTACTGCAAATCACCATTTTAACTTTCTCACTACTAAAATCATTGAACAGCCAATTAAATTTTCTATATACTTGGAAATAATAAAGGATTCATGATGGAACTTAGTGGAATCAGCAAACTGATTTACATTCACTCGAGAAAGGCATAAGAAAAATGAATCCATCTTGGATAATTAATAATAGGTCAAGTCAGGAATTTTTCTTTATTGTTGGTACAATGTAACTCAGTATAACATATTACTTGGAGAGAATACTATCATTGCCAAGTAACCCCACTACCCTGAGAAATGAGAATTACTTTTTGCTTGTGGAACTTCCTTCCGGCTCCATGCTTTCCAATCTGCAAAAATTTAAATGCAATGCCAGTCACAATCTACTGTCCTCCTGATTAATCTTCTTTTGTTCTCATTCTTAGTAATGACTCTGTTCCTAATTCTTCCACACTTTGTAATCCTTGTGTCTTAGTGGCTTTACTGTCTTGCATGGGGTGATACCAATTAAAAAAAATAAACTTGGTATGGCACCCTGATAATCTAACAGATCATGAGAAACTGTCACCATATTTAGAAAAAATAATCAATATTTTGTATAGATCAAAACCAATCACAAGAGGCAATACATGAGGAAAATAAAAAAAATTAAACAAAAATCAGTCAACATAAAATATACATACCTATCAAAAACTCTGTTTTCTGCCAAAAATTACCATCAACCAATTAAGAGTAGTCAAAGTGTCAGGGTAGACAGGTAATTACCATTTACTGTTTTCATTACAACTAGAAGCATGTTGCTATACACAGCATTAGTTTACACCATTTACATTATTTAAATTTTTAATGTTTCAGCTATTGTATTCTCTGGCCTTCTTCAGGTGATATATTGGAATTTCTGACCAAACACTTTATTTAGTGCATGGTGGGCAGATTGTTCTAGTTCCATGTGCCATGCCTTTTCTGGATATTTTGTTTCAGTTAATTCCCTTAAATCAACCCTCAAATTTTTGTTCACCTCTGCTATGACCAGGTATTAAACTCTCACAACTCTTTGGGTCAAGTCACTTTTGGATTACATCAATCAACACCTTTATCCACTGAAGACATCTGTGAATAAATTTTTGGGACTAATAAACTTAATGTCTCAGAAACCATTTTTAGTCATTTTTATTGCAATTTTTGTTATTTTTGGTTTAGTTTATGATATAAATTTTGCAAAAGGGAAATGAACACAAAAACACTATACATATATTTATTCCATTATTTGGCAACCCAAACAATTGAGGTAGTCTTAATTTTCTTCTTAATCTCCTCCTCCTTGTCATGTCCTTTCAATATTTCCTGTCCTTTATAGCTCTTATTAAATTTTGTCTTTTTGCTATATCTCCTAATCTCTGTTCTGTCAACAATTTACACAATCTAATTCATCTTCTTCTGAGTGCCATCTCCATTCATTCAGGATGGTAGTGATCATAACTCTCCACATTTTCCTGTCCTTTATAGCTCTTATTAAATTTTGTCTTTTTGCTATATCTCCTAATCTCTGTTCTGTCAACAATTTACACAATCTAATTCATCTTCTTCTGAGTGCCATCTCCATTCATTCAGGATGGTAGTGATCATAACTCTCCACATTTTCCTGTCCTTTATAGCTCTTATTAAATTTTGTCTTTTTGCTATATCTCCTAATCTCTGTTCTGTCAACAATTTACACAAATTCATTATGTCAGTTATATGCTGTCCTCCTTGCCTCCAACATGTACAAGAGAAGAAACTCTTAGCTTATGGTTACATCTAACAATTTCATCTGTAAAAATGATGAGACCTAACTACTAATCTAGACTTCTTCTATGTGCTATGTCCATTCACGACATGAGTAATCATATCTCTCCACAATTTCTTGTAAGTCTTATTAAATTTTGTCTTTCTGTTATCTATCCTAAATTGTGTCTTCCTCATTAAACAGATTATGCACTGTTTTCTTCTCTACTTCTTGCTTTCAGTATGTCCTGTAAATGTTAAATTTGCTAAGCCCTCTTTCCTCATTATGTGCCCTAGAAAATTAAACTATCTCTTCATCATTGTTCACATGCTCAGTTTATGGTATCCTCAACATCTTTCTGTACATCTACATTTCTCTCAAGTCCTTTCTTCATCTGTGAGGAGATTTTCTGGTATTAATGCATGTAAATAACCTTCATTTAAATTTTAGAATTATTGTTTTAAAAATAATTTTGTTTGCCCATTGAGAGAAAATATCAATTAGTCATTTTGCAGATATTAAATTGTAAAAAAATCCCACATTTTTCTGTAACTTCTGATAAAATAACTTTCTCTCTTAATAGATGTGACATTGAGTACATAAAATCTGCCCCAAAAGAGTTACATTTGTAAATAGAAAAAAATAAGAATGAAGTTTGATGAAAATAATTTATTACTTCAGCAATTTTAAGAAGCATTTAAAGAATGCACATTGTTGCATCTATAAATAAAATCAAAGAGGTAAACTTAAAGAAAATATTTCTTGTTTTTTTGTCCATATCTCTGAGATGAGGTATTGTAACTATTTACACTATTTGGATTTAAAATTGCTACTAGTTTACATTTAAAGACGTTTAGGAGTTAATTTTCTTGCCAAAGTTTTTCTTTAGTTACATGCCTAATTTTATAGAAATTACTTCCATTTAACATCATTCATATTCTTAAATTTTCACTTATACTTTAAATTATTTACTAAAATATATAAACACAGCCAGTGCAATTTTGAAAATTTCAATTTTTACTTACCTTTGAATAATTGGCTTTAAGACACCTCATTTTATTTTTCTAGTTCATTTCACATTAATGTGTGGGGTTTTCCATGGTTTTATCCTTTGATCTATGTTGTTTCTTACCTTCAAAGTAAAACTGTTAGCTTCTCTTGAAAAAGACTTCCAAGCAGTGATTAGCTGGGGCAAGGAATGGCTTGTAAATTTTATGTCTCTAAAACAAAACTGCTTTAATTTAATCACCATAGAGAACATTTTCTTCCTGCCAACAGCATGGCTGATGCTAACCTCCAAGAAAGCAACTCTTGGGATCACATTTTTCAAGTAGGGTGATGATGAATCAATTGGAAAATTGGTTCACTGTGTTGTTCCAGACAATTCTTCTTGTCAGTATCCATCTTGCCCATTTATAAATCTACCATTCTTTTGTGTATTGAATATTGCTGCCATATCTGGTCTGGTGCGCCTGCTATATATCTCAAGATTCTTGACAAAATTCAAAGAAGGGTCTGTGATGTAATCTATCCTGACCTGACATTTTCAGTCACTTACCCCCACTGTCACAATGTGACTTCCCTGTCTTTTCTATAAATATTTTCATGCCAACTGTTCTAATGAGTTGTCCTCCTTGGGACTTGACTGTATAAATTTAAACATACAACTAAATTGGCAACTAGTTCTCATCATTATACTATTGAACTGACTAGGCACAACCATAAGTTCTATTCTAATAGTTTTTTTTTTTTGTTTTGTTTTGTTTTTGTACTTCTTACCCGTTGAACTCTTTCCTGGTTTCTTGCTTTCCTGTTACCTACAATCATCAAAAATTTAAATGCAACATCAATCGTTATCTTCTGTCTTTTTTAATCCTTTATTTTTATTGTCCTTTCTCCTCATTAAAATTTTCTCATTCTCTTTCGTATTCAGTAACCTCTTGCATCTTAGTAGCATTATCATCTTGCTTGGGGTGCAAAAAGTTTTTATTATTGTCAGGTATAAATGTAACATGATATTTTCACTAGAAATATTAAATTTTATAGTCAAAAGAAAAACAGACCAATGTGGCAGCTATTATAGGACAGAAATATTAAGATTTATTAACAAATGTTACCAATAGTCAAAAGAAAACTGTGAAAGTATCATATTTATAAAAATTTATAAATTTATAGTTTTCTTTTTTACTCATGACTAAATAAAGAATATATATGTGCAGGTTGCATAATGACTATTGTCACAAAAAGAATCAGTGATCAGAGTTTAAATTCTGATCAAATCTAATATATTTATTTCATACATGTGCCTTTGAAAAAATTATGAATCCACTTTTTCTCCCAAAATCTATGGGTTAAATAACAGGATAGACGAGTGGAAATCACTCTCAGTGATGAATTACTCTGAGTTCAAAACTGTAAATATGGCAAGGTGAAACCATCTATCTTTCCTAAGAAGTATAGCAATTTACAGGTAATAATAATAGAAAAGGAAACTTTGGAGAGCCATGAAGGGGTATAGAATTAAAAACTTTAAAAAAAATATTGACTTCCTATGAAACTTCTTGCTTTATAAAAGATGTAAATCTTCTGTTGAACCAATTGCCTTCCTTACTAAAAATAAAGAAAATTGCAAACAATAAATAAGAAAATTGCAAAAATTTGCCAAGAGAGAAAAAAACTGCTTTCCAGCTGAGTTAACATTTTTTGATGAAATGAGAAGGTCTGTTAATAGAAATAGGATGTTTGACAAGCAACAGGATTAAATTCATTAATCTTGAGATTTCTGAGAAAGCAATAGGATTAGATTCATGAAGCTTTTACTTTCAGAACGAGGCCTATCAAAATTAACTGCAAATTTAAAATCATTCACAAAATCAGTGAATTCACAGACTTTATAATTTAATATTAGAATATCAGCATTCATGAATTTGAATGACTTACCTCAAAATAAATTTTCCCAGTTTACAGTTCATTATAATAAACTACAAAGTAATCATTTAGTTAATAATTCATTTGCCACCTAAATTTGATAAAATAATTTAAAAAGTAATTAATTAGTTGTGAGGTAATATTCAGAAAATGAAAGTTGATTTTTTGCCATCGTTCAAATACGTTACTAATTTTATAAATTTTTCATCCCATGTTTTCACCAAATATTATTTTTAATGCATTATTTATATTATATTATATTTATATTATATTATATTAAAATAACATAATATTGACTAAATATATAATATATTTCATAGCTTACAGTAAAATGCAATTGAAAGTGATAGAAGATATAAAAAAAGGAAAATCAAACCATATATATTTTATTTATATATTTCCTGTCCCATCTGTTGTGGGAAGGGAGGTAAATGAACTTAGTAAATTTATGAGTGATTACTTCTCTTAGTCATTTTAAATCTATACAAATAAAATATTTATCTGCATTTTGACAAAATTAGTTCCTGAGCAAAATGAAATGTTAAATTAATTAGTTCCCTTACTACTACATTTCTTGGATTGCAGTCTTATTTGTTCAAGCCTTGTATGCGAAGTGTTCAGATACCTTTGTCTATTAAGTGATTGTCTTCAACTTGGTCTTAAAATTGGCTGTCATCACTATTTTTGTCATTCTATTGCTAAACTTTTCTTCCAAGAGATATTTTTATTTCACATGAAAAATTAAAAATGGAAATAAGGAGATGGATCTTTCAAAAAAGAAAACAATGTACACACACACACACACACACATACTAGCTTAAAAGCTACCTTATTGGGCAGCATTTAAGCTAGCTCCTGTGGAGAGCTACTGATTCGTCCTTCATAGATAGAGAGGAGTAGATGCAATAGGCAACAATAAACTACAGAAGAAATCAAAATTGATCACTGCATTTCAGTATTGCATTAATATTAATATTTCTTTTCATATTGTATAGTGTGTGCATGTGTGTGTGTGTCTTCCTGTACATGCACGCCCATATATATATATATATATATATATATATATATATATATATATATATATATATATATTTGGTTGGATTGATATGAGTTTGTGACCCTGGGTTTCACACTTTTGTAATTGTCAAACAAACTGATTAATTTTTTTTAAATTTTGGGTTTATGTAGATTGCGTGTGTTGATGTTATTATGGAAGTGGGGGGGGGGATCGTCATCGTGATGTCATTCAGGCTAACGCAAACATAGATGTATGTCCGTACACCCAATGAGGTACGCAGACACCCATACACATTCGCTCGTCCGCCAGGGCTCATACAGACATAAACATATGTGGACAGTATGGGATTTGACATATGTATGTATATGGGTGCTGTTGTGTCTATACATACGCATTTGTATGTTGAAATTCAAAGATTGGAAGTGTAGCAAAAATTTCTCATGAATGTCTTGTGAATGTATACATGTCAGCAATCAGAGCATTTTTCTATTTTTCACTGAATTTTTTCACTGAATAATATTTCCTCGCATGCACGCATATATGTGTGGTGGGGTCTGTGTAAAATTATGATAGGTAAAAATTACTATTATTTTTAATTTTTTAAAAGTTTATTTGTTATTATTTTAAAGCTGGTTATTTGACTGTGTATATATAAATGGTAGAAATTTTGGTTTGTATAATAGCAATTTTTACCTATCATAATTTTACACAGACCCCACGACACATATATACGTGTATGCGAGGAAATATTATTCAGCAAAAAAATAGAAAAATGCTCTGAT
>OZ010616.1:44809149-45006649 GCA_963932145.1 Acanthosepion lycidas | reverse complement strand
AGCGAGTACAAACCAACTATCAAAATTTTACATACCTGGGCAAAGATAAAAGAGGGTTTAATTGATGAAAGTTAAGAAGGGCATATTGAAAAATAAATATTCAGCTATGAACAAAGCAAAAAAAAGACAATTAAACATATATATACAAATGAACAAGTACAATATATATGCATAGACATATAAAAAATCTAACAGCCAAATTCACATGGCCAAACAAAATACAACACAGAAAATAAGAACGAGCATATATAGAGAAATGAAAACACATTTACACACATATATAGATGTACCCACATATATACCTATATATGTATGAGTACACATGAATACATATACAGGTACAAATATATAAATATATATATAAATAAATATAAAACATAAATACATGCATACATATATATATATACAGATATATACATATATACAAATATATATATACATATGTATACATATATACACATGCACAAGATATAAATACAAATAAACATATCAACCCACACTCCTACATATAAAAACACCCAAATAAAACAACAAACTCATATATGCAAATACATGTATCTAAGTATCTAATATATATTTGCTACATCTTATTTGAGCAAAATTAGCAAATTTAAAGTTAAATTAATCTGATTTTAAATAAACATTACTTACTTATAGCATAAAATTAATATGCAAACATTTCTTAATGGACAGGTCCCATTTTTCTTTGATCTTTATTAACATATCAATAAGTTCTGAGGCAATGACAGCTGGTATGGATGACCAGAATTGACATAAATTTTCAAAATCTAATTTTTTCATTTTTAACTATCTAGTAATTTTTTTTTCATTTTTAACTACCTAGTAATTTTTACAAATTAATTTATTTTCAGCAATTATTTAATATTTTATTGACTTTTGGTTATGTTTGAAGATATTTTATGAAAAAAATAAAAATTAAAGTATTATAAAATATTTTTAAATTAATCTTAAATTTTAATAACAGATGAAATTAAAATAAAAATAAGTAAGCAAGAAAATCAACACACTGATCTGGAAATTTTTTATAATAATTACAATATTTTTTAATTATTAATAGTTAATAAACTTTAATTAAAATTAGCTAAAAATATTTTTCTATTTTCTTCAATTCAAGTATGTGACCTTTTCATAATAATTATATGTTTAGGCTATCATAGATGAAAAATCTAGCAATTAAAATGAAAAATAAAAAAATAAAAAATAATTTAAAAAATAGAATAGTAAAATGACGTTTATTAATTTTTTCAATTTTGGATTTGTAAGTTTCATTTCCACTTAATTACAATATCACATCAAGGAAATAGTGTAATACAGAATTTTAAGAGAGCGACTCAGACAAAGCTATGCCAAAGGGCAGTGTCTTGTTTTTCTTTTGTAGTGGTAGACAATTTTTGCCCAAGCCCACAGGCTCAGAACACCCCACGTTAAGAACTGGTCTTGAGCCACATCTTGACTTGTGGGGAGATTGGTAAATAGAGAGGAGGAGAAAGGAGGAGAAACTCTGGCTCCCTGGCCATTGTGGCCATAGTGCATGGATGGACTATGCATTGAGCTACATACCCTTTCATTTTTGTCTGTCAACTGGATACTAGTTGGGCTTTCCTGTCTACTCTTATTTCAGGCACTCTTGCCCTTTCCGGCTAACACAGATTCTTACCTTCCAGCAATCTTGTCTTTATTATTTCCAGCCTTTACTTCAATTTAACTCACCTGGTTGATCTGTGTTAATGGACCTGAACTTCCGGCTATTCATTGGTCCCTACTTCAGGCATTCTGATTTCAACCTAATTCACCTGGCTGTTTGGTGTTAATGGATCTGCTTACAACAGCCCTGAACTTACGGCTACACATAGGTCCCTGTTTTTGGCTTTCCTGTCAAACTAACTCACCTGGTTGAGGAAATTGCTGCATGCTTATCGTCCAGATTTCAAACAACCTATTCCATACACTTCGGTTAAATACTACAGAAGGTTTATCACTGGACTTAATCTGCAAACTATCTGGACATTGATGCAACATTGGCTAATATTTTCTTGCTACTTTCTCATGGATTTCAACAAAACCTGCTCTGGTCAGTACAGTTATTTCATCCTAGCTTCATCTATCAGCTTCTGGCATTTCCTGTTAACCTAACTCACTTGGTTTAGGAAGTTAAATCTTTATAGTCCATGCTTCAAATAACCTATTTTGTACACTTTGATTATATACTACGGAAGGTTCACCATTAGACTTAACCAGCAACTATTCAACACTTTACCAGATATTTAAACTGAACTTTCAAACTGTAGTTTATCATGCCAACTTAACTTACTTGAACTCTACCTTTAACACTTTGCCACATATATATTATCTAGGTTCAGTAGCCGGTCAGTATTCCTCAATTTACTTAATTCTGCCTCCATTAATTGATTCATTGTTTGTCCTTTAATCGAAACACTACTTTTACTTTTGTATATGATGTAAGTAAAGTTTGTATTAATTTTAAGTTTATAGTTTGCTATCCTTTTTCAACCCTGTCAGATTTCATATCTTTTATCATTAAATGTTAGTGGGCCCTCTTGTGACAGCTTTATTTAGGGGCACAGGCCATATTATATTGAACGCACTACAGGTTAAATGAGGAATCACGATTAAAATGGAAATTTGTAACTAAAACACGGAAAAAAGGAATATGACAATGAACCAAAATATATATAGGGTTTCTAGTGAGTATAAAATATAAAAGAATTTTACTCACAGCCCTCCTAACATAAACAGAGAACAAATAAAATTTGATTTCTGTCTACACAAAGATAGCTGATGTATTTTTATATATTGCCTCCAAGATTTGTAAGTGTTTGTTTGACCTTGCTCCGCATAAAATGGTGTATCCATGGCCTTGACAGCACATCTTGGATTATCTTACAAATGCTGCTCGATAACTGACTCACAAATCGCTTGAGTCAAGAATGTGTTGCTGTTTGCAACACTGCAACTATCTATCTATCTACCTATCTATCTATCTATCTATCTATATATATATATATATATATATATATATATATATATATATATATATATATCCAAATGTAGAGAACGAAACAAATATAAATTCAAATGTTCATAACAGAGAGTTCAAATATAAAAGTAGAGCAATAATTATTTGTTATAAGTTATTACAATGGAACATTTAAGTTACCACTACAAAAATGCACATTTGTTTCAATGCCCAATTTAAGCATCTCATCTGGTGGTGATCAAAGATAATTATAAAAGATTTTTTTAAAAAAATGCTTGTTATGAAACATCACTTCTTTTTATATTTTAAAAAAATTAGAATGACATAAGAAAAATTTCTATAGAAGGAAAAAAAAAGAAATATATAAATTTACCATAAAAGGAAAAGAAAAAATACACAGGTGAAAGCAAAAAAAAAGTGGAACTAATAAAAGGAAAAAGAAAGAAGAAAAAGAAATAGAAAAAGGTAAAAGAAAGACATAAGAAATCTTCCCTTCTCCAAAGAAAAGGAAAAGAAAAAGAAAGAAGAAGAGAAGTAACATCAAAAATTACAATTGCAAAGAAAAAGAAGAAAAAGGAAAGAAGGGAAAACAGAAGTTGTTGATGATGTATTAGCAGATCTTAATTTTTTTCCTTGCCTTGATTGGCAATGACATTGTTTAGGACCCACTTTCCAATTTAGAAATACTTTATTTTTGAATGGGCAATTTGTTTTAAAATGAAGTCTTCCACAACAATAGCATGGGTTCAATGCAGTTATTTTCTTTCTTCTTTTTTGCCCTTTTTTACAATATCACTTTGTTCAATTTTTTGCACAGTATCGTTGTTCTTAAATTTTTTAAATTTTAATTTTAATTTTAATTTTTTGATTTTAATTTTTTAAATTTTTTGCAGAGTATCGTTGTTCTTAAATTTAGTATGCTTTGACATTCTTCTGCCACTGTCTGTAGGGTTAATTTTGGATCTTTTTCAAATTTTGTTAACAAATTTATGTGTCTTTACATGAAGTTAACCCTTGCACAAAAATTAAACATTTATATCAGAAGATTCACATTCAAGATTGAGAATAAGGAACTTATTTCACTGAAAATTTTTGACAAAATCAGCAGTTTCCTCAACAAACATAATATTTCCTATTTTTTCAGGTAAAATGTTATTGCAGTATTTTTCATGCTCTGATAGACACATTTTCTTACAAGTAGATGTACCTTTTGTTTATCTACCCAACTCTGGCAATTGTTTTGAAGATTTTTCATACTTTCTGGAATATGCTAGAAATATAATCCCTTACAGTGTTATATATGAATTTGCCAAAGGAGTTTGTGACCACATCAGGCATAAATAAAACTGTAGAACTAGTTTCATTTGATTTTTTTTTACATGGCTTCAAACATTATTGTTTGATGTTGCTGTATTTACAGTGTTCATTGTTGTTGTTATTGTTGCTGCTGATGATGTTGTTCCAAAAACTGTTTTAACAGAATTATTATGCCCACCATAACTACATCAGAATTATTATTTCTACCAAAATGTAAGGAACAAATAAGCATCACTTATAAATTTAACATGTTTTGCTTTTATTTGAGCTTCACCAGAAAATAAAATATGGATGAAAAAAGAAAATTCTGGTATTTTTATTTTTATGTTTATTTCTTTTTTTACATCATGTGTTTTTGTCCTGTCAAACAACGTTCATATGTACAATTCATAGTGCATGTTTATCATAATTCTAGTCTGTCTGTACAGGATTCAGATGATAATCTGTATTCATTTGTGTGCATTTGAGCATCTAGTAGACATTTCATCCATGTTTGGTGATTAGCCGTACATTGATTTGGGAATGTTTTGTGTGAGAGTGAAAAGATTACGTCAGTTGTGTTTGTAGGTAGACAGATCTTAGATTCGTTAAGTATGAGCTTTATAAAAGTTGGTGATATAATAAAATATTTATCAGGACTTCCTCTGAGTATTTCCTACATAATGAATTTTCTGAGAGTGGCATATATAAAATCAAAGTTATGTCTTATGTTTTGTTTCTATGTGTTACAAGTGGGTTTAAAGGGTTTCTTAAGTTCGGTGATACAAGCTTTTAGATTCTTAGATATTTCACCAATGTAGCTCTTCCTATCTTGGTGTCATAAATGTATGTGTATGTGTGTATGTATATATATATATATATATATATATATATATATATATACATATATATATATATATATATATATATATATATATATATATATATATATATATATATATATATATATATATACAGAGAGAGAGAGATTTTTCTTTTACCTGACCTCTCCACTAAGGTAGGATGTGACACAATGACTTTTTTTTACATGTGTAGCCTATATGTGTAGATATGGAGCAAATACAAAAATTACCCAATCCCCACCACTGTTGTTGTGTTGGCATTGATATTATATTGACTCCATCTTTCATAGTGTAAAGACAAAGGCATTGCTGCATGGTTGGAATCCTCTAGATAAAGTTTTTTCCCATCTAAACTGAGATGAATAGATCTGATCCTGGCCAAATTGTTGAGAAGTGAAAGATACATGTGAAAAGACTGGGATAGATAGATAGATAGATAGATAGATAGATAGATAGATAGATAGATAGATAGATAGATATGAACCGGATTGAGATAGATAGATAGATAGATAGATAGATAGATAGATAGATAGATAGATAGATAGATAGATAGATATGAACCGGATTGAGATATATATATATATATATATAGATATATAGATAGATAGATAGATAGATAGATAGATTAAATAGGTAAAACACACACACACACACAGATAGATAGATAGATAGATAGATAGATAGATAGATAGATAGATAGATAAACCAACTCAAATAGAGAAACCAACACAGATAGATAGACTTAGATAGATGAATAGAAAAACATAGATAGATAGATAAAGAAACAAAGTTACATATATATATATATATATATATATATATATATATATATATATATATATATAGGTAGATAGATAATAGATACAGTGAGATCCATACTCATATATGGGAATTAACACTACATGTTAACTGTCAGTTTCATACCAGAAACATCTCAAGATAGCCTGAAACAAAACTCACAGTCACTATACGGTATTAATGCTTATGTCTACACTACCTATATCTATAAATGATCTATTTCTGATGCATCTTATATAAATATGGCAAATTTAAACAATATATATTTTCAAATACACTTTTGTATTAAATTCTTAGATGCATGTGTGTGTGTGTGTGAGTGTGTGTGTATTTCAATTATAATCTTAATCGTTAATCCTTCTTATTAATCTGTTCATTTTATTCTTTCTATCTTTCATTATCTCTTTATGATTCTTCCTTGCCATAATATTGTCAACAGGTGGTAAGTAATTCCTTTTTGTGTAAAAAAAAAATTAATTTGCATTTCTATAAAATATTTTTTATCACTTTATGCTTGCATGATAAAAGGCGAAATGAAACTGAATTAAATGCACTTTAAATTTTATTTTTTTCTGCATTTTGTTTTCTCTAAAATGAATTTCTTTATTTTTTTCCTTACTTACTTTTTACATTTTCTGGTGTAATTTTGTCACACCAAAAAATTCAGGTATTTCCTACAATGCATAGTTCACTACCAACCTGAACAAACTACATTTATTATATATATATAATTTTATCTATATATTTAATCAATATCATCCCATGCAAGGGAGTAAAGCCACTAAAACTCAAGGGGTTACAAGGTGTGTTAGAATTAGGAACAGAAACGTTAATAATGAGCAAGAGGAGAAAAGAATAATCAGGTGGACAGTTGATAATGAAGAAAATGTTAGCATAGAACTTACAATTACATCCTTCCAGCACAACTATTAATTAATATATATATATATATATATATATATATATATATATATAATCAATCATAAGGCTCGTAAATTCAAGAAGCCCATTTATATAAAAGAAAACATCGATTTAAAAGCGCTGCTGCATTGCGGCTATACCCAAAGATTTTGGCTATAGGAAAGATTTTGGGACTCAACCATAAGGAAAAATACAGTCAGAATCCCTAAGGCATTTTGTTGTTTCATTCAGCAATATTTTTCCTGCGATGACACTGGAACAAAGTCAACTAGCATTTGCCTTTCCATTGAACCATTTCAACAATGTGTAGAGGGGGACTTGTATGGATAATAGTCTGTACTCCAGGTCTACCTACCCAGACCTTGTGCATTAGAAAGATAGTAAGCAGCAGCCTAGATGCTGCATCTCAAATATCATCCAGTTTACAACTCCATCCTCTCATAAGAATACTAAATATGTAGTCAATGTCATACACATGCTATATATACATCCAAACAAAATTTATAAACTTTAGATTCTTTAAAAATTCAATCCAAATACATTATATGCAAATTGGATATATATATATATATATATATATATATATAGTTAACGATTAAATTATTCATACACCCATCAATTTTGAATATTTTTATCAAATTCTTAGAATCTAATTCCCATATGATGCCAGGTTTTTTTATATGTTAAGAAGCAAAAAAAAAGAAATATAAAACTCATTTCTCTGGACAATAGGTTAAATATAACAGACTTGACAGGCAAATTATGCAAAATAGGAAAAGACAAAATTATTCGTACAGTAGAAAATATTGCTTTAAATTGATTGATTCATGTAAGTATAAGTAATTTACATAATTATTTTATTTGTGAAGCCTTCTAGACTATTTATTTAGTAGAATATTTGTGATAATTCCAACAAAGAACATCACATGGTGCATAGAGTGTCACCATTGTTAATTCTTATGTTAACAACACAATGGGGAAGAGAAAGGAGAACTATTAACTTCCACAAATCAGGAAATAGTTACAGCACTATTTCAAACCAGTTAGCTATCCCCAGATCAATGGCACAGTTTAAACTGTTTGGTACAACAGAAGATTTGGCACAAGAAAGGTGACGCTTTCTTCCTAAAGAACACACTGGCAACATTAAAACATGGAGCCAGCTCAATGATGTTTTGGGGTTGTTTTAGCTCAAATGGGACTGGGCAATTAATTGTAATAAGCGGAATTATGAAATCTGAAGACTATATCAAAATTCTGGATGAAAATCTACAACTATCACCACAAAATCTTCATCTAGATTGGCGATTTACTTTCCAGTAAGATAATGATCCCAAACATGTATCTAAATCAGTGACTGTGTTGCTTCAGAGAAAAGATTACAGTTTTACCATGGCCTTCAATGAGTCCTGACTTGAATCCTATTAAAAGTCTGTGGCCAGAATTGAAAGTTCAAATAAATTGTTGGTCACCAAAAAACATTCAGGAATTAGAATATGTAACCATTGAAGAAGGGAAGAAAATCCCAAAAAAGACTCATCAAAAACTTTAGAAAATGATTGCAACAAGTTATAAAGATAAGAGGCCATGCTATTGACTATTAATATTGTGAAAATTGTTCATTTTTTTTCTATTTTTCATACTGTATGAATAATTTAGTCTTTTCCTATTTTGCATAATTCATCCATCAAATTTGTATTTGGCCTATTGAAAATTGAGTTTTATATTTTTCTTTATTTTGTGTGTTTATTGACATATAAAAACCTGACGTCATATGAGCTTCTGGGAAATGGATAAAAATATTTAAAACATATGTGTATATGAATAATTTTGTTGTTGACTGATATATATATATATATATATATATATATATATATATAATATTTTGTTGTTGACTGATATATATATATATATATATATATATGGGTAAATGGGAAAACAATATATAAATTTTATATATCAAGAACAATTTTAGAGAAATTGATGATAAGTGGAAAAAGCTTTCAATGGAAAAATCCTGACAATTCTGCAATATTCAAACTCTGTCAAGCTTTTAGTAATTGCCATGTTTCAATGTAATGTAACATATGAGATATTAGTAGAAGATCTTGATGGCACTAATGCTTGAATATGAATGACTAAATTTTGTTACATGTTTACCAATTAAGGCTTTGTTTAAATATGGCCTTGAATTTTTGACTAGCTGATAGTAAGCCTAACTTCTCAATATACCCTATTATATGCTAAAAAGTTTTTAATTTTAGTTTTACCTGTTCTACTCAAAGCTCTACTCAAATAATTGGCTGAGTCTAACAATACAAACAGTATTTTTTTTTCTTTATTTCATTGACTTTAAGATTTTGGTCAGCAGTGTGTAGTATATATATATATATATATATATATATATATATATATATAAGTGTAAAAGCTGCCCTATTGGACAATATTTAAGCTAGGTCCTGTGGAAGGCTACTGATTGGGCCTTCATCACAATAGATAGGAAGGAGTAGATGCAATAGGTGACAATAAACAAGAGAACTCAAAATTGATCACTGTGTTTAAGTATTGCATTAATATTTAAGCTCATCTTTTAAAAGTTCAATGCTAATTTTTCTGCTGCCACTTAATTTAAAGACAGTTTGATGTACCCATCATATTATGTATTTTTATTTTATGGGTGACTTTTGCTGGATTTCACAATTAATTTTGATTATTCCCAAATTTATTTCCAAGTTATAAAAATTGTTATCATGCAAAAAATTTGTTGCAAAAGATCAAGTAAAAAAATCACTGAAAACAGTAGTAGTAATCTTGGGAATCCTAAATTTCAGGATTGTGGGTTTGGATTTGGTCCAGAACATTTTTAATTTGCTCAGAGTCAACCTGATTCCAAAATAGTATGACAGGAGTAATGTTGAAAAAGTGTGATAAACTGACAAACTGATATTCTCATTTATTATATAGAAGAAGATGAAATATTTAAAAGTTAGAGATTTGTGTCACTTTAATTGAAAAAGTGTGATATACTGACATTCAAATTTATTATATAGATAGATAGATAGATAGATAGATAGATAGATAATATTAGTGGTAAATATACACATACATATGCAATCATATATCTAAAATATATAAATATATATAGATACACATACATATATATATATATTTGTATAAAAAATTATTCCAAGAGGATAGAATCCAGGTAGAACTCAATGTCCAGGACAGAGTAAGTATATAATAAAAAGGCTTAAACACTAATATTCCATGGTCATAATTTATTCCATTGGAATCGTAAATATGATCCAATTCATTTGAATTTGTAGGTCTGATGAATTGGATCATATTTACAATTCTGATGGAATAAATTATGACCATGGAATATTAGTGTTTAAGCCTTTTTATTATATATATATATATATATATATATATATATATATATATATATATATATCTGTGTGAATGTAATATGATGCTGAAAATGATTAATGAAGCATTTTAGCTGTAACTAAAAAACAATTTATCTATCAATGTCTCTGCCAATAACACAGTGACATTATATCACATCTTCCTATTTATTTGCAAAACATTAAACCTATTATCTTGTCTAAGCTCCTTTTAGCTTTTACTTCTACACACAGATTAATGATACAGGTATGGGATCTCCAGAGTCTAATATTTTTCTAATTATTACATAGTCAATCTCAATAAAACCTTTGAACATCTCTACAAACCTACTTTTTATGCCTGATAAGTTGACCCTATTTTTAATCTTGCTAATGATATAAACTAAACAATAAACCTTTTGAAAATACAACATATTGACTTCATATATGAAGTTTGGATAAAAAGTAAGATCCCTTACTTTTGATACAAATTTCCTTTTCCTTTCCTTGATACTTTGCATTATTTTATTAGAAAGACTTTTACAGCTTTCATGTGCAAAACCTAACTAGCAAATTCCCTAACCAGTTCAATGATAAGAGTAAATTTTCTAATAGATGTAAGTTATAACACATTCAAAATATTTTTAACATTGAACCCTATTTTTTTTCAGTATATTATTTTACAAGGAACTTAATAATATGTAACAAACATTTATAAATAATGGTTAATCATTTAAATTGTTGATTAACATAGCAAACTCTGCAGAAAGTAAATAATAATGGTAACAAATGCAATCAAAAACTATTTTTATTGTTCCTGATGCATTAAAACTTAAATAGATAAAACATACCTTAAAATCCAGGTACATATATCAAGTACATATCTACAATTGAACAAAACTAAACAACTATAAGCACCTTCCTTTGGTATCAGGCCTGCAACTTATCTGGTCAAAGTATAATCTATGTCCACACTGGTAAACATAGACTGAATTGTATTTCCACCCTTAATATATTTTGTCATATCCTGTTGATAAAGTTCTCAAAATTAAAATTAAAAATAACATAACTTTCAAGACACTAGCCTAAATTCAGTAATAAATGCTTTCAAATTACAAATTATTCTTTACATTGAGTACAACAATGCAAAATTGCTAAATATTAAATTTAACTCTAACAGTTGCAATGTATTGAGTGTCATGTATGCACAATAATTTTTGCATCTACTTCCTAGCAAATGCTCCCCACATATGAGATAAAATGAAATATAACTGAAAAAAAAATTTAAATGACAATCCTCATCAGTCAATTTTAGCCAAACTTTTATAACTGAAAAATTTCTGCTTAAATAATTATTAATATATAAAGGTGGGTGACACAGCACTATGGTTTTATTGTTATAGGGAGACTAATAGTTTGAAAAGAAGTTACACATATAAGACTGATGTATGATTTTGCTTGTGTAATTTTTTAGTGTTAGTGAATGGTTAAAGTAATTATGAATTAAATTTAGGAAAATTCTTCCAATATTAGTTTTGAACATTACGATTAAAAGGTGAATTAGACCAAATGATGTTTATGCTTACGGTGTTTTTCTGTTTCTCTTGACTTTTCTTTGTTTTTTAAATAATCTAAATTTACTTTATGATTGCTTAGTTCTAAAGGCTTTATATATTTATTTTTATTATTATCAAATATTTCCTTATTGTTGGTAGATAATCTAACTTGGACTAATTTATATAAATTATCTAGAATTTTGTGGTGATGATTTGATTCTTTACGGATGTATGGTCATATAGATCTTTTCTAATATGGTTTATAATAACCATTATTCAAGTCTAAGTTCACACTGAAAAAGTTGTTCATGCTAGCATTGGTGTTTATGTTTAGTTTGTAATCTTTAAAATAATTTTCAGATCCTTCCTCATTCAGTCTATATTTCATGGGCTTGAAACTCTGTATCATGCTATTGGTGAGGAATAATATGATTATTTATTAATATATATATATATATATATATATATATATATACACATACATATATATATATATACATATATATATATATATATATATATATATATATATATATATACACACACACACACATACATATATATATATATATATATATATATATATATATATATACACACACAGTATGCAATGGATAAATTGTCATCTAAATTATGCAAAAATTAAAATAACACTGATATCTCATCTTAATAGATATATTTACCAAAATTACACAAAAATATCTTGAAATACTATATAGAAAATTTATTCAATAAAATCACAATTGGCTTCCACCATAGACTTTAGACAATTTCAGAATCTCCTGCAACTCTTCTGTATGATTTCCTTGATTAAGTTGGCAAAATATTGTCATAATCATTACCTTCAGTTCATTTGGTGTTACAAGGAGTTTTGTTGGTCTCTCTCACAACTGTGCCCCACATATAATAATCAAGGGAAGTGCAATCTGGTGAGTTAGGTTGCCAGATGTAAGGGGTGATATGGTTACAGAAATTGTCTGCTTGTGTAGCATGGTGCAGAATCCTGTTGCTAGGCATAGGTTCTTCCAGTGGCCACCTTCTTGACATACAGTAGTACTACCTCCTCAAGGCATTGTGTTGAGTTTGAGGCCCTGTGAGAAGATGAATAGAGGAATAATGTTACCATCACTAGTGATTACTCCAAACACCATGAAGTTGACTGGATATATCATCCAGCTCTTTCAAAATCCTCTGCACTGTCCTTAGATTTGCACCCAAACACTCTGAAATGTTCCAGCATGAATGCCAAGCAGTACAGCATGCTGCTTACAAATTTCTGGCAGAGTAAATTATGTCATGATTCTCTTTTACTCACATTGACCTTACTATACTGCACAGTTGACAAAATCAAAGACAAACAACACGCATGCATGGGGAAAATGGTGAAAATTTACACATCATACCCTGTATATAATATAATATATATATATATATATATATATATATATATATATATATATATATATATATATATATATATATATACACACACAAACAGACACACATGTATATATGCCTTTGTCTCACACCCACTTGCCCATAATACATGTATGCTTAACTGATACACATATTATATATATATATATATATATATATATATATATATATATATATATATATATATATATATTGGGTGGATTGATGTGAGTTTGTGACCCTGGGTTTCACGCTTTTGCGATCGTCAGACAAAGTTTCCAACCAAATATATTAGCTCTATCTCTGATATTGAGCGCTTTCTAATAAGTACTGTGCATATAATATATAAATAATCATATATATATATATTTATTTATGTTTATATACACACACTTTTCACATATATATATATATATATATATATATATATATATATATATATATATATATATATATATAGATAGATAGATAGATAGATAGATAGATAGTAAGAAAGAGTGAGAGACAGATAATAATAATATGATTTGGAAAAGCTGTTTATATATATTTATTACACATAAATATATAAAAATATCAGGTACTTTTCTAAATCTTGTTATTATTATTTTCTCTCTCTTTCTCTCCCTCCCTCTACCTATAAAAATACCTGGTATTTTTATATATTTATATGTAATGTTTATAGTATAATATGAAAACAGCTTTTCCAAATATTATTATTATTATTTTCTCTATACAATGAGTTTTCTACAGACATTTCTAACACTTTCATTACATTATGTCTTTTATGTGTTATGAGACAAAAACAGATTATGTTAAAAAGTTTATGGAATGATACCCTTCTTCAATAAAAGAAAGATATAATTCAAAAACTAAATAAATGCTTACATAATGAATAAAAATACATTTAAATAAAGCATGTCTACAGAAAAATCTGAACAGCTAATACATAGTTTATCAGAAAAATGACATACAAATAATTTAATAATATGCTGTATATACTCACATATCACGTGTCCTTTGAAGATCTAATTTTGAAGGAAATTTGACTACAGTTAATAGATATATAGTTTGGTCAATGGTGTAACCAGAGCCAGCAGTACATAAGCTAATTTTATATCTCATGTATGATGTGATTGCACCTTAAAATTAGCTTCAGAATTAAGCCTCTAAAAGTCACATAATATGCAAGTATATACAGTAATAAAAAAATTAATATTACATATATTGCATGAATAGGTGATAAAAAGGGTCTCAAATGACCAAGAAATCTTTCTCATCAAATCTTGATATTTGACAAGTTGTTGAGATTTTAAAAAGTGTTCTATGCGGAGAACTTTTCATCATCTATTCATATTCAAAGTTGAAGTATCTGTTAGGCTAATATTTAGGTCCAAAGTTATGAGTGGTCGTATTGTACTGTTTCCAGTCATGATAATGTTGCTGGTGGTAATATTGGTCTGCAAACAGATATGGAAGACAACAACAAACAAAAGAAAGACTTGATTAAAAAATATACTGACAAGTTTATTTTTGTTAAAGAAAAATTTATAAACAAAAATAATATGAGAGTGTACTAGGCAAAAAAATAACTCTGCAAGCACATGTAGAAGATGAGAATAGCATTAACCTGAAAAGGACAGATGTGGTCGTCACTGGAGAGTGTTATCAGGAAAAGGGCAGTTTTGTGATCACTGGAGAATGTTGTCCTGAAATGGATACTTTATATAATATATATATATATATATATATATATATATATATATATATATATATATAGGATAAATATATATATAGGATGCATGCAAATATAAAATTTGTCACTTAGCTGATTGATGTTATATTCAGTTTACAATTAGCACACATGCAGATTATGTTAGAGTTATGCTACCAGTTAGGAAAACATGTATATTTATTAATAATATACAATTTATAGCCCCATTATTTGACAACAAAAACTATTTTAATTATACCAATATTCAAAGTGTGATATTTTATATTTATATACACATGGCCAAAGGAAGTTTATCATCTATTAGTTAATATGGTAGAGATTAATATTAGAGATTATGTCAATTGCAAACAGATAAAGAACAAATATGAGCCAAACACAATTATATCATTTATAAAATGAAATAGAAAAAAAAATAATTAATAAAATTTTCTTAAACCATATTTCATAGGATTATATTTTGACTTGTCATCCAAATCAAATGACTCATTACTCACATTATCTACAATAGATTGGCTAAAAATTCAGATCACTGGAATATCTCTGAATGCCAATCTAATCCTTCCTATTTTTAAATGCCATACAGTAGAAAGCAAACTAACTATAGCCTAGACAAATGATTCATTAATTATCTAGCCTATAATGGATTGATTAAAAAAAAAAACATCACCATGAAATTCCTCTGAATGTAAATCTAATTCTTGTCTATTTTGAAATGCCATCCAGAAGATGCCAAACTAATTATAGTCTAGTGAAATGATTCATTATTCATCTACACTAAAATGGATTAAAAAACAAGATCAATGGAATTTCTCAAAAAGCAAATCTAAACATTATCTACTTGAAATTTCATCTAGTAAAGATCAAAATGCTTATACATAGCCAAATGATCCATTACTCATCTAGTCTATCATAATCGATGGACTCAAAGGTCATGATCAATGGAATTTCTCCCAATGCAAATCTAATCAGTGTCTACATTGACAGGAGACCAAACTAATTATAGCCTAGCCAAATGATTCATTATTCATTAAAATGTATTGGCATAAAAAAAAAGATGAATGGAATTTCTCAAAAAGCAAATGTAATATTTATCTACTTGAAATTTCATCAAGTAGTGATCAAAATAATTATAGCCTGGCCAAATGATCCATTACTCAACTAGTCTATCATAAAGGATTGTTTCAAAAGTTACGATCAATGAAATTTCTCTCAATGCAAATCTAATCGATGTCTACATTGAAAGTAGACCAAACTTATTATAGCCTCACCAAATGATTCATTATTCATTAAAATGTATTGGCATAAAAAAAAAGATGAATGGAATTTCTCAAAAAACAAATGTAACATTTATCTACTTGAAATTTCATCTAGTAGAGATAAAAATAATTATAGCCTGGCCAAATGATCCATTACTCAACTAGTCTATCATAAAGGATTGTTTCAAAAGTTACGATCAATGAAATTTCTCTCAATGCAAATCTAATCGATGTCTACATTGAAAGTAGACCAAACTTATTATAGCCTCACCAAATGATTCATTATTCATTAAAATGTATTGGCATAAAAAAAAAGATGAATGGAATTTCTCAAAAAACAAATGTAACATTTATCTACTTGAAATTTCATCTAGTAGAGATAAAAATAATTATAGCCTGGCCAAATGATCCATTACTCATCTAGTCTATCATAATTGATTGACTTAAAAGTCACGATCAATGGAATTTCTCTCAATGCAATTCTAATTAGTGTCTACATTGAAAGGAGACCAAACTAATTATAGCCTCACCAAATGATTAGTTATTCAATTACTCTACAATGTATTGGCATAAAAAAACAGATCAATGGAATTTCTCTAAAAGCTAATCTAATCATTGTCTACTTGAAATTTCATCTATTAAAGTTCAAAATAATTATAGACTAGCCAAATTATCCATTACTCATGTAGTCTTTCATAATGAATTGACTTAAATGTCACAATCAATGGAATTTTTTTCAATGCAAATCTAATTAGTGTCTACATTGAAAGGAGACAAATCTAATTATAGATTAGATAAAAAATTCATTATTCAATTACACTTCAATGTATTTTCTTGGAAAACTAGATAAATGGAATCATTTTCTGCTTGAAATTTCATCTAGTAATGATCAAAATAACTGTAGCCTTGCCAAATGATCTATTATACATTTAGTCTATCATAATTGATTGTCACAATCAATGGAATTTCTCTCAAGGCAAATCTAATCAGTGTCTACATTGAAATGAGACCAGACTAATTATAGCCGAGACAAATGATCCATTATTCAATTACTCTACAATGTATCTAATCAGTCTACATTGAAAGGAGACCAAACTAATTATAGTCTAGCAAAATGATTCATTATTCGTCTACACTACAATGTATTGATTTAAAAAACAAGATCAATGGAATTTCTCTAAAAGCAAATCTAAACATTGTCTACTTGAAATTTCATCTATTAAAGATCAAAATAATTATAGCCTAGCCAAATGATCTATTATACATTTAGTCTATCATAATTGATTGACTTGTCACAATCAATGGAATTTCTCTCAATGCAAATCTAATCAGTGTCTACATTGAAATGAGACCAGACTAATTATAGCCTAGACAAATGATCCATTATTCAATTACTCTACAATGTATCTAATCAGTGTCTACATTGAAAGGAGACCAAACTAATTATAGTCTAGTGAAAGGATTCATTAATTATCTATACTAAAATGTATTGGCTTGAAAAACCAAATGAATGGAATTTCTCAAAAAGCAAATCTAATCATTATCTACTTGAAATTTCATCTAGTAAAGATCAAAACAGTTATAGCCTAGCTAAATGATTCCTTACTCATATAATTTATAAGGGTTTGGTTTAAAAGACCAGATCAATGAAATTGTTATCCAATAGAGATCTAACTATTTATAGCCTAACCAAATGATTCATTATTCATCCTGTCTATAATGCATTGCCTTAAAAACCTGATCAACTGACTTTCTCTAAATGCAAATCTAATCATTGTCACTTGAAATTTCATCTTGTAAAAATCAAACTAATTAAAATCTAGTAAAATGATTCATTACTCATCTAGTCTATAATGATTTTAAAAAATCCTGATCAATGGAATTTCTCTTAATGCAAGTTCAACCATTTTCTACAGGAAATTTCATCTACTAGGAATCAAACTAATTATAACCTAGCTGTCATTCAATACTCACATAATCTACAATAGATTGGCTAAAAAGTCTGATCATTGGAATTCTTCTGAATGCAAATCTAATCCATCATATTTTTCAATGTAATCCAGTAGAGATCTAATTATAGCATAGCCAAATGATTAATTATTTATCTAGTCTAAAAAAATACCCTGAATGCAGATCTGATCATTGTCTACTTCAAATGTCACCTAGAAGGAACCAAACAAATTTTCACCAAGATAAATGATTCATTATTCATCAATTCAACAATGTATTGGCTTAAAAACCAGATCAATATAATTTCTCTACAAATCTAATCAGTATCTAATTGAAATTTCATCTAGTAAAGATCAAAATAATTATTACCTAGCTAAATGAGTCATTATACATAAAGGATTGAAACATTTAACCATGGAATATCTTGATGCAAACCAATGTTCAGTCTTTTCAATAGAAATGCGAAATCTGGATTTTTCATGAACACCTCAAAGGAATGAGAAAACAATGCTAAGACGGAATTTGGATTCCTAATGAAATTTTGCTTGAAAGAAAATGTTCAGTCATATAATCAGGAATACCAAATTTGGATTTTACATGAACATCTCAAATGAATGAGGAAAGAATGCAAAAAGGAAATATGGATTCCTAATGAAATTTTGCTTTCAAGACATTATTCAGTCTTTTAATCAGGAATAACAAATTTAGATTTTTCAATCTTTTCATCAGGAATACCAAATTTAGATTTTTCATGAACAACACAATTGAATGAGGAAACCATGCAAACAGGAAATTTGGATTCCTAATGAAATTTTGCTTTCAAGACAATGTTCAGTCTTTTAATCATGAATACCAAATCTGGATTTTTCATGAACATCTCAATTGAATGAGGAAACCATACAAATAGAAAATTTGAATTCCTAATGAAATTTTGCTTGCAAGACAATGTTTAGTCTTTTAATCAGGAATACCAAATCTGGATTTTTCATGAACATCTTAATTGAATGAGGAAACCATGCAAAGAGGGAATTTGGATTACTAATATAATTTTGCTTGAAAGAAAATGATCAATCTTTTAATCAGGAATACCAAATTAGTATTTTTCTTGAATATCTCAATTGAATGAGGAACCAAGCAAAGAGCAAATTTGGATTCCTAATGAAATTTTGCTTGCAATAAAATGTTCAGACTTTAATCAGCTATACCAAATTTGGATTTTACATGAACATCTCAATTGAATGAGGAAACCATGCAAAGAGGAAATTTGGATTCCTAATGAAATTTTGCTTAAAAGATAATATCCAGTCTCTGAAACAAGAATACCAAATCTGGATTTTGCATGAACATCACAACTGAATGAGTAAAGAATGCAAAGGGGGAATTTGGATTCCTAAGGAAATTATGCTTTCAAGAAAAAGTTCATTCGTTTAATAAGGAATACACAATTTGGATTTTTCATGAACATCACAATTGAATGAGGAAACCATGCAAAGTGGGAATTTGGATTCCTAAATAAATTTTCCTTTCAAGACAATGATCAGTCTTTTAATCAGGAATACCAAATCTGGATTTTTCATGAACATCACGATTGAATGAGGAAACCATGCAAAGATGGAATTTGGATTCCTAAATAAATTGTGCTTGCAAGACTATGTTCAGTCTTTTAATCAGGAATAACAAATCTGTATTTTTCATGAACATCTCAATTGAATAAGGAAACCATGCAAGGATGGAATTTGGATTCCGAATGTAATTATGCTTGAATGACAATGTTCAGTCTTTTAATCAGGAATACCAAATTTGGAATTTTCATGAACATCACAATTGAATGAGGAAACCATGCAAAGAGGGAATTTAGATTCCTAATGAAATTTTCCTTGAAAGACAGTGGTCAGTCTTTTAATCAGGAATAACAAATCTGGATTTTTCATGAACATCTCAATTCAACAAGGAAACCATGCAAAGAGGAAATTTGGATTTCCTAATGAAATTTTGCGTCCAAGATATTGTGCAGTCTTTTCATCAGGAATACCAAATCTGGATTTTTCATGAACATCTCAAATGAAAGATGAAAGCATGCAAAGAGGAAATTTGGATTTCCTAATGAAATTTTGCTTCTAAGTCAATGTTCAGTCTCTTAATCAGGAATACGAAATCTGGATTTTTCATGAACATCTCAATTCAATGAGGAAACCATGCAAAGAGGATTTTGGATTTCCTAATTAAATTTTGCTTTCAAGACAATGTTCAGTCTCTTAATCAGGAATACCACATCTGGATTTTTCATGAACATCACAATTGAAAGATGAAACCATGCAAAGAGGAAATTTGAATTCCTAAAGAAGTTTTGCTTCCAAGACAATGTTCATTCTTTTAATCAGGAATACCAAATTTGGATTTTTCATGAACATCTAAGTTGAATGAGGAAAACATGCAAAGAGGGAATTTGGATTCCTAATGGAATTTTGTTGCAAGACAATGCTCAATCTTTTAATCAGGAATACCAAATCTGGATTTTTCATGAACATCTCAATTGAAAGATGAAACCATGCAAAGAGAAAATTTGGATTCGTAATCAAATTTTACTTGCAAGACAATGTTAAGTCTTTTAATCAGGAATACCAAATCTGTATTTTTCATGAAAATCTCAATTCAATGAGGAAACCATGCAAAGAGGAACTTTGGATTCCTAATGAAATTTTGCTTGCAAGACAATGTTCAGTCTCTTAATCAGGAATACCAAATCTGGATTTTTGATGAACATCACAATTGAATGGGTAAACCATGCAAAGAGGAAATTTGGATTCCTAAGGAGATTTTGCTTGAAAGACAATGTTCATTCTCTTCATCAGGAATACCAAATCTGGATTTTTCATGAACATCTCAATTGAAAGATGAAAACATGCAAAGTAGAAGTTTGGATTTCTAATGAAATTTTGCTTGCAAGACAATGTTCAGTCTTTTACTCAGGAATACCAAATTTAGATTTTACATGAACATCTCAATTGAAAGATGAAACTATGCAAAGAGACAATTTGGATTCGTAATGAAATTTTGCTTTCAAGACAATTTTAAGTCTTTTAATCAGGAATACCAAATCTGGATTTTTCAAGAATATCTCAATTGAATGGGGAAACCATGCAGAGAGGAAATTTGGATTCCTAAATAAATTTATCTTGCAAGACAATGTTCAGTCTTTTAATCAGGAATACCAAATCTGGATTTTTCATGAACATCTCAATTCAATGAGGACAAGATTCAAAGAGGAAATTTCGATTCCTAATGAAATTTTGCTTCCAAGACAATGTTCAGTCTCTTAATCAGTAATACCAAATCTGGATTTTTCATGAACATCACAATTGAATGAGGAAACCTTGCAACAAGGAAATTTGGATTCCTAATGAAATTTTGCTTGCAAGACTATGTTCAGTCGTTTAATCAGGAATACCAAATCTGGATTTTTTATGAATATCTCAATTCAACGAGGAAACCATGCAAAGAGGAAATTTGAATTCCTAATGAAGTTTTGCTTCCAAGACAATGTTCATTCTTTTAATCAGGAATACCAAATTTGGATTTTTCATGAACATCTAAGTTGAATGAGGAAAACATGCAAAGAGGGAATTTGGATTCCTAATGAAATTTTGTTGCAAGACAATGTTCAATCTTTTAATCAGGAATACCAAATTTGGATTTTACATGAACATCTCAATTGAAAGATGAAACCATGCAAAGAGAAAATTTGGATTCGTAATCAAATTTTACTTGCAAGACAATGTTCAGTCTTTTAATCAGGAATACAAAATCTGGATTTTTCATGAAAATCTCAATTCAATGAGGAAACCATGCAAAGAGGAACTTTGGATTCCTAATGAAATTTTGCTTGCAAGACAATGTTCAGTCTCTTAATCAGTAATACCAAATCTGGATTTTTCATGAATATCTCAATTGAATGTGGATCCATGAAAAGAGGAAATTTGGATTCCTAATGAAATTTTGCTTGCAAGACAATGTTCAGCCTTTTAATCGGGAATACCCAATCTGGATTTTTCATGAACATCACAATTGAATGAGGAAACCATGCAACGAGGAAATTTGGATTCCTAATGAAATTTTGCTTGCAAGACTATGTTCAGGAATTTAATCAGTAATACCAAATTTGGATTTTTCACGAACATCAGAATTGAATGAGGAAACCATGCAAATAGGAAATTTGGATTCGTAATGAAATTTTGCAAGCAAGACAATTTTCCGTCTTTTAATCAGGAATACCAAATCTGGATTTTTCATGAACATCTTAATTGAATGTGGAAACCATGCAAAGAGGAAATTTGGATTCCTAATGAAATTTTGCTTGAAAGACAATGTTCAGTTGTTTAATCAGGAATACCAAATCCAGATTTTTCATGAATATCTCAATTGAATGTGGATCCATGCAAAGAGGAAATTTGGATTTCCTAATGAAATTTTGCTTGAAAGACAATGCTCAATCTCTTAATCAGGCATACCAAATCTGGATTTTTCATGAACATCTCAATTCAACGAGGAAACCATGCAAAGAGGAAATTTGAATTCCTAATGAAATTGTGCTTCCAAGACAATGTTCAGTCTCTTAATCAGGAATACCACATCTGGATTTTTTATGAACATCACAATTGAATGAGGATCCATGATAAGAGGAAATTTTGATTCCAAATGAAATTTTGCCTGAAAGACAATGTCCAGTCTTTTAATCAGGCATACCAAATCTGGATTTTTCATGAACATCTCAATTCAACGAGGAAACCATGCAAAGAGGAAATTTGGATTTCCTAATTAAATTTTGCTTTCAAGACAATGTTCATTCTTTTAATCAGGAATACCAAATTTGGATTTTTCATGAACATCTAAGTTGAATGGGGAAAACATGCAAAGAGGGAATTTGGATTCCTAACGACATTTTGTTGCAAGACAATGTTCAGTCTTTTAATCAGGAATACCAAATTTGGATTTTTCATGAACAACTCAATTGAATGAGGAAACCATGAAATGAGGAAATTTTGATTCCTAATGAAATTTTTCTTGCCAGACAATGTTCAGTCTTTTAATCGGGAATACCAAATCTGGTTTTTTCACGAACATTTCAATTCAATGAGGAAACCATGCATAGTGGAAATTTTGATTCCTAATGAAATTTTGTTGCAAGACAATGTTCAATCTTTTAATCAGGAATACCAAATTTGGATTTTACATGAACATCTCAATTGAAAGATGAAACCATGCAAAGAGAAAATTTGGATTCGTAATCAAATTTTACTTGCAAGACAATGTTCAGTCTTTTAATCAGGAATACAAAATCTGGATTTTTCATGAAAATCTCAATTCAATGAGGAAACCATGCAAAGAGGAACTTTGGATTCCTAATGAAATTTTGCTTGCAAGACAATGTTCAGTCTCTTAATCAGTAATACCAAATCTGGATTTTTCATGAATATCTCAATTGAATGTGGATCCATGAAAAGAGGAAATTTGGATTCCTAATGAAATTTTGCTTGCAAGACAATGTTCAGCCTTTTAATCGGGAATACCCAATCTGGATTTTTCATGAACATCACAATTGAATGAGGAAACCATGCAACGAGGAAATTTGGATTCCTAATGAAATTTTGCTTGCAAGACTATGTTCAGGAATTTAATCAGTAATACCAAATTTGGATTTTTCACGAACATCAGAATTGAATGAGGAAACCATGCAAATAGGAAATTTGGATTCGTAATGAAATTTTGCAAGCAAGACAATTTTCCGTCTTTTAATCAGGAATACCAAATCTGGATTTTTCATGAACATCTTAATTGAATGTGGAAACCATGCAAAGAGGAAATTTGGATTCCTAATGAAATTTTGCTTGAAAGACAATGTTCAGTTGTTTAATCAGGAATACCAAATCCAGATTTTTCATGAATATCTCAATTGAATGTGGATCCATGCAAAGAGGAAATTTGGATTTCCTAATGAAATTTTGCTTGAAAGACAATGCTCAATCTCTTAATCAGGCATACCAAATCTGGATTTTTCATGAACATCTCAATTCAACGAGGAAACCATGCAAAGAGGAAATTTGAATTCCTAATGAAATTGTGCTTCCAAGACAATGTTCAGTCTCTTAATCAGGAATACCACATCTGGATTTTTTATGAACATCACAATTGAATGAGGATCCATGATAAGAGGAAATTTTGATTCCAAATGAAATTTTGCCTGAAAGACAATGTCCAGTCTTTTAATCAGGCATACCAAATCTGGATTTTTCATGAACATCTCAATTCAACGAGGAAACCATGCAAAGAGGAAATTTGGATTTCCTAATTAAATTTTGCTTTCAAGACAATGTTCATTCTTTTAATCAGGAATACCAAATTTGGATTTTTCATGAACATCTAAGTTGAATGGGGAAAACATGCAAAGAGGGAATTTGGATTCCTAATGACATTTTGTTGCAAGACAATGTTCAGTCTTTTAATCAGGAATACCAAATTTGGATTTTTCATGAACAACTCAATTGAATGAGGAAACCATGAAAGGAGGAAATTTTGATTCCTAATGAAATTTTTCTTGCCAGACAATGTTCAGTCTTTTAATCGGGAATACCAAATCTGGTTTTTTCACGAACATTTCAATTCAATGAGGAAACCATGCATAGTGGAAATTTTGATTCCTAATGAAATTTTGCTTGAAAGACAATGTTCGGTCTTTTAATCAGGAATACCAAATCTGGATTTTTCATGAACATCTCAATTCAGTGATGACACCATTCAAAGAGGAAATTTGGATTCATAATCAAATTTTGCTTGAAAGACAATGTTCAGTGTTTTAATCAAAAATACCAAATCTGGATTTTTCATGAACATCTCAATTCAATGAGGACACCATTCAAAGTGGAAATTTCGATTCCTACTGAAATTTTGCTTGCAAGACTATGTTCAGTTTTTTCGTCAGGAATACCAAATCTGGATTTTTCATGAACATCTCAATTCATTGAGGACACCATTCAAAGAGGAAATTTCGATTCCTAATGAAATTTTGCTTCCAAGACAATGTTCAGTCTCTTAATCAGTAATACCAAATCTGGATTTTTCATGAACATCACAAATGAATGAGGAAACCATGTAACGAGGAAATTTGGATTCCTAATGAAATTTTGCTTGCAAGACTATGTTCAGTTGTTTAATCAGGAATACCAAATCTAGATTTTTCATGAATATCTTAATTGAATGAGGATCCATGAAAAGAGGAAATTTTGATTCCTAATAAAATTTTGCTTGAAAGACAATGTTCAGTCGTTTAATCAGGAATACCAAATCTGGATTTTTTATGAACATCTCAATTGAATAAGGATTGAGGCAACGAGGAAATTTGGATTTCCTAATGAAATTTTGCTTCCAAGACAATGTTCAGTCTTTTAATCAATAATAACAAATTTTGATTTTTCATGAACATCAAAACTGAATGAGGAAACCATGCAAATAGGGAATTTGGATTCATAATGAAATTTTGCTTGCAAGACAATTTTCCGTCTTTTAATCAGGAATACCACATCTGGATTTTTCATGAAGATCTCAGTTGAATGTGGAAACCATTCAAATAGGGAAATTTTGATTCCTAATGAAGTTTTGCATGAAAGGCATGTTCAGTCTTTTAATCAGGGACACCCAATCTGGATTTTTCATGAACATGACAATTGAATGAGTAAACCAGGCAAACAGGAAAATTAGATTCCTAATGTAATTTTGCTTGCAAGACAATGTTCAGTCTTTAATCAGGAATAACAAATCTGTATTTTTCATGAACATCTCAATTGAATGAGGCTCCATGCAAATAGGAAATTTGGATTTCTAATGAAATTTTGTTGCAAGACAATGTTCAGTCATTTAATCAGTAATACCAAATTTGGATTTTTCACGAACATCAGAATTGAATGAGGAAACCATGCAAATAGGGAATTTGGATTCGTAATGAAATTTTGCTAGCAAGACAATTTTCCGTTTTTTAATCAGGAATACCAAATCTGGATTTTTCATGAACATCATAATTGAAAGTTGAAACCATGCAAAGAGGAAATTTGGATTCCTAATGAAATTTTCCTTGAAAGACAATGTTCAGTCGTTTAATCAGGAATACCAAATACGGATTTTTCATGAATATCTCAATTGAATGTGGATCCATGCAAAGAGGAAATTTGGATTTCCTAATGAAATTTTGCTTGAAAGACAATGTTCAGTCTTTTAATCAGGAATACCAAATCTGGATTTTTCATGAACATCTCAATTCAACGAGGAAACCATGCAAAGAGGAAATTTGGATTTCCTAATGAAATTGTGCTTCCAAGACAATGTTCAGTCTCTTAATCAGGAATACCACATCTAGATTTTTCATGAAAATCACAATTGAATGAGGATCCATGAAAAGAGGAAATTTTGATTCCTAATGAAATTTTGCCTGAAAGACAATGTTCAGTCTTTTAATCGGGAATACCAAATCTGGATTTTTCATGAACATCTCAATTCAACGAGGAAACCATGCAAAGAATAAATTTGAATTCCTAATGAAATTTTGCTTCCAAGAGAATGTTCATTCTTTTAATCAGGAATACCAAATTTTGATTTTTCATGAACATCTAAGTTGAATGAGGAAAACATGCAAAGAGGGAATTTGGATTCGTAATGACATTTTGTTGCAAGACAATGTTCAGTCTTTTAATCAGGAATATCAAATTTGGATTTTACATGAACATCTCAATTGAAAGATGAAACCATGCAAAGAGAAAATTTGGATTCGTAATCAAATTTTACTTGCAAGACAATGTTCAATCTTTTAATCAGAAATACCAAATCTGGATTTTTGATGAACATCACAATTGGATGGGTAAACCATGAAAAGTGGAAATTTGGATTCCTAATGAAATTTTGCTTGCAAGACAATGTTCATTCTCTTCATCAGGAATACCAAATCTGGATTTTTCATGAATATCTCAATTGAATGTGGATCCATGCAAAGAGGAAATTTGGATTTCCTAATGAAATTTTGCTTGCAAGACAATGTTCAGTCGTTTAATCAGGAATACCAAATCTGGATTTTTTATGAACATCTCAATTGAATAAGGATCCAGGCAAAGAGGAAATTTGGATTTCCTAATGAAATTTTGCTTGCAAGACAATGTTCAGTCTTTTAATCAGGAATATCAAATCTTGATTTTTCATGAACATCTCAATTGAATGAGGATCCATGCAAAGGGGAACTTTCGAATCCTAATGAAATTTTACTTTCAAGACAATGTTCAGTCTTTTAATCAATAATACCAAATTTTGATTTTTCATGAACATCAAAACTGAATGAGGAAACCGTGCAAATAGGGAATTTGGATTCGTAATGAAATTTTGCTTGCAAGAAAATTTTCCGTCTTTTAATCAGGAATACCACATCTGGATTTTTCATGAACATCACAATTGAATGAGTAAACCATGCAAAGAGGAAAATTAGATTCTGAATGAAATTTTTCTTTGACACAATGTTCAGTCTTATAATCAGGAATACCAAATTTAGATTTTTTATGAACATCACAATTGAATGAGGAAACCATGCAAATAGGGAATTTGGATTTGTAATTAAATTTTGCTTGAAAGACAATTTTCCGACTTTTAATCAGTAATACCAAATCTGGATTTTTCATGAACATCTTAATTGAATGTCGAAACAATGCAAAGAGGAAATTAGGATTCGTAATGAAATTTTGCTTGAAAGACAATGTTCAGTCGTTTAATCAGGAATACCAAATCCGGCTTTTTCATGAATATCTCAATTTAATGTGGATCCATGCAAAGAGGAAATTTGGATTTCCTAATGAAATTTTACTTCAAAGACAGTGTTCAGTCTTTTATCAGGAATACCAAATTTAGATTTTTCATGAACATCTCAATTTAATGAGGAAACCATGCAAAGATGAAATTTGGATGCGTAATGAAATTTTGCTCTCAAGACAATGTTCAGTCTTTTAATCAGGAATACCAAATCTGGATTTTTCATGAATATCTCAATTGAATGTGGATCCATGCAAAGAGGAAATTTGGATTTCCTAATGAAATTTTGCTTGAAAGACAATGTTCAGTCTTTTAATCAGGAATACCAAATCTGGATTTTCATGAACATCTCAATTGAATGAGGAAACCATGCAAAGAATAAGTTTGGATTCCTAATGAAATTTTGCTTGCAAGACAATGTTCAGTCTCTTAATCAGGAATACTAAATCTGGATTTTTCATGAACATCTCAATTGAAAGAGGAAACCATGGAAAGAATAAATTTTGATTCCTAATGAAATTTTGCTTGCAAGACAATGTTCAGTCTCTTAATCAGGAATAGCAAATCTGGATTTTTCATGAATATCTCAATTGAATGTGGATCCATGCAAAGAGGAAATTTGGATTTCCTAATGAAATTTTGCTTGAAAGACAATGTTCAGTCTCTTAATCAGGAATACCAAATCTGGATTTTTCATGAATATCTCAATTGAATGAGGAAACCATGCAAAGAATAAATTTGGATTCCTAATGAAATTTTGCTTGCAAGACAATGTTCAGTCTCTTAATCAGGAATACTAAATCTGGATTTTTCATGAACATCTCAATTGAATGAGGAAACCATGCAAAGATGAAATTTGTATTCGTAATGAAATTTTGCTTGCAAGACAATGTTCAGTCTCTTAATCAGGAATACAAAATCTGGATTTTTCATGAACATCTCAATTGAATGAGGAAACCATGCAAAGAATAAATTTGGATTCCTAATGAAATTTTGCTTGCAAGACAATGTTCAGTCTCTTAATCAGGAATAGCAAATCTGGATTTTTCATGAACATCTCAATTGAATGAGGAAACCATGCAAAGATGAAATTTGGATTCCTAATGAAATTTCGCTTGCAAGACAATGTTCAGTCTCTTAATCAGGAATACCAAATCTGGATTTTTCATGAACATCTCAATTGAATGACGAAACCATGCAAAGAGGAATTTTGGATTCCTAATGAAATTTTGCTTGAAAACAATGTTCAGTCATTTAATCAGGAGTACCAAATCCGGATTTTTCATGAATATCTCAATTGAATTTGGATCCATGCAAAGAGGAAATTTGGATTTCCTAATGAAATTTTTGCTTGAAAGACAATGTTCAGTCTTCTAATCAGTAATACCAAATCTGGATTTTTCATGAACATCACAATTGAATGAGAAAATCATGCAAACAATAAATTTGGATTCCTAATGAAATTTTGCTTGCAAGACAATGTTCAGTCTCTTAATCAGGGATACCAAATCTGGATTTTTCATGAACATCTCAATTGAAAGAGGAAACCATGGAAAGAATAAATTTTGATTCCTAATGAAATTTTGCTTGCAAGACAATGTTCAGTCTGTTAATCAGGAATACCAAATTTGAATTTTTCATGAACATCTTAATTGAATGAGGAAACCATGGAAATAGGAAATTTAGATTCCTAATGTAATTTTGCTTGCAAGACAATGTTCAGTCTTTTAATCAGGAATACCAAATCTGGATTTTTCATGAACATCGCAATTGAATGAGGAAACCATGCAAAGAATAAATTTTAATTCCTAATGAAATTTTACTTGAAAAACAATGTTCAGTCTTTTAATCAGAAATACCAAATTTGCATTTTTCATGAACATCTCAATTGAATGAGGAAACCATGCAAAGAAGGAATTTCAATTCCTAATGAGATGATAATTCATCCATTTTACTCTGTATTAATAAATATACACATTATTTCTCACTGTTAACATGATCTATCTATCTATCTATCTATCTATCTATATATATATATATATATATATATATATATATATATATAAAACAAAAACAGAATATCTTTAATAAATTTAACTTTGTCTTTCTACTGTATTTTTCGATCTGTTGACTTTATTTATTCTCTCGATTGCAATAAATCATTGTATACATAAAATATTTCTAATATATTTATATCCTAATAATTTTTTTGTCTATAGTAATACAATGGATATTATATATCTAATCAGAAATAACTATTTTTGTGTGTGCACTAATTTATTGGAAAATTAACCATAATTGGCACATGGAAGATTTAGACATTCTCTAAAATTATGAATTAAGCAGAATAAAATTTGTTTTGAATTTAATTATATTAATAATGGATTTTCTCACTTCCTTCAGTCAATCAGAGCCCATCATACATAAAGATCAAGAAGTTAATATTCTTCTGTCTACTTTGAACAAATATAAAATTTCTGGCTGACATGTGCAAAAGAAAATGGTAATATAGCTTGAAGACCAAAATACTTTTCTGTTGCTTTTGCAGAAAAAAGAAAGGAAAATGCCTCACCACCAAATGAGGTCAACAAGTTCATGTAAATTAGCTTCTGCTAACCAATCATAGTACAAGTTTCACTGAATGGAATGGACTGCATAGAAAAATATGCTAAAGCATTTCCATTTAGATTTGGTTGAAATTGTTTATGCAAAACTTTTCTATGGTCTGGACAATACTTCTAGTTTCCAGGGAAAATTTGAACATAAATTGTCCAGACCCATATGTGCACTTTCAGGTTTCATAAGATTTATCAAATGATTTTTTGTGAGTTGATACAGTTCTCTATAGATGTTTATTGTATTTTTTGGCAGTTCTTGATTGTTGCTTAGTCATGCTTCAATGTGTGTAATATTAGTTTTTATAGTATTGCATCTCTATGCATCAGTTTCTGGTGTCTTTTTTGTGTTTTTTATACATTGTAAAGTATATTTAGTATGTTTGTTCATAAATTGAATTAAATTTTTTTTGATTTTGAGTAGCTTCTTCTATGGTTAAGTCTTTTAATATATACATATATATATATATATATATATATATATATATATATATATATGTATGTGTGTGTGTGTGTGTGTGTATCCTCTTAATATTCATACAACTACTTGCACATTATATAACTGAGAATAACTATATATATATATATATATATATATATATATATATATATATATTCAAATTTATAACACTTGAAACAAAATTGCAACTTTATAGTGATCTTATAACATATATATATTATGAATTTTAATAAATGCTTTTAAGTGTTTTTGGTTATTGGAATTTTATTACACATGTTCAAAACCATGTACTTGTATGTGTGTGTGTGTATATATATATATATATATATATATATATATATATATATATATATATATATATATATATATATATATATGTATGTATATATAAATATCCAAGTATAGGATTGGTTTATATGGAGTAAATTCCAATAACCAACAAATACTATTCTTAAAAGTGTGCTCAATATAGAGTAGAGCAAATATAATTATTTATTTGGAAATTATAACACAAATATGTCATAAAATCAATACAAAAATAGCCATTTTGTTTCAACACTTCTGGTGTGTTATCAAGTGATGGTGTTGAATGTAGAATAAAGTGTTTTAAAAGGTTCAAATCAATCAAACATCCCTCGCAAGGGTAAACGCTGTTACATAAGCTGCAATGACCAATCAAAATACAAGTATATGAGAATTCAAAAAACTTGTCAACTTGTTATAATAATTATTTAATGCTTTAATGTTGGGGTTAGACTAAAGTAGAATTCATTCTAACTAATAAATATTAAATTATACTATAAAATTTAAAATTTAAAATTACCAATTTTAAATTTAATCTATATTAACTTAAAATATACATACACAATCAGATTATAATACATAAATACGCAGACGTATTTAGATATATAAACATGCAAAAAAGCAACGAGACAGGAAATATCTCTACGAACATTGAAAAAAAAATGACACCATACATATACAATGAAAGATACTCACAAATGATCATACACACAGATACCACAACAAAGACACGTACATACACACACATACATTGACAAAGACATGCCGATACACCCACCAAGAAATATTCAAGTTTGAAAGTGTTATTAAATGAATTCTAACCACTTATTAAAATATAACTTATACATAGATAACAATGGTAGAATAGATAAAATTCAATATGGACAGAACAGAAAAACAAACATTAGGGAAAGAAAGGACATTAAAACAGATAGACATGGACAGAAAAATAGATATATACGCATAAAATAACACCATCTAATATATAAAAAAGAAAACTCCAAACAAACAAATATATATAAAAATATATTTCATATATACATATATACATACTAGTACACATACACGAGTGCAAAAATATAACAGTAGGTGAAAGAAAATAAAAAATCCGTACAGACATATGTGTACACACATTCTTCACTACAGACAGAAATACAGAAAAGGCTACCTACAGACAAACATATACATATATATATATATATATATATATATATATATATATATATATATATATATATACATGTATGCACACATATACATATATATATCCATATATAGACATACACACATACATATATGCATATGTATATGCATTTATACACATACAGAATCAAGCATAAATATATCAACCCACAGAGCAACATAAAAAGTAAACAAACCAAATACATATATATATATATATATATACACAAACACACAAACATACATATATACACACATACACATGTACAAACACATGCATATATATAAAAAACACATACAAACGCAAACTTAAACACACGTATATATAATGAAATGGACAAAGTCTGACAATTATTTTAAGACATTTTTGTTTATACATTCTTTTTATAGATACAAATATTTAAGTAAATGCTCTGTTTATAATAAACGGTATTAAAAAAAATACATATGTTATTCTATTAATTTTGTTTTTATAGAAATTAAGTTGGAATAAACGTTAAGATCAAATGTGGCACTGAACTTCATGACAACGTAGATACATTTGAAGCATAAACAGAAGCAGGGGAGGATGAAATTTTTCAAAAGATAATACATGCACAATCAGATTTAAATTCATAAACATGCATAGGTATTTAGATATATACACACACAAAAATGTGACGTGACAGGAAATATCTCTTCGACCTATTTTTCTAAAAAAAATAAACACAACATACATACACAATGAAAGGTAAAGACAAGTGAACATACACACAGACACTGACAAAGACACGTACGTACACACACATACATGGATAAAGACACACCGATACACACCCACCAAGAAATATAATATATACACATAAAAATAACACCATCTAATATATAAAACAAGCTCGATCGGTTAAGGCATGTCAGGCTAAATGACAGTTCCGTATAGGATACAGGTTCGATTCCTGTTGGAGAATGAAAAATTTCTCGGATATTCAGGCAGGTAAATTTTATTAATACTGTTTATTATAAAACAGAATATTTATTTAAATATTTGTATCTATGAAAAGAATGTATAACCATAAAAATGTCTTAAAATAATTGTTGGACTCTGTCCATTTCATAATATATATATTTATATATATATATATTTTAAAGAGTCGTTTGACAGATATACTAAAAAGTTCTTGATACACAATACAAAAAATCGAATGCACAGAGCCTTTAAATATTAAAAAATAGAAAGATCACCCACTTACACTACCATGGTTTCAACCATATTTTTAAAATGGTGCCAGAAATGCCACTCAGAGTCTATACACAAATGTCTGATTTTGGTCTTTTGACTCCTGACTTTGACATGGCAACTTCCAATTAACCCGTTAATACCAACCTCCAAAATTGTTAGTTGAGAGAAACATAGTTTTTAAAATACTCAGACCATGAAACTCTTCTCACTGATTTTGTAGAATGCAGTACTGTATTTTATGCAGTGATCTTCGCTTCTGCTTGTTTTATTTGTAATGTAGGTAATATAATATCACCTGAAAATATTGGTGACTGTGAAATTGTTATATCTTTTGTGTCAATGTAAGCTGGTTTGATTCTATTCATATATGCAGTTTCTCTCTTATCCTTGTGCAGAATTGTAAAATGTTTATCTGCTGTCGCAAATGATGTAGGAACCATGGCACCGGTGGTTTCTTGGTGAAATCATTGTGTACAAAATCTTTTTCACAATTGTACAAGTTTTTGATATATAAATTTCTGTAGCCACTTGTCTGATTGGTGATAATTGCAATAGTGACATTTTTTACTTTAACTCTTGTGCAAATATTGTAGATGGTTGCAATTTATTGGTATTTTCAAAAAATTGGCATGATAAGTATCAAAAACCATTTATGCCAGAGTACTCTGCGAATCTTATTTTATAGTTCTGTATTGATAATAAAATCATTAGCAAGTTTTCTGCCCAATCATTTAGATTATCCCCAGTTGTTAATGCAATTTTTAACTGATGATGAAACCTTTCCACCATGCTATTTGTACATGAATGGTATGCATTTGTCTTGATATGGTGTATGCCTAGAACCTGTATGAAGTCCTTAAATAGATTAGGCTGAAACTGAGGACCATGATCTGTCATGATCATGGTTGGCACTGTAAATTGTGAAATCCATCTGTCAAGAAATGTGGAATGTGGTAACAACCTTTTGGGTATTGGTATCAGACATGCCACCAGCCAACATGAGTAGTGATTGACAGCAATGAGGATGTATTGATAACTTCTTGATTGCAAAAGAGGCCCAACTAAGTTGATATGAACATTGGTGAAGCATGCATATAGCACACTATAAACTACCATGGGAGACCTAGTGTGTCTACTGATTTTATGATTCTGGCAGGATAGACAATTTTTATCCCAGTCCCATATGTCAGTCACAATACTGAGCCACATGAATTGCTGTTGCTCTTATACTCAGATGAGACATGCAATGAAAGTGTTGGAAAATAGCTTTGTGTAATGTTAGACGAATATAAGGTCTTGGATTCTTAAGACTAGTATCACACAAAATCATTTCACTTCTAAAAGGTGATGGTAACTTAGTCAAATGGAGTGATGTCTCTTGTATTGCTAATCACATGGTTTTGTCTGATTCTTGTTCCTTGGCAATAGTTTCATAATCAAAAACAGCTTTACCTAAATGATGAAGTGATGTTCTAGACAAAGTATCTGCAACAGTGTTATCATGTCCCTGAAAATGTTTAATTGTTGAGGTGAATTGCAAAATAAAATCAAGTTGATACAGTTCTCTTGGTGAGTATTTGCTTGAAGTAGAACTCAATGCATAATTTAAAAATCACAAAGTCTCTGCCTTCTAATAAATGCTAATAATTTCTCACACCTAAAAGTAAGGTTATCATATGATGTAGTAATTGTGAGGTTGTTTTATCATCAAGCTTGATGTTATTAAATAAATCTCTAAGCTTGCTTTCATAAGACTTGCCAGTACACTTAATTACTGTCTGCCTTAATGTATCATACAATAAGTCTTGTGGTAAGGATTCCAATAGGTTTAAAACTTTTATAACCACTTCTGTAGGTAGTTTCTCAACTACATAGCAGCATCGTGGTTGCTGGGAAGTAATTTTCTTTGCAGTAAAGATCACTTGCAGTTGTAAAAACCAAACACTGATAACCTTAAAGATGAAAGAAGGAAGGTTTAAGGTTATCGCCAATACCATTTACTGTTATAAGATATAAACAACCTAAAAATTATTGCTGGCACCAACACAATGGACTTAGAAAATGGATATGAACCAAAAACATATCACCAACAATGGACAAACCAGAAAAATTGTCTCAGCTGGAATAGAATTGTACATTTTACATTCTGGACAAAAAATACCAGATATTGTCAGCACAGTCAGAACAGATCTGTGAAACTAAATGGTCAGAAAACAAGGTCCAGATTTGACATACATTACCATGACAACACATCAGACAGCAATGATTTTCTTACATTCAAAGCTTTGGCAAAGTAAGTCTTTTTCATTGTATTTTAAAATTACTGCTATCACACAAAATCAATCAGCAGTCACACACATTTCATTAGTGTGTGCTTCACACACATATATTGTCATACATATTGCTTTGAACTTTGCAGACTCATTTGAAACAATAAATTTGAAACTTTGCAGACTCACTTGCAACAAAATAACGTCAAACTTTGCAGACTCATTCACAACAAAATAACTTTGACCTATTGGTCTTTTCATGGCCACAACAAAGAACATTCATTTTCAACATTTAAATATATCTACAATATATATGTTATTGTCATATTTAGCTTGGTAAGGATTGTCTTTAAAAAAAAATGCACCGGCTTTGTACTTTGAAAGCCTCAATGCGGAGGTGAAAAACATCACAGACAACCTGGGTAAAGGTGATAGGGGCCGGATACTATGTAGTAAACAAGCATTTCTAGCCATAAGGAACCATAAAGATGACTTCCCCAATGATCCTGCATTTTGCCTAATCAAGCTAAGACAGAATTGGGTAAAATAAGCCAAGGAATCTTACAAAAAGTGTGTAACTTATTAAGAATTGCTATGCAGGCCAATCAATAGAAAGGAACAAATGAGTATATTTCTTGGTTCCATCGAATTGAGAATAAGCAAAGGCATGTATTCATAAAATATGACATGAAGGACTTTTATCCATCCATATTTGAGAAAGGATTGCTTGAGGCTTTGAAGTTGGCTTTGTTGATATATCACCTGTACAGATAGAGATAAATCTGTGTTATTCCACAGTAGCAAATGGCTTAAGAATTCAAACAAAGACACCTCTGATGTCACAAAAGGTTTGTTTGACAGTGCTGTGGTTTCAGAATTAATGAGATTTATATTTTAAATAGGTTCAACAAAATAGTCCACATAGACAACCACAACCTCTATAGGGACAACATATTGATGATCATGCTGGATAACAGAAGAGTAAATGACAAACTAAGTAAACTGCTTTTTAATTTCTACAAGAGCCTCAAATGTGAAATTGTGGTCAATATGAATAAGAAAGATGTCCAGTGTCTGGATATGGAATTAAATCTAAAAACTGGTAGCATCTCACCTTAATGAAACCCAACACAAAACTGAGGTATGTGAATGCTTGATCCAGTGGCCCTGCAAGTGTAATCAAGCACATCCCTAAAAGAATAGAGTGCAGGGTAACCATAAATTCCTCTTGAAGAACCATTTTTCAGAAAAAGATACAGAACAAAAGGGTGCTAAAAGAGGAGAAGCATAAAGCTAAACTGGAATTCAAACCTCAAATGAATCAACGAATGAGGAATGAAAGGAGAAAAAGAAACATTATTTGGTTTAACTTAATTTAGAGGTGAAAATTAACATAAGAATGGTATTTTTCAAGTTGCTTATTAAGAGTTTTGAAGTGCACAAATTTTTAAATAGAAATACAGTAAAGTTACAGTTGTACTAGCAATTTGTAAACTATAATAAAAAGACAAAATACCAGGAATTTCAAGGCTGGCATACAGCAAAGTATTGTTGATAGTGAAGCTTGTAACTGTTGGGATTAAATGTAAATGTCCACTGGATAGAGTTTGCAAAATGGAAGGATGCAAATGACCAGAACAAGATATATGTAGGGTGTATGAGATGGTATGACCACAAATCATCATTCAGAACAGAAAACCATAGGAATTGTACCAGACTGGCAAGCAATGTGTGTGAATTAAAGGAAAATAATAACAAAAGCCCTAATGTAAATTGGAGCATATTGCGGAGAGCCAGATCTTACAGTAATGGTAGTGATGTCTGCAGGGGTGGTGCCAGGAAGAAAAAATAGCTATAACAATCTACATAAACCAAAAAAGGCTGTTAAATAAGAGATCTGAGCCATGTCAAGTTTTAGACACACTAAAAAGCATATTTTGGGTTTATATGAACCTGGATGAAAGTAAATAAAATATATTTAATTTTCAAATGCCATCCCCCATCCTATTTCCTCACTCTTGCCTCACGCCTCATATTCTGTCTCATTTCTTGTTGTGCACACATAAAATAAGCAAATAAAGTGTTAGAAAATTAATTAGCCTCTATTTTTGAATATACACTGTGAAATGGACTAAGTCTGACAATTATTTTTAATATATTTTATTGCTATACAACATTTATAATTATTTTGTGTATATAAATAATTTATAACAATAAAATATATTAAACATATATATATATATATATATATATATATATATATATATTGTGACATTTAAACCTTAAAAATTACCTCCTATAATAGATGTTATTCTAATATAACAGTTACAATCTTAAATCCTGTGGTGTATCAGCACAAGTAAGTAGGCTACTATTCTTGCACCATAGAACAATAAGAATGAATTTGTTATTGTTATTTTCATAAAGATTGATCTTAATCCTTATTATGTTACTCCTTTTGATTTGATAATGATAAAGATAAGCAAAACAACATTTGCAATAACATCAGGTTTATTTTATACTCATGGGAATCATTATAATAGGTCTAACTGCAAGCCTACATTTATATATATATATATATATATATATATATATATATATATATATATATATATATATATATATATATATATATATATATATATATATATATATAAAATCTGTATATATATATATATATATATATATATATATATATATATATTTAATGATATCTTTATTTAAATATATTTTACACTGCGACATGGAAACTTCTCTGTTTCGGGACTTAAATTTGTTTTTATCCCATCATCAACAATGTTCGGCAACTTTTGATGAAAATAATTTACTTTCAATATTACATGTACCAATGTATATATAATAAGATAATGGATATATAATGCATAGATTTTTTATGAAAAATCCCCGAATTTTTTTTTAATGTGAACATTGTATAATGCCTACATATTACAGTCAGTTCATTTTACTGATTTAATAGATTATTATTTTTAGGAAACTTAATAATATGTAGTTTTTCATGTAGACACAGGTGGGTGGGGGCATGGGTCATTTTAGGACTTACAAATTCTTGTTTTTTTAAATAATTTCAATTTCACTGTGGGAGTTTTATTGATTTCTTTTAACTACTAAAAATATTTTGATAGGGATGTTTGGTTATGGTATATATTGTTATTAAAGGAAGAAATATGTTGATACTATCTTAATTTAAAAGAGTTTTTGTGCTTCCAATATAAAATTTCTTAACATCTGAGTTTTCAGTAGATGAAATAGTGCATTGATAAACAATAGATTCAGTAAGACATTTATTTTCCAAAGGACACTTTGTGGGATTTCTACAATTACATAAATTATTTTCAAAATTATTGATTTCCACTTGGAAAATGTTTCTCAATCAAAGCAAGAAACTTTTGTCCTAACTTACATCTGACCATTTGGGTAAATTGGGGTGTATACCAAATGATTTTTCTATTTCTATTCTTTTTCTGGTTATTAATATTATCTTTTCTGTGTTTAATATCGGGGCATTTATATCCACTGTTTTAAGGCTATTATGCTCTTAAAAAGTAAATGCTAAAGAACGGTGGATTCTAAATCTGTTTTTTCTTTTTATTTGCATACATATATATATATATATATATACATACAAAAATAGATTTTCTCATTCAGTTATATGAATTCATATATATATATATATATATATATATATATATATATATATATATATATATATATATATATATATATATAGGAATTCAAAACATCTATATTTTTCTTCTCTTTACCTAACTCTCCACATATAGGAATTTTCTTGAATATAGAATATGCTACACTAGAAATAGTTTCACCTACCACCACAAATTGTTACAAAACCAAAACATTGACCTAAAAACTCTAGACATCTACTTAAGTAGTCTCATCAGATTGTGACTTTCATATAGACATCATGCATGGCACCAAAACTGTTCAGAAATATCTAAATTGTCAGCTGTATACAACCACTTTCTAAGATCAATGATTTAAAAAAGGTTTTGAACAAGTTAAGCCTATGGGTCTTGGTCAAGATCACACCTCTTTGAACCTTGTAGATTGGCACTAGAGAATCACCAACAAAGAATTGTACTAAATAATAGAAACCATATCACTTAAGAACTTTCAACAGCATCACTAGCTAAAAATGGATATTGCATCTAATGTGAAGAGAAAATAATGACATAATCAAGACATTCCACACTACTTCAAACAAAAGCTTAGGAAGGAAACCCCACTCCCCATCAATACTGGAAAGATCAATGATAGCTACTGAACTTGAGGAAGCTAATTTCCTTAAATATTGTTTTAAGAGAAAGATTTTAATAATTCTCAACAGGAAGCAGGACTGGCTGCTTGGTCAATCAATGCTGAATGCTTCCACATAAGGAAATGACTAATATTACCAATAACATTTTATATAAACTCTTAATTTTTAGTGGATACCACTGTTTGAAAATAGATACTCTGTTTTTTGGTTTTATTACTTTTAAACAGTGTTTATTACTTCTATCAGCCAGTGCTCTATGGCAAGGTTCAAAACTGTGTCCTCCTTTGTAGGAGAAACCACTGTTTCATCTGGTATGCTTTAGACCACTCAGCCACAGAGAGTATCACAACCCAAAATGTTTTTTTTACCCCTTTTAAGGAATACACATTTCCTCATTCAGCTATTCTCTAAAGCCCATATCTGCTAAGTTCTTTATTCAAAATCTAAATAAGTTAATTTCTAAAGAATTAATGGATTTATCTTTGATCTGACATTTTTATAACTTCATATGTTACTGTGGTCAAGTGGTCTAAACCATGCCAGATTATATGATGGCTCCTTGTGAAAAGGGAACAGGTTGGAACCTTGCCAGAGAACACATTTTCTTTATTAAATTTACTTGAGTGTGCAAGCTGATAGACATAATACACAATGTTTAAATAAAAATGGAGTGTCTATTTCAAATAGTGGTATCCACTAAAAATAATAAATAATGTTAGAATAAGAATAAAACCATAAATTCTTTAGAAAGAAGCTTTTAAGTATATTCAGAAAGCTGTTAGGTAGTTAAGAAATAGAATGTTACTTTTTTGACAACTTATATGATATTTAATAATATAATTATTCAGTATTTTAATTATTAATATTTTATTCAATAATATATTAAAAAATTAAACAATTCTATCTGCTGACCTGAGACATTTTATCTGTCTTTCATCATCTTGATCTGTTACTAAAACCTATACAATGTTATGTAAAATAGTTTGACTTCATTTTCTTTTTTACTTTTGGTGATTGTCATTGTATTTATTTTATAGACAATGTAAAAACTTTCTTTATCAATATGAAACATTACACATTTTGTGCATGCATTTCTGAATTATTCTTCAAAGTATTAATTTGGTCAGACTGCTAATTACTTAATGTTTGTTTTCTTTTTCACCCCAAGCAAGGCGGTAAAGTCACTAAGACACAAGGGGTTATCAAATGTGAAAGAATAAGAAAAAAGAGAAACATTATTAAGGAGCAAGAACAATAAAAGAAGAAAAACCATAAAACAGTACATAATGACTGATATTGCATTTAAATTTTTAAAGATCAAAGTTGGCTGGGAAGCAAGAATCCAAAAGAGATTCCCACAAGAAAGAAGTGCAGGAAAGAAACTGTTGCATCTGGCTAATTCAACTGCAAATTGATGAGACCTATCTGCCAATGTAGTACTTGAATTAAATTAATAAGTCTAAAATTAAGTCTAGGTACAATAGAGGAAATTTTATTAGAAAAATTAGCATGAAAGTATTTATAGAATAGGTACAGGGTAGCTACATTAGAGTAGTGGAAAAGTGTCTGAAGGTGAGATGACAGGTCATGACCAATAAAATTGTGGATTCTTCTTTGGATTTTATTGAGAATAATACTGATAATTTCTCATTTAATAATTTTCAACAAAAATCCAGTTAAGCTTAAAGAAACATTGACAATTGTCATGATACATTATCTAAGTGAAATGTTATTTTAAATTTTCTTGCTTAAGATCAGGTTTCTTGCAATATGATATCTCTTATCATTCTGTGGTATAATATATCAATATTTCTGGTATAAATATCAATATCTCTGGTATAAAAATATCTCTTACAATTTTATCTCTTGCCTTTCATATTTCTTACTCCTACTAGCATATTATATCATATTGGCCCCAAATATAGAAGCTATAATTTTTTTTCTAATCTCCAGAGTTCTCTTTTCATTGAAGCACCTAGTGTCACCAAATATCTCTTGTTTTCAAGTATTTCAAATGAACAAATGGTACAAATAATTTGTTGTCCATTCAGTAAGAGGAATATAACATCTGTCTGCAGAAATGGTAGCCTCTCATCTCAAAGGCAGGTGTTTAACAGTTGTATTCATGAGTATTTTCTGTTTTCCTCTCAGCATGGAGTATGCCTGCTTGTTTCTGATTTGTTCTTAATGTCATGTGATCACCAGAAGAACTACAATATCCTGTAGCAGCTACTTGAAACAGACAATTATTTGTTTTCTCCTCAAGCAAACTATGAAACTATCTCTTTTTCTTTAATAGTTCATCAATTCAGGTATACTTCTCTCTTATTTTGGGGCTTTTCTTTCATTTTCCTCCCTCTCTCTCTCTGTCTATATATATATATATATATATATATATATATATATATTCTGATTTTTGTTTTTAATTTTTTTTAAACATTTTTAAAATTTCAGTTCATTCCATGGTCACACACAATCTTTCTCATTTTCTTTCTTTTCTCAGATGTTTTTTTTTTTACTTTTTCTGGTTATAGGGTGCATTTTTTTTCTCCCTTATATCATCGTCATATTTTCTGTAAGTTCTGTCATTCTAATCCACAGACTTATCCTTTCTAATTCTCCTTTTCTCTCACTCTTCTTTCTTTTTCTCTTACATTTTATTCAGTTTTATAAAATATAACATTCTTATCTTCCACTCTCCTTTCTTTTGTTCATTTTCTTAATTTCTTTCTTTCTTCTTTTTATGATGTTATAACTTACAAATAATATTAATTATTATCATTCTGTCATTTTACTGAAGTTTGGGCGTGTCTTAATAAGATTGTATTTTTGGAAGTCTTATTGATATGTTTAAATTGCTGATTTTTTAGAAGATTACTGCCATTGCTTTTCTTTTAGATAACATTTATTTATTCCTGCCTTTTTTTAAAGCTATTTAGCTATAAACATAAAATATCTATATAAAACAATTCTTAGAAATAAGACTTAATAAAAGAAAAGAACAATTATAATAATTATTTTTATATACATAATCTGTTCAGTATTTCTTTTGTCTTATTTCTGTTGCCATTGATTGTAACTTTCAGAACATTAATCGTTAGTATGTGGCACAGATTGAAAACAACTTCTAACAAGTTATGAACTCAGAACATTGATGTGCAGAGGTTTGGTGATGATTGGTAATATCCAGAGCCAACTCCTTGATTGTATGCCACTAAGACTCAAGTAGGTGGGTCTATAGGGCCTAGTACTGGGAAATGGATAAATAAAGACATTTTAAATATGTAAAAACAGATTAAACATGAAATAAACATTTTATTTCAAATTTCAAAAACTAAATTTTTGATTCGTTACCCTTCCAATATGGTTGCCAGAGATAGGGTTTTGGGGGCTGCTGCATGCTGCTGATTCAGAACCTTTTTGCTCACAAATCCTGTCAATCCTTATGAATTAAAAGATCAAGGAAGACCAAATCTAATTAAATTTTCATTCATTATTTTATATAAATTAACAATTGTTCATCATCTGTTATGTTTACATACACTAATGGTATTAGTAATATTATTTTTTGAATTGATTATTAGATGAATTGCTATTATTAGAAAAAGAAACATATTCAAATATCACTGGGGGCTTATTCTATATTCATAATCCATCCTACTGAAAATCTGGAAATTGTGGTAGAAAGCAAGAGAAATAAAATGAAAAATAGTATTAAAAAATTAATAATAATTTTGGGCTACTGTAACCGAGTAGGACAATCTAGCAGGTAATCATAATGGACGGTCCTCGTCATAGTGGTAGGCAATAGACAAAGACAATAGGTGATGCCAATAGGCGTTGACCTGTACCTCCACATTAGTCTGTATTTATGGCTGACACCAGCCAATCATATTACTGTGAGGGGGAACCCAGGTGTATGCATATTCATTACATTACCTCCCACTGAGCTAAATTTTCCCATGAAATTTAGCTTCAATATTTTCTCTTTTTAGGGTCTGGACTTAATCGATTGATTTTTTTCCTACGTCTTTTTCGCCTCAATCCTCCTTGTAGTGGTGGCATTTGACACACTGGTACCTCTGGCCTTGAGGTTGGGGATACCTCCATTGGCTAATGTTGACTTAGTGGAATGGGAATTTCAAATGCATCATACAGGACTTCCATTGGAATCTCTTCAGTATTTTCCATGACCTCTGGAGTGTGTCTGGGTCTCAATTGATTCCCCTTTTTTGTCATATATGACCTGTCCAATTCTTTTGTTTATCATTCCTTCTTCCTAATACATTTTTCCAGCCATAAAGTTCTTGCCTGGCTTATATGCTTTAGTCATCTGGTTTTCTTTTTTAGCAGTTTTTTTTGCCAGACTAGGCGACAGCCTGTCAAACACAGAGTGTATTTTTCTTGCAAACATTAACACTGCTGGTGATAACCCTGACGTTGTATTCAGGTTTGGTGTGATTCTATAAACTGCCAAAAATTTCTGAATACTTCTTTCATTCATGTCCACGCCTTGGTTTTTCTTCAACGCTTATTTAAAGGTGTCCATGAAATTTTCTGCCTGTCCATTCGATCTTGGATGATATACTGGTGTTGTCACATAATCAATGGACAGTAAGCTACAGAATTCCTTGAATTCTCTTCCTGTAAACTGCATTCCGTTGTCGTGGACTAAAGTTTTAGGGAGTCCAAAGCGACTAAAAATTTCATCAAGTGTGTTTATTGTATTTGTTGCAGTCGGATGTCTGCACTTAACAACTTCTGGCCACTTAGTGAAACTGTCCACAGTGATCAGGTAATAAGATCCATTTATGGGCCCTGCACAGTCAATATGCAATCGAGTCCATGGGACATCTGTCTTTGGCCATGGTTGAATCTTTACCGGTGGATCCCTTGCTGCCAGTTGACATCCTCTGCACTGTTTCACCAAATTTTCTGTCTTGGTCCATCCTCAGCCAATAAGTATAGCCTCTCATTAGAGATTTCATTCTTGAAATCCCTGGATGGCCAGTGTGAAATTCTTTCAGTATTTTCTTTTGCAGAGTAACCGGCATTACAATTCTATCTACGTATAGTAATACCTGTTCGCAGATTGAAAAAGGTGACACTCATTCCTTTTTTAGTTGTCTCATTCAATCAAACTTGCTTTTTCATTTTTTTAATGAAATCATCGTTCACCGCTGCTTTTTTCACATCTTCTAGCATAACCGGTAGTTCTCTAATAGTGTTGCATAAAATACCCAACAATTCACTTTGGTGTCTTAGCGCCACTATTACTGTTTCTTCCAGTGGTTCCGTATATTTAGGTACCAATCTTGATAACCCATCAGCGTGACCTAGCTTCTTTCAAGGCACATATTCTATTTTGAAATTATAATTCAATAGAATTACACTCCAACGCTGTAGTCAATTTGCCGTGTGAGTTGGTATACCTTTTTTTGAACCAAATATTGTTAACAGTGGTTTGTGGTCTGTTTTCAAAATAAATTCTCTTCCGTATAGAAACCTGTGAAATTTTTTTACAGTGTAGATTATTGCTAAACTCTCTTTTTTGATTTGACTGTAACTTCATTCTGTGGGCAGTAACATTTTCAAAGCATGTGCTATTGGCTTCATAGATCCATCCTCGAATTTATGAAGCAATACTGCACCTAATCCCTCATTACTGGCATCTGCTGCTACAATGATTTTCCTTTTTGGGTCGAAATGTGCTAACGATAGGTCTGCTACTAGACAGCTTTTTATTTTTTAAAAGCCTGTTCTCATTCTTTTGACCATATTCACTTTGCACCCTTTTTCACCAAATTATTTAAGGGAGCTCTCATATCATACATTTTTAGGATATAAATGCTATAGTAACTTACTAATCCCAAGAAAGCCACATTATCAGGTGCTGGTATATTTTCTATAGACTCAACCCTTTCTGGATCTGGTTTTCTTCCTTTACTGTCAATGATTTGCCCGAAATATTTTATCTTCTTTAAGAAGAACTCGCATTTTTTATCACTCAGCTTGAACCCATATTCCTCAATTCTTTGAAATACCACTCTAATATGCATTTTGTGTTGGGCCTGATTTTCACTTTTAATCAAAATATCATCTAATTATGTGATTGCATACTTCATACCAGCCAACATTGTGTCCATTATTTGCTGGAATAGGCTTGGATCTACCTTCAATCCAAATGAAAGACAATCTAGTTTAAAAATCCCTTTATTCGTGTTTGTTGTCGAGTACTTTGAACATTTTTCACTAACTTTAACCTGAAGGTAAGCCTCCAACAAGTCCAACTTTGAAAACACTCTACCTCTGTTTAATTTAGTGAATATATCCTCCGGAGACAGTAGAGGGTACACATGGTCTTTCACACAATCATTTAAGCCTGTTGAAAAGTCAGCACACACTCTGATTTTTCAGTTTTTCTTTTTTATATACACAGTTGGAGAAACCCAATCCGAGTAATCAACTTTTGAAATTATGCCAATTTTCTCCAAACTTTCTAATTCCTCATTTATTGTGTCTAGTGCCAAAAATGGTACTTTTCTCTTTGGTTTAAAGATTGGTTTAACATTTCCTTTCAATTAGAAGTTGACTTCTGTTTTTGTGCACAGACCTAGTCCTTCTGAAAAGACACGAAGGAATTCGCCTTTCAAATCCGTAATAAATCTTTCTGTTTGCTTCAACTTATAGTTCTCTATGACATTAACTTTGTTACAGAAAGAATTTACCGGTAATTCCCAAAAATTAAACAATACAATCCAGTCTAAACCAAAGAGTCTTAACCATACATTTTCAATTTGTGAATTTTTCCCATGAACACAGTGTTACATTTTAATTCACCTTTAAACTTAAGTCTTTTTCCTGACACTCCCCTGGCAATTTTGTTTGTCTTGGTCAATGGTGGGTAACCAATTTTTTCCACTCTTGTTCATTTATTACCGAGATATCACTTCCTAAATTGAGTAATAATTTTACGGTCTGCCCATTTATTTTTACATTGAGGTATTTTCTTCTTTGACAATAATCCATTTTGTTTTTAGACAAAACTGCATTCACGTTTGTTTGAGACTTTGCTTTTATTTTACTCTGTTTTGCCCGACAATGGGAACTTCTATGGCCTACACACCCACAATTAAAACATATTTTAAACCCCAATGAAACAATCCTTCTATATAGGCTGTCCTCCACACGAACCACATATAATTTTTCTTTCTTTATTTTGTATTCACTTCTGTTGTCTTACAGTTTGTACTCGCGAAATGCTCTTCTCCTCAATCCGAGTATTTTTTTATGTTTATAAGTCGCTGACATTCTTTCGTTATTTTTTGTAGTGTAATCTTTGGATCCTGTTCCATGATAATGAGGATTCTTGATCTAATTTCTCTGTCTTTCTGTGTCATTAGACCCTGCACAAAAATTAGACATTTGAACATGTCACTTGACAATTCCTTTAATTTAAATGCCTCACACTGTGCGTTAACCATACCTGCATACATGACAAAATCATCAACATCTTGTTTTACGATATTTAGACACTTGTATCGTGTATGAAACAGACTATCTCTTTCATTGAAAATTTTTGACAAAATTTCTACTGTTTTGCTGAATATAATTTCTGGCTTCTTTGGGAGGATTAAATTCGTGTATTTTGTATTTTCTTCTGTTCCCAACTTCTGCAGCAATAGAGTGATTTTTCCTCATCAACCATTGTTCACATCTTTTCATAAATATTGTTTCAAGTCTACAAAAATAAGCCGGAAATGTTGAACCACTGTCAGAGTTGTGTTTAAATTCAGAGAGTGAAGTTGAAATTCCTTCAGCAGAAAAAATCTAGAATCCAGTTCTTTTGTTGTCCTAGATAATTGTTGTGAGACCGTAACATACCTACATGGACTCTTCCAGGACTATATAAAGTATGTGATATAACACTCTAGGAGAAGAGGAGGAAAGAGAGAGAGAGATTATTCTCATACTGTAGTATAAGCCATGTACGACTACCAATATTGGACACTTACACTATCTTTGTAACCATTTTTTTTTAATATATCTTTCTTACCTCTAATCTGTGTTCCGTGTTTTCCTTCCGTGGTCCCGACTTTGGGCCCACATCAATAATAATTTTTCCCAAAGTGATTTATTGTCTTTTGCCTGTTGTTTGAATAACTTTTCAAACCTTTCTTGTTGCTGCATAAATTGTTGTTTTTGTTGCTGTAAAGTGACCTTGTCGCACCTTAGTTAATTCCGCAATTTGTTCCATTCTGCCAACGTATCCACAAGAAAAAATTTTGCTCCAATTTATGTAGACAATAAAATTTTCTAAGTCCAAACCAGAGGGAGGGCAATTTCTTACTTTCTGTAAGCGTTACACAAGTTCTTCCTTTTCTAACGTTCCTCGTTAATAAGCATTAATTAATGAGGGAAAAATTACTTTCTGTAAGCGTCGAACAAGTCTTTCTAACATTCTTCATTAGTCGGTGTTGTCAACTGTATATTTTTTTTATTTTATTTTAACTTGTGAGGTCGTTTTGAGTCTCATCGCCAACTGATATGTCCCGGAAAGGGATATATTTGTTCGAATTAGCAAAGAGGTTTTGGACTACTATAACTGAGTAGGACAATCTAGCAGGTAACTGTAATGGATGGCCCTCGTCGAAGTGGTAGGCAATAGGTGAAGACAATAGGCGTCGACCTGTACCTCCACATCAGTCTGCTACCTTCATTTTCAATATTTTTTAACATCAAGCTAGACAATAGCCACTAAGATGCAAGGGGATACTGGGTGTGAAAGAATCTGAGAAAAAACATTATTAAGGAGAGAGGGCAAGAACAGGAATTAGGGAGACAGTAGATGATGATTGGCATTACATTTAAATTTTTGAAGACCAAAGCTGATTGAAAAGCAAGAGGCCAGTTAAAAGTTCCACTAACAAAAAGTTCAAGAAAAGAAACTGTTAGCATAAAACTTATGGTTCCATCTAGCAATTTCAACATTAAAATGATGAAACCTAACTGCCAATCTAGTACTATACTTAAATTTGTAAAGTCCAGGTACCAAAAATATTTTTTTATTATTATCATTGGCCTTAATACTGTACTTGTATTACTATCACCATCGTGATCATCATCAACTAATTTTCATCATCACTGATATTAGCACTTTAATATCACATCACTATTATCACTTTCATCAATATCATCATCATCATCATCATCATCATTATTGACTGATTTTTATCATCATTAGTGTTATCCCATTAATACCACCCCAGCATTATCACCATCATTAATACCATCATAATTATCATTTAACTAACTTTCATTATCATCATTGACGTTATCTTGTTATTTTCTTATAGACTATACTCATGTGTTCAGTATAGACTATATTGCATGAAACATCAAGCCATGTTATCAGTGAGGGATATATATATATATATATATATATATATATATATATATATATATATATATATATATATATATACTTAATAGCTCTGTTGAATGACATCGAGCACTGTTTTATTAACACCAGCACTATATGTGTGATATATTATAATTATACATACATATATATATATATATATATATATATATATATATATATATATATATATATATATATATATAAGTAGTATATTTGGTTAAACTGTAGAGTAGCAGAGAATGACTTTTAATAACTTTTTGGGACATCACAGAAATATTTCTAGCAGAAGCTATTAACTATCCTTAGTTGACTTATCTCAGGTTCATTTCTGGATTGCAAATGTACATTTTATTTTGTTTTTTGTGGGTTTTTTATTACTTATATTAATTACATCTTAATAGATAGATAGATAGATAGATAGATAGATAGATAGATAGATAGATAGATAGATAGATAAGAAAAAAATTGAATAGTTTTGAATTTTAGTGACTATTGCTCTCTCCCACCTCCAAGATAGGAAGTAAAATTAAACTTGGTATAAGTCAGACTCTGGAGTAACAGAGCATTATTTTTTTTTAGCAAGGATCTTACAATGAAACTTTAACTAAGTTAAAACTTTATTGACTTAATGCAGAAGTGCCTATATTTGTCCAATTCATACTTGCTAGTGCCTTGTTCTGTTTTACATACCAATTTTTAACTGATTCTTGGTGTGAACATTGGTCATCTCTCTATTTGGATCTATGGGTGAGCCTTTAAGACTTGTCTCAGCCATCCTTTTTTCTCACCTAAAAAAGAAGGAACTAGTGGGTTGTTTATTTTATTCTAATTTGCAGTTCATTAATCATTTGAATCAAGGTATTTTTCTTTCTTGTCAGATGGTCAGTAACTAAACCTGCTCTACACCACCATTTTGTTTGAAGGCTGGTTAGCAACCCTTTAGGATGAGAAATAATACCTATTAAAAGGTGGAAGAACTCTTGATGAGCCAACAGTCAGCTTTGAGGTTTAAAACCCAGTGCAAAAGTGTTATACCTCACTTCTAGCAGTTATAATATTATGTCTTCTTGGGTTACTCCCTATGATGTCATTAGAATTCTCTTCAACTGACTCTAATGGGCTTCTCCTGAATCACTTTGAGTTCTTTATTTAAGGCATCTTGCCTAGTTCATTTGTGTTGCTGGGGGTGTCTTATTTACTCCACAACAAAAAGACAGTGGGAAAGCACCCCACCATCTATCCCAAGAACAATCACTGCTATAAGCAACATAAGTATTTCAAATAATTGTGTGGGTGAAGTTCAATGGCGATAACTCCTTATCAAGTAAAATGTGTGACAGGTTTCACCTGGCCATCATCTATTGAATAAAATGAATATGAAGAATAACAGTGCAAAGGGTGGAGACACAATCTTTTGAACAGACCCCTATGCCCATTAAGTATAGACATCGGCAAGAGTTGTCACTGGACCATTATGCAATGACTCTTTACAACAAACAAAAATATTATTAGGGGCATAGGACATAAGGGAGCTTGTATGAATTAATGGCAGTAATGGTAGGTGGAACAATTGTTGAAGAGGCAAGTATTGCTAGGTGATAAAAGAGACAGGAATTTAGGGAGTGAATGTGACTGCCCCATGGAATGAAGGATACGAAATATAGATGAATTAATTGCAAATGATTAATCAGACTGTAACAAAAAATTTTACAAGACAGCTAAATTAACATCAGAAAATAATCATAAGATGAGAACATGACCTATTGATCATTAGGAGGTTGAAGGCAAATGTCTTTCTACATGTGTTCATAAATTTGGGATTGAATAAACCAATTGTACTCCCCAATCATCATTTATTATCAATAAATATAAACAAGGGCAAATGAGCTGTTGATCATTAGGATGTTGAAGGCAAATGTCTTTTTACATGTGATCATAAAGTTGGGATTATATAAACCAATTGTTCTGCCCCATTATCATTTATTATCAATAAATATGAACATGGGCAAATGACCTTTTGATCATTAGGAGTTTGAAGGCAAATGTCTTTTTATATATGATCATAAAGTTGGGATTATATAAACCAATTGTACTGCCCAATTATCCTTTATTATCTATAAATATAAACAAGGGCAAATGACCTTTTGATCATTAGGATGTTGAAGGCAAATATCTTTTTATTTGTAATCATAAAGTTGGGATTAAATAAACCAATTGTCCTGCCCAATTGTCCTTAATTATCTATAAATATAAACAAGGGAAAATGACCTGTTGATCATTGATATGTGCAAGACAAATTTTTTTTTTATATGGGATCATAAATTTGGGATTATATATAATAATTTTACTGTCCCATCTTCCTTTATTCAGCAATAATTATAACTAATGTAAGGGCAACTAACCTCTTGGCTGTTGTGAAATCACAACCATAAAGAGGTTACTGTGAACTCATAAGGCATGATCTTTATTGTATTTGTCTATTCATTAGAGGCTGTCACCACTGCTCTTAATATCGCTACTCTACTAGTTTGAAAGATTTGGCAAAGTGAATGTTAAAGTCATATTTGGATGTTTCAGAACATCTTCGATAAGAGACTATCTGTGCCGTCTGTGTTACTCAACATGAATGTATTTCTAACTCGGTCTCACCTAGAAGGTTATGCACTGCTTTTATCATATTTGTAAACATTTAACAATGATGTATGTGACATGATAAGTATATTGGTCTACATATATTTTATCCCAGTATCACTCTGTTTCTATACAGCTCACTCACTCACTCAATAATAATAATAATAATAATAATAATAATAATAATAATAATAATGAGAATAAATGTGGCACATGTGGACATCAACAATTCCAGTTGTAGCTGATATCCTCAGATTGTAATTGAAGTGATCCCTCATAGACTGAGCTTTAAAGAAATACAAAATATTGTACTCACAATTACAGCTCATGCCTTACAAACAGCTTTATCTATGTAAAATGTATATGATCTTGGGGGGTTTTTTTGGGTTTTTTGGGTTTTTTTTTTAAATTCTCAGTGGAAAATATCATGAAGCCATTTCTGACATTAGGTCTCTGGTTGGGACCCAGAAAGAAATGAGTATACATCAAAGAAAATTAAATAATAATAACAAATAACAAATGATGATAAGATCTGGTTATTTAAGGAAACTTCTTGACATTCAATCTCCCATTAATAAGCCAGGACATGAACATGTAAATTCATGAAATATAATAATAATTTTTTTAAAGCTGCTGAATGTTTTATATGACATTACATATTTGCACAGGTTTTTGTTGATCATCTTTCTTACACACTCATTTCTATTATAGCAATATATTCTTTTTTCATTGGCCACCATCTTATTTGCTTATATTTATAATAATAATAAAATTATACATAACATTATTTGAACAAATTGGATTACTGGGTTTAATGGCATTTGAAGCTATATGAGGTAATTTAATGTCAAAGATTGGTAGTTTCTTTGAAAATTTAATTATATGTATCTAAGTAAATTTGGGGATTTGTGATGAAATTTAGGGCATTTTTGTATTCGGAGTATTGTCTTACTTTCTGGCATTTTACTATTCTGTGTGGGTCAATATTATAAAGAATAACATCTGAAATAATATTAATTGAAAATAATTAGCAATGTTTTTCTCACTAAGAAATTATTCATGGCTATACATAAATAAATGTTAGTTGAAGTGAGAGAAATGGTGCTCCAAATAATATACGTCAATCATCCAGGAAAAAATCTTTTTAATAAATGGTTTGTAAATATTTCTGGGTGCCACAAGTTACACCATATATCTGTGTGTGTGTACAAAATAGTAAAAGTTAAGTGAATTTGAACACTGCATGCAAGTACTGATTTTATTGTATCTTAGCATAACCCTATCTGTTTCAGGGTGCCTTCAAAATTTGCAACTCTTTTGTCAGTATCTTCACATATCCCATCAACATCATAATCTGAACATTTTAAACTTTTCTTTAAACTCCTGGCTCATCCAATCCTGCCTTTAATATATTTTGGCATTGTTTCAAATGTGTCAACTCTTATAAATATTACCCTAACCTCCATGTTTCATATTTTGGTTGCTTCCAGGCAAAAGTCCTGGTATGTTTCCAATTTTTGCTCTCTTTCATTTGCTTCCTGTGGTTTACTAGCATAGCCACATCCATAATTTGTCAGGTTCTCCTTTTTATTTTTATGTCTATTTGGTTTTCTCACCTGATTGGGATTGCTGATCTGAATTTCAAATTTCCAAATGATCTTGTTCTTTCTGCTTTTTATGACAGCATTTGGTTTTTACTGATAACATTTGCTTATATAGTTGAACCCAAGTCATTTGCATAGTTCTGAGTATATAAATGTTCCTATCCTACATTGTTTGCTATTTATGTATTTTAACCAACTTGCTGCACTTATTTATAATGGGTTCATGGTTTCTTTCTTATTTCTCTCCCCAAATTCTTGTTATTTCTAATTTGATTTAATTATTTCTAATACATTTATACTAGGTTGCAAATTACAGGCGATTTCATTTCTCTTTTGAAGTATCTTCTGCTTAATCATGCTAATGATTTTCTATCTGCACTAAATTTCTATCTGCTTTTTATATCCTCCATAAGGATTTTTCATTCTTATTTCACTTTTCACTTTTCACTTTTCACTTCTTTAGTGTATTCTATAATTCATGTCTTGTTTCTTGTCTTGTTTTGAGTGATTTTCATTATATTATCACCAAACAGTTGTCCATATTTTTGCCGCCCATTTTGGTCTTTTGGACTTTTTCTTTAATAATGTGTCCTCTTACATCTTTACTTTGATCTATATTTTCTTAGTATATATTCTAAGGATGAAGAGCCTTGTGTATAATCATCCATTGTCAAAATTCTTTAAGGTGTTTTGAAATTATTGAGCTAAACTTTTATATAGTCTTATACTATAATTTCTTCTTGACTTGACACTTTCCAGTTTGATATCTTCTAGACTAGGGATTCTGAACCAGAAGGGAATTCCTGCTAAGAGGGAATTTCAGGATTTCAAACGGGGAATCATTTACTTTTTATTGAATTTTATTTCCAGAATTTGGAGCCCATCATGAAAATGTCAAAAAAAGATTGTATGATGAATCATATTCAAAATGGATTCACTCTGACCTTTTATTGACCTTTTTGCTTATTAAAGTATGCTTCAGTTTATTTATTTAATAATTAGTTATGAATTAAAACGAATTACTGTATATGTATTCAAGTTTAAAAATCCATCAACAATTTTTATTGCTATTAAATTTGTAAAATTCTTCTATAAAAATAATCCATGTAAATGTATATGTACTAATATGGAAAAGAATGAAGCTTTTCAATAATATATTCATATTATTTGGATGAATTGGACAATCTTGGAAAGTGGGGTGGGGAATAATATTCTGACATATGGTGAAGAGTGGGGGACATTGGTAAAAAGGTTTGAGAATCATTGTTCTAGAGTAAATTAATTTAAATGAATAATACTATTATGTTTATTCATTTAGTATTTAAGCAGTAATAACTAGTGGCTTTTATTGGTGATCAAGTGACAGCAAGTCACATTACTAACCCAACACAGTTCTCAGTATTATTGCTGACTTTAGTATTGATATTATCTAGATTATTTTTTTTTTCTTTGACTCTTTTTCCAATTACAACCTCCTGAAAAGTATAAATTTAAAGAGTTCCACAATTTTTTCAGTTCTCACACAATGTCCAGATGTATCTCGAATTTTTCTTTCAATTTTACTAAAACAGTGAACTCTACTGTCTGACATATCCTCTGCCTTTATTTATTTATCATGACAAGATCATCAATTTTCAAAAAATTCTACTTTACATTTTTATTTTGTATGAAAGCTTCTGGTTTATGCATAACATTGGTTTGCATGGTCAAAAACCAATCATGTTGTGAGTATAAAATAATAATAACTCCCTTTACCCACTCCTATCAAATTTGGAGGACAGAGGAAAGAAATTTGCAAGCCTATGTGGGATTTTTGCCTTTCACAGAAATTAGCAGTGAGCCAAGAAGAAAGAAATTTGTGAGTATATGTGAAATTCTTTTTGGACCAATGAAAACCTTGCCTTCACAAAAATTGGCAGGTGACCCAAAAAGAAGAAAAGAAGAAAGTAGTGAGCCTACACAAAATTCCTTTTGATATAAAATGAGGAGAATAATTAAATTAATGATCAGAGTGTCTGAAGTCATGTGAAAGGTTTCATTTCAGTTCCTTGCAACCAGCATTGAAGTACTCGGCAGTGTAAAATGAATCACCAATTACAAGACTAACTAGCACATATGACTTTAAAGAACTTTCTCTCAACAATCCAAGAAAGTTAAGTATTCGAAACTATCTCTCTTTGTCTATTTTTGAACAAATACAAACCGTGTATATTTTTGGTGAGCAACAAACTCTCTTCTCTTTATTTGAAACATTTTTGAATATTATTTTGTGTCAGGTGATTTAATCTATTGTATGAACATATTTTCATCATGACAATATGTTAAAACTACAGACTTTAAATTTTTCTGAAATGAGCTACTGACAGAACTTCAAGTGAGTAAATTTGTGGATAAGTTCCTTATCTTGTTTTGTTAAAATTACCTGTGTTTTTCCTCATTAACCTTCTTGGCATGAGTAAATCAATTCTTCATTTTCTCCCTTAAGTCCTGTACCACTATAATTATTTGTACAATTCTTAATGTATTTACCTAACTTATTCATATTTATTTTTATACTCTAAACTAACTTATTGTAGAATTTGGGTTGATTAATGATTTATCTTAACATAATTAATATTTACTATTTTATTCTGTTTTGTTTGATTTGATATTAATAGTATTGGTTCTTATAAAATCATTCCGGGTCACCATTAAAAGAATTCAGTTCCTCTCCAAGTGTCTTCCTCATAACCATATCCATATCATCTCTGTCTCTTGAAATGATAGTTGGCCTATCTTAAAATGATTGATATTTACTATTTTGCTCTGCTTTATCTGTCTTGATATCAATATAGTTGGTTTTGGTTTACAGTTAATAGGAATTTTAATTTGTCACTTATACATATTATTATTGTTCAATTACTGATTTTTTATACTAATATACTGATAGTTTTAATCCTCAATAACATTATTAACATCTAGATTACAATTTGGAAACAAGGGGAAGTAAGTAATGTATAAAATGAAGTAAAGATAAAGTAAAGATTTTTTTTTTTTTTCATTAGTAACTCAAATTGTTTTGATTAATAATGATTTTATTTGTTTGGATTTATTGAATTTATTCAAACAAAAACATTTTTTATTAAAATAAATGAAATGTTTTTGTGCATAAGCAAAAAATTAATTGAATGAATAAAATAAATTTCTCTACAAACAGTTCATACAAGAAACATTGTTTATTCTCATGCATTACAATTGTGTCATTAACTTCTTCATCCTGTCTGTTTAATCCTTTTCCAGTACTCAAATCTGTGACTATTTGATTACAATGTTATCATTTTTACCATTGCATGACAAAGCTTACATACCAAAAAATGAAGTAAATAACTAATAATGAAACAAATAACTAATAAAATGTATACATCCACCAAACCACTTTAATTACTATAATTTTGCTAATACTATTTTATGTAAATCTCTCAAAGAAAGGACTGAAATGAAGGATGGAGAAGAACATGCAAAGCCTGATATCACTTTAGTTAATAAAAAAATAATATTGTGAATATAGTGAGACTTATAAGATAATAATAAGAAGAAAAGAAGTATATCAAAGATCACAAAAACAGAATGTGCTTTTCTTATTGACATGGCAGTCCCTTCAGATTGTAATGTATCTTTGAAGATCTTCAAAAAACTATCAAAATACAAGGATCTTGAAGTGGAGATCTTAGAAATATGGCAGGTAAGAAAATCAATAATTCCAGTTGTAGTTGGAGCCCTCGGATTGATTGGAAAAGGTTCCAATAGAAACACTGAAAGGATCCCTGGTAGCCTAAGCCTAAGAAATACAAAAAATTGTACTCACAAGTACAGCTCACTTATTACAAAGAGCTTTATTAAAATGTGTTTGATCTTAGGGGTTATTTTTGTTTTTTATACAAAAGTAACGAGTGGAAAATGTCATGACACTATTTCTGAGATTAGGAGAATTGGTTACGACCTGGAAGGACATGTGTATACAACAGAAATCAAAGGAAATAATAATAATAATAATAATAATAAGAAGAAGAAGAAGAAGAAGAGGAAGAATAGTCATTATTATGATTATTATAGTTATACATAATGAAAAAGGATAACAAAATTTATAAAGTGTATATAAAATGTATTGAAATAATGTTAAAGTTACTTAAACTTGCATGTGTGATAATGTTTTTGAAAATTAAAATTACTCACATCTAATTATGGTAAGCACTCTAAACTTAAATTTTCTTGTCTTTTATCTGTTTTTAAATTATTTTATTTATATTGCACATTTTAATTTTAAATTTACTGCATCATTATTTTTTTTATGAAGTAAGCAACACCATTACAATCTTATTAACATTTCCTTGGTATTAGCAAGCACTGATTGCTTTTAACTAAAAATATAGTAAAAGAACAATATGAATAAAGAAAAAAAGAGAATGTATTTTAGCCAATGCATTTCATCCTCTGATTGACTTTACCATGACTTTTCAGTCAGCCTGATGCATATTTATGAGTGTTTGAAAATTTAAAACTTCTGAAAAACAAATAGCATTTTTAATTTTGTTTATAAATATTTGTTGCAAAATAAAATCCCTATAGTTGCTTTGATAAAATCAATCAGAGGATGAAATATAAACGTTTCTTTATTCATATACAGACTGCGATGGATAAATTGTCATCTAAATTATGCAAAAATGAAAACAACACTGACATCACATTTTAACAGATATATTTACCAAAATTATACAAAAATATCTTGAAATACTAAAGAGTAAATTTATTCAATAAAATAACAATTGGCTTCAACTACAGCCTCCAGATGACTTCAGAATCTCCTGCAAGTTTTCTGGACTGCCTCGTTGTTTAAGTTGATGAATGCTGCCATAATCCTTGCCTTCAGTTCATCTTTGGTATCATAAGGAGTTTTGTTGGTCTCTCACTCAACTGTGCCCCACACATAATAACCAAGGGGGTTGAGTCCGGGGAGTTAGGTGGCCAGGTATAAAGGCTGATGGAGTCACAGAAATAATCAGCCATGACTAAGTTCTCCTGCTTATGTGGCATGGTGCAGAGTCCTGTTGCCAGACATAGGCTCTTCCATCAGCCACCTTCTTGGCCCAGGGCAAAACTACCTCCTCAAGGCACTTGATGTAGGCCTCCATGTTGAGTCTGAGGCTCTATGAGAATGGAGGTATAATGTTGCCATCACTAGTGATCACTCCAAATACCTTCATAATCACCATTAGACTCATCCAACTCTTTCTGAATTCTCTGCACTGTCCTCACATTGACACTCAAACACACTGAAATGTTAATATTGGAGCTTCTGGAACAAATGCCAAGCAATACAGTATACCATTTCCAAATTTCTGGCAAAATGAATTGTGTCATCATGTTCTTTTCTCACAGATGGTGCCTAACTGATCCTACAGTACTGTGCAGTCAACAAAATGCAAAACAAACAACGTACATGCATAAAATTATTAATATAAATTGACGACAATTTACTCATTGAACCATATATATATATGTGTGTGTATGCATATATATATATATATATATATATATATATATATATGTATGTATATATAAACATTGTACCTTCCATGATTTTTTCATTATCTACTTTATATACTTTTACATTGGTAAATTGTAGTTTATGACTAATAAATAACTGTACTTAGTTTGATTAAATAATAAAACCTGATGTCATTAAAACAGGTTAGTATAAATATTTTTAATAAGAAGAGATAATATCGCGCTCACATAAATGTATGTTTATCAAGAAAATTTTACTTATCTCTGTTGGTTAATAATCTTACTCAAAGATAAAAAAAATCTACCAAAAAAAAATCTACTAAAAAAAAAAGGTTGATAAAAAAAATCTACCATCATATATATATATATATATATATATATATATACATGTATAAATTGGGATCAAATAGGGATACACATACACACACACACACACATATGTATGTATGAATATATGCATTTCATATATATATATATATATATATATATTTAGTGAATTGGGGCAGCAAATCATTATTTAAACATATATTGTTAAAGGTAAAACTGTATTATTAGCTGATGTTTTTTCCATTGTGGACTTTTCAAGGCAAAAATGAAATGTATTTATCGAAAACAAAGTAAGTATTAACAACAAACAAAATGTCCTTAGCAACTAGAAGAATTTGGAAAATGCTATTGTATTCATATTGTCAACTGAAAATTATGTCAAGTACATTCACCTGTAGAAATATTGTTTTTATTGTTGCGTTGACGGATTCAACCATTTTCTTTTGATTTCTTGATAGAGTTGTGTACATTTGCTAGGGAGAGTAGTAATTCAGTTATAAAAGGTGATATGGGGGAAAAGGCCTGGACATAGATTAATATTTGATAACATTCAATGGCAGCACACTCAAGGATTTTCCTTCTGAGTTATTTTCTTTTTTTTTATGAGTATAGCATTTTTAAAATAAAAATTGTGGTTGAATTTATTTCTATGTATGACTAGTGCATTAGTTAAGTTGTTTTCTGTGAGGTCTCCTTTGTGCACATAGATGCACTTTTTTTCTTTTTTTTTTTAATTTCTGCTTGTTTCTCCAATATATTGGGAAGAACAGTTTTGGCAATTTATTTTATAAATGCCTGCTTCAGAAATATTATTGCTATTAGTGTTTGATGATCTGATTATATCCATAATGGTTTTGGAAGTGTTTGTGTTTATTTTAAGATTATTTAGATGGGATAGGTTGTTCTGGATAGTGGACATGATGAAGTTGGTCGGTAGTAATATGTATCTGTTTTCATGCAATTTATTATTACAGATTATGTTATTATTTTTGTTTTGGTTGTATATTTTGTATGTCTTTCTTCTTGCATTGTGGATGAAATGATATCGTTATTGTAAGTTTCTGAATGTGTTTTCTATGTATGTTTCTTCTTTAGGTAAATATTGGGGGCTGCAGATTCTTAATGCTCTTAGATAGAAACCTATAATAATTCAAGATTTAATTTTAGAAGAGTGGTTTGAGTAGAAACTGATCAGGGCATTTTTGTTTGTAGCCTTTCTGCAAACATCAAAATTGATTGTTTCTGTGTAACATGATATCTAAGAAGGGAAGAGTGCAGTTGGTTTCAGTTTCAAAAGTGAAGTCTATTCTAGATTCAATGTTGCTAAATTGGTTGAGAAGATCTGTTAAATTAGTATTTTGTGGATATATTAATAGTGAGTCATCTATGTATCTGAAATAGGAAGAGTTTGGAGGAAGAATATTCTTGAATGGGTCACTTTCTAGAAAAATAGATAAGCAAGAATGCTGCTGAGAGGAGATCCCATTGGTAAACCAAATTTTTGTCTGTAAAGTTAGTTATCAAATGTAATGAAACTAACTGGCATAATTTCACTTGCTTTTGTCAGGTATTTTTTTAGTTGATTTGATCATTTCTCTATAGGCATGTTTGTGTGTAGCGATTTTATATCTAAACTAGCCATATATTTGTTTTTAATGTCTGTTTTTTAATTTGTTTAGGAGGTCACCCGAATTTTTTATGAGCGATGGACCAATAGTGCCGAGGAATGGGGTTAAAATTCTGCTTAGTTTGAGGGCTAGTTTATGTGGGGCTCTGCCTATCCATGATATGATTTGTCTCATTGGTATGTTTGGTTTATGTGATTTGGTAATCCATATAATGTGGATGTTTTTGGATAAGTTTTATCTAGGAGAAGTCTTCATTTTTTAGTAGCTTGTTGATGTTGCTTGTGAATTTTGTTTCTTTTATAGCTCTGTTTAAATTTACTTTTTCATAGATGTTATCATCGTTAATGAGTTCTCTCATTTTCTGTTGGTAAATGTGTTTATCTATGATTACACAACTCTATCAAGAAATCAAAAGAAAATGGTTGAACCTGTCAACACAACAATAAAAAAACATTCCCACATGTGATAGCACTTGATGTAATATTCAGTTGACAATATGAATATGTAAATTCTAATAGTTGGTAAGGACATTTTGTTTGTCATTAATGGTTACTTCCTTTTCAATAAATTCATCCTGTTTTTACCTTGAAAAGTCCACATTGGATGAAATGTGACAGTTTTCCTATTATTTTCTAACTTTATACATATTGCCTTTTTCTACAAGTTAAATTTGAGAAATTTTTAATATATTGTTAAATATAACAGACAACGAATGTCTATTATGTCTGATCATATATATATATATATATATATATATATATATATATATATGTTTTCATCCACAGAGAGACTTTTTAACTGTATCACAGCTTTTCAGTGTGACTAGACATCTGATCACTTCAGGCCCGGACAGAAATCCAACCAATTTGGTATCAGTCAGAGATTCTAACCCCTAGGCAATCAATGCCTGCCAGAGAGAAAGCCAATTTTTGTGTATTTATTTTTTCATAAATGCACCAGTCATACATACATATATATATATATATATATATATATATATATATATATATATATATATATATATATATATATGCACACACATATATATATATATATACATATATATATACATATATGTACACATATATACATATATGTATACACACATATATATACAATTATATACGTATATATATACAGATATATACATATACATACACACACATATATATACACACATATATGTATACATATATATATAAATATATACATGTATGTATGTATATATATATATATATATATATATATATATATATATATATATATATATATATATATATATATATATATATATATATATATATAAATAATAAATAAATAAGATAAAAAGAGTAAATAAAATATGCCTCCTGAAAAGAATCAAACCACTATTCATATTTTACAGTTAGGGAACCCATTTTAAGCTGCTTGAAAAAAATATATAGGTTCAATTCCTATCAGGAGCTAAATTTTCTTTAGTAATACTTTCTATCTTGAAGATGGTAGACATCTACTCATCTACCCACTAACTATAATGTTTATAGTAATAAGTAATAATAATGGATTTATTAAATCCATTAATTACTTAAAAAACTATCTATGTATCTCTCTCTCTCTCTCTCTCAGAGTCATGTGTTGTGTGTGCATGTGTACCTCCAAAAATAAGTGATACCTAAGGTTTTAATGAATCTTCGGAAGTACACACACACATATATATATATATATATGAATTTATATATATGAATATATATATATATATATATATATATATATATATATATATATATATATATATATATTGCTATAATATATGTATACATATATCTTTACATATGTGTATATATGTATAATCATAATTTCTGTGTGTGATTAAATTGCTATTTTGCACAATTTGCTTAATTTTAAAATTCAACAAATTTAGGATAGTTGTTTTTTTATGGGTTAAATTCATAATTCTGAGAAACTGTGACTCTATAGAGAATTCAAAAGAATCAAAATAAATAGACATATGTCTAGATTATTTAACCAAACATGCCTGGATAAAGATATGCTGCCAAAATATATCAGGTCATCCCACAAGTTCTGTTTGAATTTTGAATAAAGAAAACAAGTGACCAAATGTTACATTTAATTACAGATTCAATCAACTATGTATTTTCCCTGATTATATATGATTTCCTTCCATCTATTAACAAGCTTACTAATTCCATTACTGTAAATTTCTTTTGGCTTTGATTTGAAGAACTCACAAATGTCAGTTTTAACCTCTTCCAGTGTTACAAAAGCTGTTTCTTCCAAATGATTCTGTAAGCTACAAAACAAATGGTAGTCTGAAGGAGCAAGATCAGGAGAATAAGGTAGATGAGGAATTTTCTCCCAACCAAGTTCTTCGATCTTTTGTGACGTGATTCTTTCTGTGTGGGGGTCGCGCATTATCCTGATGAAACATCACCTCTTTTCAATTCACTAGAGCTGGTCTTTTTATCCTCAAGGCTTGGTTCAAACGCTCCAATTGCTGACAGCATATTTGAGCATTAATTGTTGCATTAGGTGGTAAGAATTCAAAGTGAATTATTCCTTGGCGATCCCACCAGATTGAAAGAAGAACCTTTTGCCCATGAAGTTCCCTTCTCAGCTGTGGCTGAGGTCCTTCCTCTTTACCAAGCCACTGTCTACGATGCTTAACATTTCAATAAAAGATCGCCAGTCACAAGTCTATCCAAAAAAGGAGAAACTGACTGAATGTTTCTAGCCGCTTCAGCTGCTCAGTTTCCTTTCTTGAACTCATAAAGCATTATGTGCCTCAAATGATTCTTGGGTACTTCCATGTTAGCAGGGTTTTAATCAAACAAAATTTAATTTTATTGTTCTCTGAAATAAAAAAATATCTAAATGCATCTAAGCATAAAAATAATGTTCAGCTCCATTAGACATTATAAAATACTCTTTAAATTTCATTCATTTTAACAAAAAGGTAAAATTCAGACAGAAGTTATGGGATGGCTTGATACACACACACATGTATGTGTGTGTGTGTGTGTGTGTGTATAGGATGTAATCATTAATAACAACATTAATATTATATATATATATATATATATATATATATATATATATATATATATATAAATATAAAAGTGAGTATTGAAGTCAACACTCAGAGGTGACTGGCTGTTTCATGATAGACACAATCGTTGGGCCACCTGAGGATTGCCTCCAGCATGAAACAGCCTGTCGCCTCTGAGTGTTGACATCAATGTTCACTTTTATATCTATATTTACATACGCTCTATCTCTGATATTGAGCACTTTATCCCATTAATATATAAACAAGCCTGGTGGTATTGTAAAGGATTGTTAATTAGTATTAATTGTTTGTATGCATAGGCATGTATATATACATATTTAGTATATATAAATATGTATAGGGGTATGCATATATATTTTTCCGTATGTACACTGGAAAGCACATGCGCACACACACAGAGATAAATACATGTAAAAACATACTACATATACATATCATTCAAACAATTATAGTTAAAAATATGCATTCTTATTTGTTTATTTGAAACTTAACAAAGTTTTACTGAGTGGCTTGATCAAATGTTTAATTCATTTTGTATTAAGTAAATAATTTTGTTATGAATGAAGCTCTTAATTTTTCCCATTATTATAACTTTTTATTCATTTATATTTTTTCTTTTTATATTATTCCAGAGACACCATTATGGCTTCTCCTCCATATAGCACCAGTTCGCAATGAAAAAGAGGAAGTGGTCTTATTGCTATGTACATTTAAAGATATAACTGCTCTAAAGCAGCCACTGGAAGAAGATGGAAACAAAGGTAAATAATATTATCTTTTTCTTATAAGTTGGTGGTACCAAAGTGACAATGGAAAATGTTCAAAAACATAGCTTTGTATGTACTTTCTCTGTCCAAAGTTGAATTCAGTAAGATTATGTAATGGCATAGTATTTACAAGTCATCCTGAAATGTTTGAATTTTTTGGAGCAAAGGGAAAAAGCTGTAATTTCTATCATCTAAGTCATTGTATTAGACAAAAGAATTAGTTTTGATTTTGAAATAATTGAGGTAGAATAATTGAAGAAGCAGGCAATCATTGATCTTGCATGAACAAGAAGTTGGGGATATTTTTCTGTTGCTACATATTTAGATGGGAAAACTCTGCTTTAGACTTTAGCCATTAAACCTTAAATTTTAGCCTTTTAATGCTAGACTTAGAATTTAGAATGTTAATTTTAACTTTTAGAATTTGACCTTTAGCCTTTAAACTTTAACCTTAAAATTTAGACTATAACCTTTAAAATTTACACTTTAAACTTTAGACTTAGAATTTTGAATGCTAATTTTAGCTTTTAGAATTTAGACTTTAGCCTCTTAAGCTTAGCTTTTAGAATCTAAAACTTAGCCTTTAAACCTTAGCCTTAAAATATAGACTATAACCTTTAAAATTTTAAACCTCAACCTTAGAATTTAGATTTTACAATGTAGATTTCAGCCTCTAAACCTTTGTCTAAGAATTTAGACTTTAGCCATTAAACTTTAGAATCTAGACTTTAACATTTAAAATTTAAATTTTAGTCTTTAAACCTTATACTTTAGAATTTAGATTTTAATCTTTTAGAATTAAGACTTTAGAATTTAAACTTTCACATTTAAAATTAAAATTCATGCCAAGACTTTAAGCTTTAGATTTTAGATATTGGCTTTAAGGCCAGAGCTTTTCAAATATTAGGTTGGTGCAAAAATAATGATGTAATAATGTTGTTTTTTGATGTATTTTTCAACGTCAAAAAACAACATTATTATGTCATTATTTTTGCACCAACCTAATAGGTGTATCACAACATGACAGTATAATTACATGTTTGTTTTTTCAATTGACTAAATTCTTCATTGACTTATTTATGAAAAATTACATATTTGATTTGGATAACAAAATTAAAAGTAATGCATTACAAAAATCTTTAATTTAAAAAACTCACCACATGATGTTATTTTTAATATAGACTGTTAAAACAGCAAGATTTGCAGCCAGACCTTGCCTGTACAAAAGAAACAGTTCTTCACATGAAAATGTATAGGGATCTGATTTGTATTTTGTAAGTGTGTTTATTTCACAGCAAGATTTATCAATTCTATTAAAATACTCCAATTTAAAAAAATCCCTTGAACTACAGTCAGTCTCAAAGAATGAATGTACCCTAGGGGAAGCTCCATGCTTTGAGAGACTACTGGGACACAAAACTCACACTTGACCTCAGATGGAATGTGTACATGCAATCCATTGCAAAAGATACAGGAAATATGGCCAGCTCCCTGTTCTGCTCCATTAACTACCTAACTCCACATGCTATTCTCTACATTTAAAAGAGCCAGATCAGGCCTAAAATAGAGTGTGTACTGTTGTCATATTTCCAAATGCATCTCCAAGACTTTGTTGGTGACAAATTATTTTCCACCTTCCAACCTCTCTCTAACAGGTGGAATGTGGAACACCTATTGCTACTTCCATGGAAAGTGCTCAGACAAACTACATTTTTTGATTTCAACAGTTCTAACCTTCATGGCTAGGACCCACCATGTGACTTATAATGTAGCAAACCACACATATTCTCTCTGTACTCCAGTGGTGAGAAATAAGTTCCACTTGAACAGCTTTGTCCCATGAACTACTGCCCTGTGGAACCAACTCACAACTCACTACAAACTTAACCTGTTCAATCTAGGGTTAACAGTTATCTTCCTCTCTTATAAACTGCCTCTTAATGTAACCCTCTACCTTGAGTGGCTCATGGACCTTATATAGAGGTAACCCTACTGTAAAAAAGAACAATTTTCCATCCAGTTTGAAACTTAATAATAACAGGATGTAGTTTACAGTCATGCTTATCCTGATAATAATGATCAAATATTTGTATGATATTGTTTTTGTTTGATAAAATTAATAATATCAACATTGAAATTGGAAAAGAAATAAAAAGATTACTACTGGTGTAGGGTCTGTATCCACACTCACCATTATAATACTGATTTGTAATAAAATTTGAATAAAATGCTTTGAGGTGAGTAATGTCTTACCCAGCTGAAAATGAAAACTTGACATTTAAGGAAGTCAAAGAAATAATATTGAGGAATATTCAACCAAAGAAAAGATTGGTCATTGTCAAATGAACCAAATTTTTAGCATTTTGGATAGCCTATAAGGAAATATCTAAGAAGGTTAAGAGATACCAGCAGATATTGTGAATTGTATGATAAAAAGAACAAATGCAGATATTGCAACTATAAACATGAATCAAAGAGAGAGAAATGTCCAGCATGGGGACAGACATATAATTAGTGAAAAAAGAAAAATTATTTTCATGGATATTAAACAGTGTAGACTTAAAAATGCCGGTTGACACTGGAAGCAAAGTGACCCTTATTCTGAAGAATTTTTGGGGACAATTATCGAAACCCAAATTAAAGAAAAGCCTAATAAGATTAAGACAGATGGAACATGTATAAAAATATTAGCATACTTTCAAGGTATTTTTTTAAAAAATTAATTTGAAACTATTACTATTATTGTTGTAGACTGTATAAAAAGTCACGATTTAGTAGGAATTGATTTGATTGTCTATTGTCATTTTAAGAAAATCTGATGGTGATTTTAGAATTTGCAGAGATTACGAAGTTCAGATTCCAAACCTAGAAAACCTACTACATTCTCTGGCAGGAATGAAATATTTTACAAAAATTGATCTAAAAAATGCATACCACCGAATTCAAATTTCAAGGTTGGTGCAAAATAATGTCGGTTTTTGACGTTAAAAATACGTCAAAAACCGACATTAATTTTGCACCAACCTAATAGATAATGAATTTAAGAAAATTACAACAATAAACTTAGATGGTCCCACTTACCATTTGGAATTAAGACAGCCATCTTGATTTTTCAAAAAGCTATTGAGAGTAAAAATAGCAGGAGAGTAGAAAATATGATAATTTATCAGGACAATATATGTTTATGTGCATCAACTGAAGAAGAACTGAAAGAAAAAACTAAATTTGTAATGGATAAGTTGAGGAGGGCAAGAATTACAATAAATGAAGATAAGCATATATTTAATTGCAAAGAATTAACATTCTTGGGTTACCAAATTTCAAAGAACTGTACTTCACCAGCCCTGACTTTAATACAAAAAATATTAAATGTATCTTCTCCAACTAATAAAAAAGAATTAGAATCATTTCTCAGATTAGCCAATTTTTATAGCAAATTCATGTCAAAATATTCTGAAAGAATTGAAGCACTTTCTGAGTTGCAAATGAAGAATAAGGAGTTTGAATGAAATAGTACACACCAAAGAGACTTCATTAAAAGAAGCTCTATCTAGAAAGCCTGTGGTCAAGATTTTTGACCCTAAAAAGGATGTTACATTAATCACAGATGTGAGTGGCCAGACTGTATCAGCAATTTTGCCCCAGGAAGGATACCCGGTGATGTATCTTTCCAGGACATTGATACCATCTGAATTGAACTATTCTAATATTGAAAAGGAAGCAGCACTTTTGATTGTATGGAGTATGACCAGAACAAGACAATTTTTATTAGGAAAAAAATTTTGTTGAGATCCAATCATAAACCCTTAGAATTTATATTCCATTCTAGGAAAGTACTGCTGAAAGTTACATCATCCAGATGTTAAGATAGGCTATGGAGTTAATGGCTTTTGATTATGATATAGAATATGTGAAGAGAAACACAATACCACATGTAGACGCATTGTCCTGACTACAATTTGAAAAGGAACAAACCAAAAAAAAACATAAAAAAGTCAAGTATGAATTTTTGTATTAGGTGGAAATGGATGTGTTGCCCGTGAATAGACTTGTTATGGAGATGATACAAGATACAGCCTTAAGTCTTAAGTTGAATTTTATCTAGAATAAGGAAGAATAAATGGAGTAATTGTTCAAAAGCAGAAGAACCATACAAAGAAACCAGACATAAACCATGAATAGAAACTGGTCTAATTTGTAGTAGGAATTTAGTTGTACCACCAGAAGAAGTAATTAAAAGTGTACATGATGATGTGCATTGTGGAATAACCATTACACAAAAACTATTGAAACTGGAAGTGTGGTGGTCAGGACACATCCAAGATGTGGAGAATTATGTACACAAATTTTCTAAATGTGTCAAAATAAAGAATTTTCACCACAATAAGTTACACTTTTGGCCTAAGGAAACAGAACCATAGTCTAGAGTTCATATGGATCATGCAAAAGTTAACAGGCTAGGTTTATGTGTAATACTGGTTGATGCTTTTTCTGTCTGGCCTGAAATTTTCCAAGTTCAAGATAAAAAATCTATTATTGTAAAACAAATATTATGCACACTATTTGCTAGAAATGAAGTACCAAAAATATAAGTAACTGACAATGCTCCTGAAGTCTTTAATGAAAGTCATGGTTAAGGAAGATTGGCTGTGTTCCATATAAAACACCTCCTTACGACCCTCAGTCAAATGTGATTGCTGAATGAATGGTCCAAACAATAAAGATGATTGAAAGCATTTTCTTTTTAGCAAGAAAAGATTGAAACTTTCCTACCAAGATTATAGTTGAGTTACAGAGCAATACCACATGCTGACAGATTAGAGAGCTCATCTGCATTAATGGGTAGACAGATTAGAGCTCTATTAACCATGTCTGACTCTATTAATGAAAACACATGGTACAAAAGAAATAAAGAAAATAAACCAGAAAAGGTAAATCTCATAATGCAAAATGGATACAACACAGCATTATTATGTAAAAATGGTAAAAATATTGTTCCCCAATATGGACCAGTTAAGAGCTAACCAAAATTATGAGGAAGTACTAAACAAAGCTAGTTCGAATGACTATGTAGATGAACAAGAAAGCAGGGAAGAAGAATCAATGGATGATCAAAGTTCTTCAGAAGACTTAAAGTATGAAACATGGGACACTAAAAATAAAAGAACTAGATCAAGGTCACCCATAACAAGAAATACTCATGAAACCAGTAAGATGGGGAGGATGGAGGAGAAGCCATAGATCCACAGAAGGCATGAAATCCAAAATATTCAGGAAGATGTAATGGGATTGGTTTAGCTAATAGATAATTAGCATAAAGAGAGCTATAACTATAGCTTACAGGCAATTTTGAGGAAGGTAGATAGAACATCTATGACTACTAAGTTTGATCATCATAACATAGTTAAAACTTATTTATTTGTAAATTAATTAAACTCTACATTTCCTTTGGGCAAATTTATTATAGCCAGTATCAATGCCATATTCTAACTTTATCTTCTTCAAAAGGAAGAAGTACTTAACTCCATTACTATTTCTTACTTACCTTCTCACTCACTCACTCACTCAAGCAAGGGCCTTCTCTGCTTACACTACTCTACTAATATTCACAATTTATGCTATGAAATGAAGATTAAAATATATATATGTATAAGTGCAAGGTGTATAGTAAAAATTATCAATATTGAATATTTTATTACACATAATTATTTATCCTGGAAGAAATTTAAGCTATTCAGTGCATGTATTGTATAAAGGGATCACAGATTTTTAAATATTTTTATACAGGAATAAAATTTAACTGTTTATTACAGAGTAATTTCCCTTATTTTTGCAAAAAGTTATAATATAAGCTCTGTAAATAGAAAGTGACTTTGACAGCTTTTAAATGAATACGAATTAAAACAGATCATTAAGAGAATCCACTGTTCAAATGTTGACTTTTTTTATTCTTTAATAAATTTAATGTACGAAATGATCAATCAAAACCACTAATTGAATTATTCAATATATAAATTCATTGTAAATAACTACATGTATAAGGTGGGGCTGAAACATTCTCAGCCAGATCAACTTCCCAATGACCAAAAACTTGTAAAATCCTTTAGAGAACAATCTTTTAGAGCCTCTTGCAACTTGGTCAGGCTATCATGAAAGAGTCCTTAAATGGATAAAAAAAATTTGCAATCATTTTCTACAGTGGCAAATAGAAGAGGGCAAACTTACTGCAGAATAACACAATATCATATACATTACACATCATATATTTCACAAATCATATATTTCACAAATCATATATTTCACAAATCATATATTTCACATATTATATATTTGACAAACCATCTAGCAAAGCTGATGCAATTAGGCATCAAATTCATTGTCAACTCTTTCTATTTAGTAAACATGTACCCAAAAGAAATTTTTCAACACACTTCTATGTAAGAAGAAGAATGCTATCTGAGTGTGCAAGTAGGATATACACCTGAGGGGAATGCCAGGAGGGCAAAATGATCGAAATGTTGTGATAATAACAAAGATGAAGAAAATTAGTTTGAATATAAATAGTCTGGATGTAAATTATGCAAATATGTATCTGACTTGATATCGAGCTACTAATCCTGGAGACATACTCTCTACTAAATTAAACCACTAAGTACTCTCTGTCTAAATTTGTATTATAATTTACCAAATAGTTTTTTTTAACTTTTACTTTTCTAAATTTTCAGCTGGTCTCAGCAAATTTGCCCGTCTTGCTCGCTCAGTCACAAGAAATAGGTCCACCTTGTTGCAGTTTTCGTCCAACATTCCTAATACCAAATTTGAAGATGGAAACCGAACATCCCATTTGGCCAATGTAAGTACCAAGTAGTTTTTAGAATAAAAGTATGTTACTGGTTTTCTTTTAAATAATTTCATGGCAGGTTGTTGGGGTAGAAAGATGGCCTTGTAAAAATATTGAACTCCTCCACAAAGAAGAAGTAAAGGGAAAAGGAGAAAGCAGATAAAGTTGATCCAAGATGGAATGAATGGATGGTTGAAGTGAAGAAACGAATTGGACACTGGTTTGGAGAATTGACCAAAGATTTATTTTCATTTACAAGATACGAAATGTCTCTGTTAAGTCATATAGTGTAGCATTCGAATGTATGGCATACAAGATGTGAAATGAGAGCATGAAAAAGGAGTATACTTAACCCAGCTGATTGCATGTTGGCTATCAGTTTAGGCTTGTTGCATTTATAGTGGAGTCTGTTCTCTTTCTGTGCTCTCAGGAGGTTGTTTTCACAGTCTAATGGTCAGACAGGCAGTCAGCCATGCTCTTGGATAGTGTGTTTGTGTGTGTAGTCTTACTGCTCTCTCTCTCTCTCTCTCTCTCTCTCTCTGCTGTCTGGCTTCACATAGCCTATATAAGGGAAATGCATAGACATAGTTATAGATACTTGTGGCAAGTAAGAGTCGCGTAGATAATGGCCTGCACTCTGGTATATTTATGTTTGTTCTAAAGTTTTTGAGTAGAGTGAGGCATGTTTGTGACTTAGCTAGATGAAAATTAGTATGTCATCAGAAAATATATGATTTTAATAATTGTATAAATTTGGCTTTAATTTATTATCTCTATGTGTAAATTGTGCTTTTCTGCTAGAAAGTGTAAATCCAAAAGTTTTATATTCCAGAAACTGTTTTTCTTTGTTTTTGTCCTGTTTCTTCTTACAGTGAGAGGTTTGGTAAAACAGAAAGATTTCTTAATGATTCCTCTTACTACCTTGGCTGGGACTGTTACATTTGACAGCTACTGAGACTATCACACAGACTGACTACTTGATACATTGTCCTTTTAGTTATACCTTGCACATGGATGTAGTAGTAGATATAAAATGTGTGTGAATATTCAACATGAAAAGGCTCATCCCTATTTGCATGTGTGTTAATTGAAGAGTATAAAATTTCTAATAACTTAATAACTCATCGTTGGCAAAACTCATTGCTGAGTATTGGAAAACTCACTGACATTTCCTTCTGTGTGAAATGAGTCCCATGTTGGATCTGAAGAGACATCCACAACCACCATATGGTAGGATAGGAAAGTTCAGGGGATGGAGAGCCCTGGCTTTTCTTTGGGCTCTCTTCATCTCTTTTATTTATCTTCTGGTGTTTTTCAAAGATGGTGTTTTTTCATGAACTGTTCTTCTCTAATTGATTCTTTAGATACAAGAAGAAAAGTCTTTGAGCATGAAAGCTTTGGCTGCAAATTGTTCAAGGTAGTCCATGGCATACACACTTCAACTGACTCTATAGCAAACCAGTGTTTAACAGGCAGGTTCACAATGACAGTTTGTATTGGGTTGCTGACCATCTACCCACCAGGTATTGGATCCTGCCTAGTATGGTTCCTTCTCTGAACCCTTAGAACCATGAGTGATCTTACCAAGAGATGGAACTCCTGATGACATTGAATTCAGATTCCTCAAGACATGCAAGATCCTCTATTACAACACATTATATACACATTATATCACTTAAGAACTATACATTCATAAAAGCTGAAACTTTGTAGAGTAATTTTCATCTCTATAAATATGCTAATATATCAACAGGGATATAGCATCTTACTAATAACTTTTAAAAAAGAGGTTTTTATTTTGTCTGAAAATGTTTAATAGAATATATTCTAATAATGTGTTCACTATAATTTGATTCATTATCTTTCTTTAGATGTGAATAAGTATTTAATTATATAAGTAAAATCAAAATAACATTAATATATCTGTCTATATCTCTGAGATGAGGTATTATGATTACTTGCATTATTTACATTATTCAAACTGTTATCCGAATCTTCATTGCCATATTCACAATGTTTCAACCATTGTATGCTCTGGCCTTCTTTAGGTGATTGGAATTTTAAACTGAACCCTTTGTTTCACCCACCTAGGTAAATTGCTCTAGTTCCCAATGCCATGCCTCTTTTGGATGTCTCAGTTATTTCCATTTAACTCTCCAAGTTTTGGTTCACCACTACTGTGGCTTGGTATTGAACTCACAGCTATTTGGGTCTAGTCACTAGATCTAATTAATGTCTTTATCCACTTGTCCATATACATGTTATTAAAATAGAATGTGTTATCTTGTAACTGATCATCATTAATATCTTAATATATATATATATATATATATATATATATATATATATATATATATATATATATGTATATATACAAAGCCACTAAGATGTAGACCGTTACTGAGTGTGAAAGAAAAAGAAAAACATTAAGGAGTGAGGATAATAAAAGAACAGGAACTGTAACCATCAATCTATCTATCTGTTTATATTGATCGATCTACCTACCTAAGTCTGTTCAAATCAATCGATCTATCTTAGTCTGTTCAAATTAATCTATCTATCTATGTCTGTTCATATTTATCTATCTCAGCCTGTTAATATCTATCTCTCAACACACACACATAACATATATATATATATATATATATATATATATATATATATGAATGTTGGTAATTTCTACTGTTTGATATTGAATTTGCTCATAGCTGGTTCAGTTTTATCAACCATTTTTTTACATAAAAGTTTTGTTTGCCTCATTATTTATTCCTGCTTCTTTTCTCTCTCTCTCTCTCTCTCTCTCTCTCTCTCTCTCTCTCTCTCTCTCTCTCTCTCTCTCTCTCTCTGCATAAGCTAATCTGATTAATTCATGATTAAGGTTAATCCATAGTGAGAGATTAATTGATTTTTTTCAGATAGACCATAGAAAAAAGCTGTTATATTAAATCCATATCACTTGTATCTAACTGTCAAACACAGAGAATGTAATCAAAAATTGATTAGATTACTTTCAAAGGCTAGTTTTAAAAGGGTGATCCAGCTCTGGAATGTCTGGAAAAAGAATTTATACCAAAAATTAAAAAAATGCTTTTACGGATATATATTTGAATTTCTAAATTAATCATTCTGTTTTTATCTTTCTGTTTTCTCCCTTTACTTTCTTTACTCTTTTTTACACTTACATGCCCATACACACACACACACACACATTTCTAAAACATGTGTGTAAATTTGGTATATATGTGATGAGGCCTGAGGAAGCATTACAATTATCTATACATATATATACTAAGCTCTCTCCTTATATATATATATATATATATATATATATATATATAATTTATTTGCAAATTATAACATTTATGTTATAAAATCACTACAAAAATAGCCATTTAGTTTCAACACTTCTGGTATCTTAGCAAGTGATGGTGTTGAATGTAGAATAAAGGGTTTTAAAAGGTTCAAATAGACCAAACACCTCTCGATAGGGGAAATGCTGTTACATAAGCTGCAATGACCAATCAAAATACAAGTATATGAGAATTCAAAAAACTTGACAACGGACTAAGGTTATAATAATTAATGCCTTAATGTTATAGTTAAACTAAAATAGAAATCATTCTAACTAATTAAATTTTACTATAAAATTGAAAACTCAGTTAGAATAAACAAAAACTCAATTAGAATAAACGTTAAAATCTAATGTTGATGCAAATCTTCATTACATCTTAGATATATTTGAAGTGGTGATATAGGCAGGGGTGGATGAAATCTTGCAAAAGACAATACATACACAATCAGATTATAATACACAAATACGTAGACATATTTAGATATAGAAACATGCAAAAACATGAATAAAACAGCAAATAGATGTCCACGACCCTTAAAAATGAAAACAGACAAAATATACATACAATGAAAGGCATATATAAACGATCATACACACATACATTAATAAAAACATACACACATATATACATACCAACAAATATTCAAATTTGAAAGTGTTATCAAACAAATTCAAACAGATTATTAAAATATAACTTACATAGGCAAAACTATATAGATAAAAATGGTTCAATAAATAAAATTAAAGAGGGGGAGAATAGAAAAACAAATATTCATCAATGAACAACGTAAAGAAAAAAAGACACTCAAATATATAGAAATGGATAGAAAGATAAATATATACGCATGCACGGAGATAAAAAAAATACCAAATTCAAATGTCCAGGTAAAATATAACTCCTAAAATAAAATAAAACCATCAAATATATAAAAAGAAAACACATAAACATACAAATATATATAAATATACTTATATACACTTGAGTACATGTACATGAGTACAAATATATAACAATATATATAAAAAATACATACATACATATGTATGTTTCTATTCATTGTGATTCACTACAAATAGAAACATACATAAATATACATACACATACATATATATATACACATATACATATATACATATGCATGCATGTACCTATATACACATATACATACATACACATATACATACACATATATGCATATACATATATACACACACATGGAACTAAATATAAATATATCAACCTACACAGTAACATAAAAAATAAAATAAAATAAAAAATGAATATATATATACATATATATATATATATGTATATATATATACACACACATATATATACTTATACCTACATATATGCTAACAATATTATCCAAATGACTATAAAGGACTGTAAAGTCCATACAAGATTAAAATGTAACAAAACACAACTGTTGATTATTAAGTCCACAAGCAATTTTAAAATCACTATCAAACAAAGGTAGATTATAGTTAGCATAGATAATTCATTCAAAAACACTAAACTATACATATATACAGATATATATATAAATAGATATACACACCCACACATATATATATGCACACACATATGTACATACACTTACACACCCATACATATACAAGTGCATAAATATATAAACAAGCACATATATAATAATCCTCAATACAAACATATATATATATACAGAAACATAATTACAAGTACAAATATATTCTTATATACATACACTCAAACACACACACATCCACACACACACATATATATATACATACACACACATACACATAAACATATACACACATACATGTACATGCAAATACATATATATACACACACACATATATATATTTGTAAAAATTCAGATACACATATATACATCTGTTTATAAAAATATACACATATGTACAGGCACAAACAACATACTTACATATTTGTACATAGATAGGAGGATTAGCAGATAATACAAGTAATAACATACTAAACTTACAGTAACATTGCTTCATTGTCAAAAATATTATTACCCCTATAGTAAGTTAAATTTTGAGCTATGTTTACAGTTAACAGTGAGTTCATTCATTTGATTTAAGAGATAGGTCTTGTCTTTAAATCTAATGATTTCAAATTTTTCATTAAAACACAAATAACAAGGGGCATATTCAATGAAACATGTTTAAATGAAGATATGCTGCTTAAATACACAAACACACTTACACACATATATAAATATATATACATTTATATATACATATATAAAGAAATATAGTTTTAATGTGTGCTATATTTATGGGATAAAGTGCTCAATATCAGAGATAGAGCATATGTAAATATAAATATAAAAGTGAACATTGAAGTCAACACTCAGAGGTGACAAGCTGTTTCATGCTGGATGCAATCATCAGGCACGCTGACGATTGCGCCCAGCATGTGTTGACTTCAATGTTCACTTTTATATTTATATACATATATATATATATTTATTATGTATTTGGGTAGAAATTCCTCTTTTATACATCTTTCACTGATTGGCAAGGCACTGTGATTAATTTTTTTATTATATTTTTCTTGCATACATACAAAATTAAAATACATAAATATCATCAACTTTATCTCATATCCAAGATTTTAATTTCTTCTTTGCTGATCACTGCCTTTATGATGATAGCATTGATGACTAAATTTATTGCCAACATGCAATTTAAGACTAGAAGTTTCCTGTTTCACCAAAACTTGCTCCCATCATCCATTCCCTATTGCCGTTTGGCTTTTGCAAGTTTTGGTTTGAGGTGAAAGAAAATCAGAGTAGAAGAAAGGTGTTGAGGACATGAATTTGTTTAAGGTGGTCCTGTTCTTGCCAAGAAGTAAACCCCACACTTGATTTCAAGACCCTCTTCTGCGGCACATATGGAATGAGACAAACATAATCCAATTATGAAAATGCTATTGACTGCCACTGACTCCGTCATGTGGCGCTCTCTTCATCAAATGTGGAAATAACTCCCAAGATGCTTTGCTGATCATTGTCGTCGGCTTTATCTTGTATCTAAGAATTTAATTTCTTCTTTGCTGATCACTTCCTTTATGATGATGTCATTGATGACTAAATTTATTGCCAATGGACTAGAAGCTTCCTGTTTCACCAAAACTTGCTCCTATCATCCATTCCCTATTGCCATTTGACTTTTGTAAGTATTGATTTGATGTGAAAGAAAATCAGAGTAGAAGAAAATGCTGATAGCATGAATTTGTTTAATAGGGACCTCAACTTTCCAGGAAGTGAACCACACACTTGTGGCACATATGGAATGTAACATGCAGAATCCAGTTATGAAACTGCAATGGACTATTGCTGACTCAGTGGCAACTTCTGTAGCGTGTCTGTAATGCATAGCTTACTTCATCAGTTGGTTCTGTTTACTTATGTTTAGAAAAAAATAAAATCTTTATTCATATTTACCAAAAGTAACATTTTTTATTTATAATTACCAAAAAATATCTTTATTTATATTTATAATAGCTTCATTTATATTTAATAAATAATATTGTTATTTATATTTAACAAAGAAACATCTTCATTTGTATTAATGCTCTTATGATTGTACAAAAATATTGAAACCATGTATCACTTTTAATAACTTTGAAAATAGTAGTTACATTTCATTATTAAAGTCACAGTTATATAAACAGATAATGTTATTCATAAAGACTAATATATCAGATAATACAAATGGATTAGGTAATCCTACTGCTATGCTGTTTATTTATCCATTTAATTGCCAGATTTTCATATCCACCCAAATAATTTTCAAAACCTTTTTAAGTGCCAACTATTAAATTCATAGCTGTTGTTTTTGAGATTTTAATGTATGAAAATAAAAATATTTTCACATATGCAAATAAAATATACAAATATTTTCAAACATGCAAATAAAAATCTTTTAATTTACATTATTTAGTCATATTAATCTTCAATCTACAGTCAGATCCATTACATTCAGTTATGTGCTAATAACCTTGAGAAAGGTATGAATCCTCTTCTTCTCCCTCCATCTATGGGTAACAGCAGGACAGACTGGGTTCTATAGCCTTGGATGGAAACTGGTCTACAGCAGAAAGAAATGGTAACCTACTGCTGGAAAAAATCTGCCTCGTCAGTCATGTATCAAATGATACATGATCACTTAAGAGTTTATCAAGCATGGCACATAACTGACTGAATCTTCAATACATTTTTTAATTGGTATCACCCTATGCAAGGCAGCAATGCTACTAAAAGATAAGGAGTTGCAGGGTGTGGAAGAATTAGAAACAGAAACATTAATAATGAGCGGGAAGAAGAAAGAGTAATCAGGAGGACAGTAGATAGTGATTGATTTAAATATTTGCAGATTAAAATTGGTTGGAAAACATTGAGCTGGAAGGGAGTTCCACAAGAAAGGCAGTAAAGCCACTAAGACACAAGGGGTTACAGGGTGTGGAAGAATTAGGAAAAGAAATTTTAATGATGAGCAGAATGAGAAGAGAGTAATCAGGAGGAAAGTAGATAGCGATTGACATTGCATTTAATTTTTTGCAGATTAAAGTTGGTTGGAAAACATGGAGCTGGAAGGGAGTTCCACAAAAAAGGTAGTAAAGCCACTAAGACACAAGGGTGTGTGAAAGAATTAGGAACAGAAACATTAATGATGAGCAGATAGAGAAGAGAGTATTCAGGAGGAAAGTAGATAGTGATTGACATTACAGTTAAATTTTAGCAGATTAATCTTGGCAAGAAACCATGGAGCCAGAAGGAAGTTCCACAAACAAGAAGTGTGAGAAAAGAAACTGTTAACATAGAATTTATGGTTACATTTAGCCAGTTAAACAGTAAATTGACGAGATCTTGTAACAGTTTTGTACTGCACTTATATTCAAAAAGTCTACATATATAAAAGTTCTATTCTACCAGTAATACTTGCCTTAATTCCTGACCATTGACAGTCCATTTTCTCTATATTTTCCATGCATTCCTTTAATAAAACTATTAGCGATTCATTTTATTACATCTTTAATATTATTATTATTATTATTATTATTATTATTATTATTATTATTATTATTAATTTCAACCAAAGAAAGGCAATAAATCTATTAAAATCCAAGGTGTTATTAAATATGAAAGAATATGAGAAGAAGAAAAAACATTATTAATGAAAGAAAACGTTAAAAGAACAGGAATTAAGAAGACAGAAAATAATGATTCCCATTGTATTTAAATTCTTGAAAATCAAAATTGTCTGTAAGAAGCCAGAAGAGAGTTCCACAAGCAATAAGTGCAAGAGAAAAAACTGTTAGCATAGAAGTTATGGTTACTTCTAGCAATTTCAACTGTAAAATTGTTGCCAATCTTGTAGTACATATAAATCTGAGACTGCAAAGAGGAAAGATTGTCAGAACAATTACCATGAAAATATTTATAGAAAAGGTACAGAGAATCTACATTGTAGCAATAGAAAAGTGACTGAAACCAAGATGTCAAGTCAGGACCACTAACATTGCAGATTGCTCTTTGGATTTTGTCAGGGATCACTAAGTACATACTAGAAGCACAAGATCAGATGCAACAGCAATATTCAAGGCAAAGATAAATAGTAATGTTATAAATGTGTAAAGAGAAATATGGCAAAAAAATTGACTAGTATGATGCAGTGAATCAAATTTTCTAACACACAATATAGCAATTGATTCAGTATTATCTTTCTGCTTCATGTCAGCAGAAAACATTAGCCCATACGTCAGATTAGCATCAGCCATGCTGATGTAAAGCAAAAAAGGTTATCTAAGACCCTGTAAAATGCCTTTGAGATGTGTCCAAAGTAACAGCCTGAGCTTCACTATTCTTATCTAAAGCTTGATAGATCCTTTCAGGAATAACAGTTAATACATCTGTAGTTGATCTAGAGAAGTGAAAGCCATACTGTATGTCTGAAAGAAGATCCTTACTCACTGCCAGTAGCCATATGAACCAATCTTATTAGAAGCTATATGATGTCTCGTTCTGTTAATTAAAAAAGATTTATCCTCTTTGAGGATGTTTATAATCATTACAAATGGGGACACAAAGAGGTGGCAGTTGTATTCAGATCTTGTTGGTACAAGTGATTCCTGTGGGCTATAGCGCATTTGAACATGCAGGTATGAACCAAGGAGAAGATTGTAGCTTCATCTGATATTTCTGAGAAGGTACAAAGGCATAAATGTCAGCTTCTACACAAGGAGAAATTTCTGTGGCACAATAGAAAAATTAAAGATTTTGCTCTAAGGGACATTGTAAAGAAAATCACAAAATGAATCCCAATCAGTATGCTTGTAACAGTGTACTGATTAGTAATAAATTTTATTCATTATTATTGATTTTCAGTTATTTTTATTAATATCTATAATTAACTAACTTTATTATTATTATTTCCTTGAATTTCTGTGGTATACACATTTTCTTCCACATCCCAACCAGAGACCTAAGGTCAGAAATGGCTTCATGACATTTTCCATTGATCATTTTTATTAAAAATAAACCTAAGATCACATGCATTTTACATAGATAGAGCTATTCATAATGTGTGAGTTGTACCCGTGAGTACAATTTTTTTGTATTTCATTAAGGCATGGGCTACCAAGAATCCTTTCCTATTGGAACCTTTTCTAATCAATCGAAGGGCTCCAACTACAAATATTACTGATGTCCTCATTTACAACATTTTTGAGATTTCCACTTCAAGATCCTTGTATTTTGATAGATTTTTGAAGCTCTTCAAGGATACATTATAATCTACAGAGATTGCCACATCAATAAGAAAGCACATTCTGTTTTTATGATCTTTGATCACATTGTCTAGTCAATTATCTTTAATTGTTCTGTCTGTGTGTATTGTAAAATCCCATAAAATTGTTACAGGTCCTATCTCTGTAACTGATTATTATTATTATTATTATTATTATTATATACAATACATTTTTTATTTCTTATCTTTGTTGTGGCTGTCAAAATGTTTTACCTATTATACTTTTTGACTTTTCTCAGGAATCCATCATGTTCTGGAAATTTCAAATAAAACATTTTTATCTGATTCAAAAGGCTACCTTGTTTTCATAATCTGTTGGTTTTATGCAATATTCTTTCCAGGGATTTCAGAACTGTGTAAATCAAATATAGCATTTTATTGAGGATTCCATGTAAGGTTATTAAATATGACTGAGAAAGAGCCATTAAACAAGATTGTGTATAATTTCTACAGCAATCTTAAGAGAACTGAAGACTCAACTAGAATTTATTATTGTTGGGTGTAATATTAACAATATAAGGTACACATATGACACTGTCTTGATAGATGACTTGAAAAGTACCTCCTAGACAGAAGAAAGTGAGAAAAAGGACTAATCATTAGTTGCAAGAAGACAGAAAGTATAGTCATCAGCAACAGAAAAAGCCCAAGATGCAAATTGGAGATATAAACATTAAGGAGAATGTGGAAGTTTAAATTGGACTAGCAAAAGAAGCATACCAAAAGCTAAGCGACATGCTGAGAAATGGGGAAAAAATCATTAGACACAAAGAAAAGAGTGCTAGATTGCTATGCAATATCCGTCCTCTTATATGGCAGAGAATACTGGACAATCTCTCAGTAGATGAGAAAAAAAAAAGATATGTAGTTCTACAGAAGGATACTGAGAATTCCATGGACAGAGTGAGTTAGCAACAGAAAGAATATTTATGCTTAGAATGAGAAAAAGACAGCTGGAATTCTTTGGCCACAGGCTGAAGAAAAAGATCATGGGGCATATTGAAGGTAAAAGGATATTTTAGGGGGGAAAGAGAGTTGATCCACTGATATGACAGGCTTATGTAAATGGAAGATCAAACTGGGATGGGGAGCCTTAGCAAAATGAGAAAACCTTGTAAGGGCCACAAGGAATATGAAATTTTGGAAAGCTATGATTACCCACATCCTGAAAACACCACAAAAAGGTCAGTCAGTGCATAAAATAGTCATAAGAAGAACGATAAAGACACTACACAAAAGAATCATTCTATGAAAGCACATTTTACCTGAGATTTACAGAATTTTTTATTGATATACATACTATATTTTTGTTTTTATATAGCATATGTATCTATCTAAATTAATTTTTTTTATATTGAAATATATTTTTTTCTTTAATATTGAAATAAATTATTTATTTTTCTATTTTCACTTTGTTTTTCAGATGGTCAATCTTTATGCTGATATGTTACCACAGTACCGTCAAGAGGCTCCCAAAACTCCTCCTCACATTATTCTTCACTATTGCTTTTTCAAAGCATTATGGGATTGGATGATTCTAATGCTAACATTTTATACTGCAGTCATGGTTCCATACAATGCTGCCTTCAAGAATAAAACAATGGACCAAGTTCCTCTTTTAGTCATTGACAGCATTGTTGACGTTGTCTTTTTTCTGGATATCATTTTAAATTTCCACACAACTTTTGTCGGACCGACTGGCGAGATTATTTCGGATCCCAAAACCATACGCATGAATTACCTGAAGAGTTGGTTTATCATTGATCTTCTATCTTGCCTTCCTTATGATGTTTTCAATGCATTTCAAGATGTAGAAAAGGTAAATAAATGGTGGTAATAATTTTCTTTTAACTTTGGTACCTTCAGATATGTAAGGAAATATGGATTAGTTATATTATATATTTTGTGATAAGTCAGCCATAAGCTTTTCAAACACACAAATACACACACACATACAATATCCATATATATATATATATATATATATATATATATATATATATATATATATATACATATACAAATCACAAAAAAGAAATCCTGCAAGAAAAAATAAGAAGAAAACAACCAAGAAAAAAAATGATAGAAGAAAACAGGAAAAGGAAATATAAACTAAGAAAAGATACCAAATGTCAGACACTGACCTAAACAGTAATAAAATGTGCTCTGTGCCTAAGTTACCAAGACAGAGCAATTACACTTCCCAGTATCATGACTTGGAAAAGAGACAATGTTTGGACCACACCTTAATACTACTGTGATTGTCAAGCAATCAGAACACCAATGGAAGATACAGGAATAGAATATATATACTATACCGTGTTATGTTAGTATATTGCATTCCTGTTCTTTTTATTTGTTCTTACCACCTGACAATTTCAGTAACATGAAACCTAAGTAGCAGTCCAAACATTGTCTCTTTCAGTGTCATGACTCTGGAAAGAGTGTGTGTGTGTGTGTGTATATATATATATATATATATATATATATATATATATATATATATATATATATCATGAAATGGACAGAGTCCGACAATTATTTAAGACATTTTTTATGTTTATATGTTCTTTTTATAGATACAAATATTTAAGTAAATGCTCTGTTTATAATAAGAAATGTCTTAAATAATTTTTGGACTTTGTCCATTTCATAATGTATGATGTCATTTGTTTACATTTGGATGTGCATTGAGCAGATATGAATGAATGAGAGAAAATCATGGAGAATTGTGTTTAAAAACAATAAAATTGCTAACCGAACGCTCCTCTATAGCCCAATCAGTTAAGGCACATTAGGCTATATGACAGTTCCGTATAGGATACAGGTTCGATTCCTGTCGGAGGACACATATTTTCTATGAAAATTTCTCAGACATTCAGGCCGGTAAATGTTATTAATACTGTTTGTTATAAACAGAGCATTTAATTAAATATTTGTATCTATAAAAAGAACATATAAACATAAAAAATGTCTTATATATATATATATATATATATATATATATATATATATATATATATATATATATATATAATCATTTCACTCCAAGCAAAACAATAATGCTACTGAGATGAAAGGAGTTACTGGGTATGAAACCAATTCTTTAATCTGTAAAAATGAAAGAAAACAAGAAGGCTTTAGGAAAAGAAACTGGAAACCAAATCCTAAATAGGAAACAAATGATAAATCTCTATTCTTGTCCAAAAGGAGAGTAAACCCCATGTGATAGCCTAACAAACTGATATATATATATATATATATATATATATATATATATATATATATAGAGAGAGAGAGAGAGAGAGAGAGAGAGAGAGAGACTAGATAAGTAAATTTCAGATTTTTTTCTTATCTTGACTCATATTAATTTATTTTAAAATTTTTTGTTACTGAGCATTTTTGTTACAAGAATCTATTTACCTTTAAACATGTTAAATTTTAGTAAATTACATGTTTCCATTAGGCATAAAATATCTCTGTTGTGATATATATATATATATATGCGTGTGTGTGTGTATAAGATGATATAAGTATTGATTTCCTATTATATTGAAAAAATAATTTGACAAATACGTTTTTAAATGCAATCATTGTTCTCCGCATCTTCCTTTCCTTTACGCATTGCTATGATTGTTCTTGAGATAGAACATAGATTACTTTCTTATTGCCTTCTCCACAATTTGAAATTCAAAATTTTTCTTCTTGAATGAACTCTTACCTTTTCCAAGGGTATTAGTGTAAACTAACACAAACTGTCTCAGTCAAAATTTCAACTTAGTTTGCCAATTTCATTTTTCACATTGTTAACTGCTACTTGATATACACTTCATTTAGCAGGTTCATCCACAAATGTATAATGCTTGTCTAACAATATATTCCATTTCTTTGTACACAGAATAACAAACTTTTTCTTTTGCTATATTTTACTTAATGCAAACACCAAGAGCCACTCAAGGTAGAGGGCTACTGAATGAGGTTTTTAAGAGAGGAAACTAAGAATTACAAATTATGAGGATATCCTCTCAAGAGTCTTTTCCTTAAAGTAGCTGTTCTTGAGAAAAAGATGTTCAATTGGGACTTCTTCTTTACTAATGGAATATGAAGGGAATAGGGATGATTCATCCCAGTGTATGTGGCATGGCTGATCTGAACTAGTGAATTTAAGGAACATTTGCAATGGAAATAGTAATAGACTAGTGAGAGGTTTGCAATGTTTCACCTCTGGGAAAAGAGGTTGTAGAGTGGAAAATGGTTCATCACCCACAAGAATACATAGATTCTCTTGAAATATATCAATGCTGGAATGGGAGGACTAGGCAGATAAAAACCAGATATGGCAGCAATACACAATTTTTGATCTGATCTGATTTTTGTAAATTTAGAGCATTGTAGGGGTCAGGTATTTTATAAAGTAGTACAAGTAAACCAGCCATTTTGCTGGTATCGTTACTGATGAAATAAGTCACACTTGAGGCCTGGAGTGAACTTAAGTCCTAATAGATAGTCAATGTATTCAATCTTCTCTCAAATATATACACTAATCTGTGGCCTGTGATCCTTGATATACATCATTGGATTTTTGCTGGGAAAGATTTTGTTTGGTTAATAAAAATAAATATATCATCCAATAATTTCTTTGACATAGGCAAAAATGGTCAAATAGGGCTGTAGCAGAGCAAATCTTGGTGGGAGGGGAATTTAGAATTTAGCCTTAAGTTATCAACGGCCACCAGCATGGAGAGCAGCAAGACTATTTAAAATTTCCAATAACACCTTGTTTTGATAATTTTTTATTTCTTTCATTATATTACTTTATTAAAATAAAACCCTGTAAACAGTACTACAGATGGTAAAAATTTATGGGGAGCCAGGTAACCCCACCCATCAGTTGTTATGGACAGGTAAAACAAAGATTTCAAGCCACATATTACTTTGATATTGAATGTTCATGGCAATATGTCAGCTGAGCCCATTTTATCCACACACACATAGAGAGAGAAACACTCAAAAAAGGTCTAATGAGCCACAACATGGTGGTCTTGACTATTGATCATACTGTTCATGGAAATATGTTGGCTGAGCCCTGTTTAACAGTTCATTTAAAAGATAAAAAAGAAATAATTTAAAGCTTTATAATTATTTATTCAATATAAACTTTGAAACTGGATTAAAAGTAAGTCTTAATTGATATGGTTATGACAAATATTTAAGGATTTAAACCTCAATTATAATATTAAATTTTAGTAAAGCATTGTTTTTTTACATTGGCTGAGGGAAACAATGGTGAAAGACAGATTAATTAATGAAATTTCAGCTCAGCACACGTTACAGATAATTGTGTCTTAAGTTTCTAAAACATCTGAAGTTTATTGTATATGTGTGTTATATTAAAGAACTTTGGCAATCCCTGATATAGAAGATATAATTTTATATGCAAATGTTTTTTTTAATTTATATAACTAACTTGAAATAATTTTGTATTTACCACCTGTGAATGTCAAGAATAAAAAGCAGGCAGGCTTTTTTCATTTGAAAAAAAATTTCCTATTCCAATTTCTGTAATTGAGCCAGTGCTATAGTAAATTAAGCTTTATACCAAAGGAAAGTTGGCAGACATATGAGGAAAGGCAAATAATTTAGATTTTTTTATAATTTTTTTTATTCTTTTAAAAATTGACAAATAAGTTTGTTTTGATTGATTGAAAACTGATTTCTAGGGATTTCACAATAAATCAGATTGCCCTGTAGCCATATATATATTGTCTTTATATATATTAAGTATTATTGAAATTATCCATGTAAAATTTATAATGGCCATGTGTACACTGAAGGGAAAGATTAAAATCATAATCAAATACAAATATAATTTTAGAATTTATCACTGTTATTATTATTTAAATAAAATTCAAATATGAGTACAATTGATTTCAGGTTATTGCATATAAAGTTTGTTTTCTATAAAGATTCTTTATTCAATATTTCATTTTCTGAATTTATTCTCTTCTAATTCAGTTAATTATAAATAGGTTAAGACACTGTATTAATATTTCAAATTCTAATTGAGACTGTGTTCAGCTCACACTGATGTCCTTGAGAAAAGTATAAATTTATTTTCTCTGATTCCTAGATCAAATCTCTAGCCCTGGTTGGCAGTCAGTTTAGGTGAAGAAAACTCTGACTTCAAACTTGTAGTAAAAATCTTAAAAAATGAGTGTATAGCAAAAGAACTGTGAATTCAAAACAGGGATATAGTCCTTAAAAATAGCTGCATGAATCATCTGGCCTTGGTTAGCAACCAGTGTAGACAAAGAAGAACTCAAAGAATAAAAAACAGCAGTAGAGCCATTTGAAAAAGATCATTTGTGTTGGTTGTCTAATCTTGGTTAGCAACTAGTTTAGGAGAATAAAAACTCTGAATTCAAAACAGGGATATAGTCCTTTAAAATAGCTGCATGGATCCTATGGCCTTGGTAGACAAAAAAGAACTCAAAGAATACAAAACAGCAGTAGAGCTATTTGAAAAAAATCATTTGTGTGGGTTGTCTAATCTTAGTTAGCAACTAGTTTCAGAGAATAAAACTCTGAATTCAAAACAGGGATATAGTCCTTAAAAATAGCTGCATGGATCCTATGGCTTTGGTTGGCAATCAGTGTAGGCAAAGAAGAACTCAAAGAATACAAAACTGCAGTTGAGCCATTTGAAAAAGATCAGTTGTGTTGGTTCTCTAATCTTGGTTAATAACTAGTCTAGGAGAATAAAAACTCTGAATTCAAAACCGGGATATAGTCCATAAAAATAGCTGCATGGATCCTATGGCCTTGGTTGGCAATCAGTGTAGGCAAAGAAGAACTCAAAGAATACAAAACTGTAGTAGAGTCTCAATACAGTTCAAAAGTTACAGCGATAGGACCTTGTGGGTGATGAATTATTTTCCACTCTGCGACCCCTCTCTCACAGATAGCACATGGCCAGCCTCCCACAGCTCTATCACTATGGAAAGTGCTCGAACAAACTACATTTCTTGGTTCTGCTAGTTCTAACCTTCATGGCTGGGACCCACCATGCCATTCACATTGTAGCAAACCACTCTCCATACACTATGGGTGAGAATTTCACCTCAAGAAGCTTCTTCCCATAAAACACTGCTATGTGGAACCAAATCCCAAGAGGGTGTTTCCATGATCATTACAGTCTTAACCTGTTCAAGTCTAGTGTTAACTGTTATCTTCCCCTCCTACCTTCATAAACTGTGCTTCTTACTCTGTAACCCTCAACTTTGAGTGACCTCTGGGCTTTGTATATGGTGAATCACACTTTAAAAAAGTAAAGAAAAAGAATTTGTGAAGAGCTGCTTCCAATCAGAAACTTTTCAAAAGAAATAACATAATGAATAAATCAAGAATAAGAATTTTATTGTACTTTTCAGCATACCTGATACTGTCATTACTAATAATATGTTCAACATCATTTGCTGGAATGATTTCTTGCATAATTACAAAACTTCCTCTGTGCTTCAATGATGACTGTAAATACTGTTGTATCTCTTTACAAATCTTTTATTTTTATAATTGAATATTAGATGCTAAAATTTGAAACTTTGATTCATCTAGTTTAATTCCACTTCCTACATTCAACATCATCAGGTTTGTTGAAATTTATTAACAACTTGAATTCTGTATTTAAAATCCATCTTATTTTCAAAGCAATCATATTTGGTGCAAAACTATGGTCTTTATATTTGTCAAAATCTTTATTATTTTGTATCAATTGACTTTTCTTCAGTACTAGTAAATTACTATGTTTTTAAAAAATAAACTCTAATAGAATTTTAATTAGATGTTAAAACATACAAAAACGTGGTCTTTAACTTGCAATTTATTCAATCAAAACAACAAAGTAAAATATCCCAAATTTAGATAAATAAATGAACTAATAAAAGCCTAGTTTAACATACTATAATTCCAAAAGTGAGAAAATTTTAGACAATTCTGCTGAGATAGTTTCATGTTTTCTACCTGAAAAAAATGGGTGTGAGTCATGCTAAAACTAAAATGTTATGTCCATTCAAGACGTAGGCAATCATGGCTCTCCACAGTTTCTTCTTTATTATCTGTGGATTATCATAGACACACTTGGGAAAGATAATGGAGTAGTTTCTAGTTAACTTCCCCACAATTTGGAATTCAGGGGCCATCCAAGACTAAAGAGTCTAGTCTACTCTGCTGTTTAACTTCTGGGGAGAGAAGAGATGGTTTCATGCCTTTTCCAGGGGCAATTGTGTGAAAGCGAATGCAATAAACTAAGAAGGAATTTGAACTCAGTTCACCTTTAAGTGAAAATAAAACAATTTTTTTTACTTTAATGAAAAAAGAAAAGTCAATTTACTCTAAAGTAAACAAATTTCATCACATCATTTTTCTTACAATGTATTGTTATAATTGTACGATATTGTTATTAGTCTCTTATAGCACCTACTTTATAACCTAAACTGAATCATAAGTCTGTATGTATAGGAAAAATAGTATATATAACATTCATTAATATTTATGGTTTTAGACATCTGCTAGTGTGTGTCTTGGAATATATCCCCCATATGGATAAAGAGTGGCTGTTTTATGAATATTTCTTTTATATTTATCTAACAGATTAAAATTTATTAAAGCATCCTCAATAATTCTTAGACAGAAAACTTTGTAAACAAAACATATTTTCCCATGTTATACCTAACACTCAATTAGTAAATACGTTTTTAGAATAACTAGGGTTTGTTTTAAATAAATTACTTTTTATAGGTTCTCTCTTTATTTCATTGTTCTTTTAAATGTTCTTCATTGTAGGGACACGGAACTAAAAGGACAATGTATTCTCCAAACAATCATCTTCATAAAATGTTTTCATAAACATTTATTTATTTATTGGCAAGCTACTCCAAAACATTATAAGTAGGTTACATATACATTCAGATAGGAAGACTGGCAAATCTCCAATCTTCAACAGGTGATAATATGAGAGAATATCTATATAAATAGAACTCATTTTTCTAGTCTTAAAGATAGTGTGTTGTCATGGCAATGTGAATATTGAATATCTGAAGCTCCTGATGTGAAAAATCAATCCCCCATTAGGTTATTAATTCTACTCAGTTTTCTTCTGTGTATATGCATTTTTTTATATATATATAACATATACATACACACACATATGATATAATGACTGATATGGAATATCCAAAATATGTAAGATGTAATATGTGAAAACTGGCTGAATTTTTAAATTTTTATCCTGTTGTCAACGTTTCATTCAGTAAGAACATCATCAGAACAATTGAAAAAAATTAGGGAAAAGTCAATTGCCATGGCAAAATGCTGAGGTTAATTTGAAATTTAAAAAAAATATTAACACTTAATAAAATTAAAAATAAGTATTTGGGAATAATACATGCAGACAAATAGTGGTGGGCATCTGTTTATCTCTCAAGATAAAGATAAAGATCTGTTTGTTCAAAATTCAGTCATTTGGTTGTAAGCCTATAGTGACCTCTCCAGGACATAGGTCTGGGCAATGATATATGGACGGTGTGCAGTGCTGAGAATACATGCTCTTCCCACTAACTCAGCTGTACCATACAAGATCCAGAGGAATACAGGACATTACATTTCGGGTCTGGTTGGCTGTGGGAGTCACCAGAAAGTTGTCAGTGTTGATAGCCAACTGTCTTTGGGGCTCCAATCTGAGTTTTCTGTCTAGATTTATTTCCATGGCCTTTTCCATGTCTGAACATGACCATAACCAAAAATAGACTGGACATGACCATTTCCCCAAAATAGACTGCCTTCCTGGGCTGTCAAGATGGACTTAGTTGTCAGAGGCTATTTGAGATGCATGCCACAGAAGCATTTTATTGACAGTAAATGGCATGTCCCCACTATCACTTCCAGCTATGGCAACTTTTGGAACATATTTAATGTATGTATATAAATATTAAATTATCATATACATTATGTATATGAAAGCTCCCCCCAATTTTTCTTTTTAAATATTAGGCAAGCATAAACACATGTAAGCAGGAAAAATTATAAAATAGTTAGACAAAAGAAACACAAATACCAAAAGTTTGTTAATTTTGGAAAGATTGCAAAAAGAAAAAATGAAAATATAAATCAGGATTTTAAGCCTAAAATACTAAAATGGCTGATCTCCTAATTTTTTATACTTAAAAGCTCTACATGTTAAATTTTTATCTTTTTTATATGTGTATTGAGCACTATATATATATATATATATATATATATATATATATATATATATATATATATGGTGATTGCCACATCATACTCAGATAGGAACTGCCACCTCTTCTCAAATCACATGTAATTGTTTCCACCTCATTTCAGTGTCCATGGTCCCTAAGATGAGTCTTGAGACCAGCATCTGATTTCATAGATATCATGTGTATATGATACATAAACACTGCATCCTTGAATGTGTTGATTGAATCTGTTGATATGTATTGTGAGCAGGGTGATGAGGCAGGTTAGCATAGTTGGCTTGTTTCTGGTTGTTATGATGACCTTTCACATGGTTTACATAATTTATTCTTGACAATAGCATGCACACACACACACACACACACACACACACACGTCACATTTCCAAGACTGCATATTAGTTGGCAAATCAGAGTGAGTGCCTCTTTGGTGATCACACTTGATCTGAGCATACCTGAAACAATCGTCCTCAAAGGTGTTGCATCACTCCCTAATAAAATCCCACCATTCTGTATGATTTAAAGTCAGTTCTTCCCAATGCTGCACACTCATGCACAATGTATTCAGATTATCCTTATACTTCTTCCTAGGCTTATGTTGCTTACAGTTCCCTGTAGAAAAGTTGTTCAGGAATCCTGATATTATTATTGTTTTAACACTGTTGCATTCAGATCTTTGGCAGAAAACACTATCTGGAATCAAAAATTGCTATTTGATGTTAAGAATGCATCTCGGGAATATATATATATATATATATATATATATATATATATATACATTAACAAATGAAACAGAAAAATGAGACTATGTTGAAATCATTACTCTATATATACTTAGTTGAGAGCATTCCCTTCAACCCTCACATAATTTGTGATGGCTTCTGTGTTATTTTGACATCCATATCCACTAAATTAACTCTTGACACCAGCATTTGATTTCATAGGTATTATGCATATAAACTCTGTATTCTCAAGTGGATTCATTGGATCTACATGCCCTACAACCATCCTGTCTACCACAATCTGCCTCCTGAGTTCAGGTGATGATCTGCAAATCTTATTACAAAACAAAACGGGTAATGTTAATCAAATGCAATAATATAGTTAGAATAGTACTCTCTGTTGATGGTGTGACCCTTTTAAAGATATTCAATATAGTCAAGAGAGCCTTTTGCATCCCAGAAAGCTTCCCTGGGCCTTTGTTTAAAGCCACTGCATGGATTGTCTCTGGTTCAAAGTGATGAACCTTACAATCATCCTGAATTAGGAAATGCTGAAGGAAATCAGATGGATCTGCATCAAACAATGTCAGGTTTTCAGATGATATAATGTAATCAGCCTGATGTGATTTTGATCAGGTGTCAAAGACATGGTACCCACTAAGCAGAAACTTGTGTCATACAAAGGTCATTGTGTAGAATATTCTCAACTCTTTCACCGGATACGCCAACAGCATTTGATTTATAGTCAATTGCCTGTTATTTATCACCATGTGGTGAACATGATCAATGTTTACCTTGGTGATGGCAGTTACAGGACTTCCAGACCTTAGGTCATCTTCAAGACTTTTCCTTCATATCCTAAATTTAGTTGTTCACATTTGTACTGTTGATAAAACTGGAGTGTCACCCCCTAATATAACAACCATGTCAACATGAATGGCTTTGGGGTTTAATCAATTTTTCTGTAGATACTTTATAATACTACAATGCCAAATTTTGTCCATTTTCAAGAGAAGTCACTACTTGTTGCAATTGAAGTTTTCCTTGAACAGTCAGATATCAGTTTACCTGGAAAAAAAAACAATGCAGTCATAAATAAGAAGAGTTGAAATTAATGCATGCAAGATTTCACAGCTTTACTATCACTCCTTTATAGTCATCCTCCAGATTTTTCAGCCCACCCTCATAATAGTAACCATGGATGACAATTTATACCAATTTTAGTATTTACCATATTATAATTTTCAAATGTGAAGGTCATTCTGCCCCAAAAAACAAATAGCAATTGTCTGCTTAGGTAGATTTATATTTATTGAAACAGCTTCAGCCTACAACAATAACTCCAAAAACTGGAAGGAGAAAAATTGAAGGAGAAAAACTGCAGGAGAAAAACTGGAGGAGAAAAATTGCAGGAGAAAAACTGCAGGAGAAAAACTGGAGGAGAAAAACTGCAGGAGAAAAACTGCAAGAGAAAAACTGGAGGAGAAAAACTGGAGGAGAAAAACTGGAGGAGAAAAACTGCAAGAGAAAAACTGCAAGAGAAAAACTGGAGGAGAAAAACTGGAGGAGAAAAACTGCAAGAGAAAAACTGCAAGAGAAAAACTGGAGGAGAAAAACTGGAGGAGAAAAACTGCAAGAGAAAAACTGGAAGAGAAAAACTGCAGGAGAAAAACTGGAAGAGAAAAACTGGAGGAGAAAAACTGCAGGAGAAAAACTGCAAGAGAAAAACTGCAGGAGAAAAACTGCAGGAGAAAATTGCTATAATCACAAATTACTAAAATGATCAGAACTTATCTCAAAATCAAAATGCAAAAACATTTTTTACTATATAGAATGCAGATAATGTAACATACTTAGACAAAGCCAATTCAAATAAGATAACCAAACTAAGCCCAATAACAAGAGAAAAGCCAAATACTTTAAAAAAAATAAATAAAATAAGGGAATAAGTTAACAAATTAAATAGATAATAAACAAATTAACAAACTACATATGTACACATAAACACAAATAAATTTAATAGTAAAATTAACGGCAAATAATTAATGAATAAATAATAAAATAACAATAATACCCTAGGTAATCAATATAAAATAATGAGTTGAAAGTTGACAATAAATACATTAAAATAGATACACATAACTCCATTCTGACCCACAATTATTTCCACTCAATAACCTTTAGAACAATTTGAAATATAACCATTGCCAATAACTGTTAGGATAATACAATAAACTGGAAATACCTGATTTTACTATCCATAATGCCCCCTTGACCAGCATATATAAATAGTGCAGCCACTACACAACACACATGGCCTGAAGACTGCATTCAACCATGTAACAAACTCCTGCCATTTGGTGTTGGCCTCAGTATCTACTTGTATATAAAATGGCTGGCTACTCATTTTCTAACCACACACATACTCTTGCATCAGCTAACCAATCCCTGTTTCAAACACCTATTCAGACACATATTTGTTTGTTCAACACACATTGAACTAACCTGTGGTTTTTACTGCAATGATGCTAAATGATCCTTAAATAGTTTATGGGAGGGAGCAATTAATTGGATATAACCAGCAGTTTGAACAATGATATGAAAAAAACTTAACACATTTTGAAAAAAATGATAATAAATTTATTTAAACAGGTAAATTTTTAATACCTGCCTCATCAAACAGGAATTACAAAATGGTTTTAATTTATCCAGACAATATGTTAAAATTTTTTTAAATAAATCATAAGAGAACAGGAAGTAAATCTAATGTGCTTGACCTAGAAAACAGAAATATATATATATATATATATATATATATATATATATATATATAATATTATAAATTAATTGATTTAATATATGTTTTTTTTTTCACTACACAGACATGGTTAGAACTGTTTAGCGAAAAAAAACATATTTTAAATCAATTAATTTATAATATTAATGCTCTGTAAATTTACATTGAGCACTATTTTGTAAAAATAAAAATATCTATAAGAACACCGTATTATATATCTTACTGTTCTTTCTTTTTATTTATATACATATATATATATATATGTATATATATATATATATATATATATATATATATATATATATATATAGATAGATAGATAGATAGATAGATAGATAGATAGATAGATAGATATAAAATAGATATATATTTATGAATAATATAGCATTCATTAAGTTTTTATAGTATATATGTATATATATATATATATATATATATATATATATATATATACTGCACATATATAATATATAAATAATATATATAAAAAATTGCATATATATATATATTTATATACATACAGATTTTATATATATATATATATATATATATATAAATGTAAAAATAATACAGCATTCATTAGTTTTTTGTATTATATATATATATATATACATATATATATATATATATATATATATATATATATATATATATATATATATTAGGTTGGTGCAAAAATAATGATGTAATAATGTTGTTTTTTGACGTTACAAATACGTCAAAAAACGTCATTATTACGTCATTATTTTTGCACCAACCTAATATATATACATATATATATATATATATAATATATACAAAATATATATATATAAAATATATATACATATAATATATATATACATGTAATATATATATATACACATATAATATATATATATATAAATAAAAGTTTTGTCTGACAATCGTAAAAGTGTGAAACCCAGGGTCACAAACTCACATTAATCCAACCAAATATGTTAGCTCTATCTTTGATATTGAGTGCTTTCTAATAAGTATCACGAATATATTATATAAATAATTATATATATATATATATATTTATATTTATATACACACACTTTTCACATATATATAAATAAATATATTTATATATATATGCAGAATAGTGAAAGAGAAAGCATAAATTACTTAAAAGTATATACATACATGTGTGTGTGTGTGAATATTTTTTTAATTAAATAATTTACTCTTGAAGGAAAGATAGACAGATATATACATACAGGAAGTGTGTTTGAGAGAGAGAGAAAGAGAGAGAGAGAAAGAAATTAAGGTGTCATAAAAGTAGTTTTATTTTGAAAGTTCATATATGTTGTTTTTTTAAGCTCACTTAATATTCTATATGTGATATCTTTTAACAAGGCTTTTTTAAATGCATTAAAAATACTTAAGTACTATCCAATTAAATTATTAGCAAATTGAAAAATTAAAATTTAAAATTCGGAAATATTTTGACTCTTTACCCTTATTGAGTATATGGTAAAATTGAATTTTCAGTTTAGGAGTGACTTTTTGCAAGAACTAAAACAAGTTAATGCCCTTTTCATTACTTTTGAACAGAAGTTCATTGATTTGACACTGGAAAAATCATAATTCTAATATATATATATATATATATATATATCTGCCACACATACACACACTATATATATATATATATATATATATATATATATATATATAGTGTGTGTGTGTGTGTGTGTGTGTGTGTGGCAGATATACCTCACACATGATAGTAAGACATTAGCTAGATGAAAACACCATTGTCACTAATACCTTACCATTATTTAGGAGGTATTTCTGTCTCAAAATCTATTAATAATGCTGTATATAAATAATATAACTTCACTATTATTAATTTAGTAGATTTTTTTTCTGGTTCACACTCCACCCCAGTCTTCTGGACAGGAGTAGAAGTTTATTCCACATTCCTGTCTAGGATTGTGTTTCTGGTTCCTTCTAAAGTCTGTTCATTCTATTTCACTCCCAGTAGCCCCTTGTGTCTTAGTAGCATTGGGGTAATTGATTAAAAAAAGGAAGAATAGTCTTCAGTTGCTTACATAAAAAAATTTTGCAGTAAAGATTTGTAAAAAATTAAAATAATTTTGACACACTTTGATATTTAACTTTGTAAGCATTCATTTCTTTGACTAACTTTTTAAGCAATTTTTTTTTTCTTCTATCAAAATTTCAATATAAAATGTTTTTTGTATAAAACTCATTTTTCTGTTATAAGGCTTAAGCACCAAATTTTGTCAATTTTAAGTTTTCATATAAAATTGTCTGCAAACTAAATTCTACTTCATAACTTTCTAAAAGTTGTTGCCTATTTGCAGAGTATCAGCACCCTGTTCAGTGCACTAAAAGTTGTCCGTTTACTCCGTTTGGGCCGAGTGGTCCGAAAACTTGACCATTATCTAGAATATGGTGCTGCTGTGCTTGTACTCCTGATTTTGGTCTTCCTCCTCTTTGCTCATTGGTTTGCATGTATTTGGTATACAATTGGATACAATGAAGCTCAACAACAGATATCTTATGGATGGATGATAAAGCTAAGTGAAGTAACAGAGCGACCATTCTACATCAACAAGTCAGCATATGGAAATGATGAGCTCCATGGAGGACCTGCTAAAGATATGCGTTACATGACTTCTTTATACTTTACACTGTCCTGTATGACTAGTGTTGGTTTTGGCAATGTTGCTGCCAACACAGTGAATGAAAAAATATTTGCAACTTTCATGATGATTTGTGGAGGTATGTATAAGTTTTTTCTCAATGAAACAAAAACTTGTTGCTTTTTTTCCAGTTTTTTACTTTATCAATTAAATGAATTCATTGGATAAAATAATAAGCTAGTTTCAAATATGAGGTCTTACAATAACATTTATAGAATGTAACACATAAGATTACTTCAAGAAAAAGACACTTTTGGATCATGCTTCAAGGATATACAAAATAAGGAGACAAGTCAATAGAATTACCTTGGTTTATATTTCTAAAAATCTGTACAAATTAAATATTCAAAACATAATTGTTCATTTTTTTCAATGTTAAAAACATTTTATATTAAAATCCAAAGACTTAAAATAAACTGTTTGACAGTAATATACTCATATTTCTGTTAATAGATTATTATTATTATCATTATTTCCTTTCATTTCTGTTGTATACACATTTCCTTCTGGGTCCCAACCAGTGATCTAAGATCAGAAATGGCTTCATGACATCTTCTACTGATCATTTTTTGTAAAAGAAAACAAACAAAAAGGCCCAAGATCACACACTTTATAAATATATAAAACTCTTCATAAGGTGTAAACTGTACTTGTGAGTACAATTTTTGTATTTCTTTAAGGCATGGGCTTCCAGGAATCCCTTCAATGAGTTCATCAGAACCTATTCCAATCAATCTGAGGGCTCCAACTACAACTGGAATTATTGATGTCCTCATGTGCCACATTTTTGAGATTTCCATTTCAAGGTCCTTGTATTTTGATAGATTTTTGAAGATCTTCAAAGAGACATTACAATCTGAAGGATCTGCCATGTCAATAAGAAAGCACATTCTGTTTTTGTGATCTTGGGTATTTCTTTAAGGCATGGGCTACCAGTAATCCCTTCAATGAGTCTATCGCAACCTATTCCAATCAATCTGAGGGCTCCAACTACAACTGGAATTATTGATGTCCTCATGTGCCACATTTTTGAGATTTCCATTTCAAGATCCTTGTATTATTATTATTATTATTATTATTATTATTATTATTATTAATACTGCTACTATGAGACAACACACCACCAAAATGATGCTGAGTAAAAATATTTGAAACCCAATATACCCATCATGACAAACAGCCTACAGAGAATACAACAGGCACATGCATCAAATTGTTATTTATTATTATTTCCTTTTTATTTTTGTTGTATATTTATTTCCTTGTGAGTCCCAACCAGATATCTAAGATCAGAAATGGCATCATGACATTTATCACTGCACATTTGTGTAAAATGAAAATATAAAACAACACATTTTATATAGACAAAGCCCTTTGTAGGGTATAAGTTATGCTTATGAGAAGATTTTTTTGTATTTCATGGACTGCCACAGATCCTTTCAATCAGAATCTTTTCCAATAAAACCACAATTGAAATTATTAAATATATCTTCATGTGCCATATTTTTGAGATTTCCATTTCAAGATCCTTGTATTTTGATGTTTTTTTTTAGATCTTCAAAGATACATTACAATCTGCAAGGACTGCCATGTCAATAAGAAAGCACATTCTGTTTTTGTGATCATGGGTATTTCTTTAAGGCATGGGCTACCAGTAATCCCTTCAATGAGTCTATCGGAACCTTTTCCAATCAATCTGAGGGCTCCAACTACAACTGGAATTATTGATGTCCTCATATGCCCCTATTTTTGAGATTTCCATTTCAAGATCCTTGTATTTTGATAGATTTTTGAAGATCTTCAAAGATACATTACAATCTGAAGGGACTGCCATGTCAATAAGAAAGCACATTCTGTTTTTTGATCATGGGTATTTCTTTAAGGCATGGGCTACCAGTAATCTCTTCAATGAGTCTATCGGAACCTTTTCCAATCAATCTGAGGGCTCCAACTACAACTGGAATTATTGATGTCCTCATGTGCCACATTTTTGAGATTTCCATTTCAAGGCCCTTGTATTTTGATAGTTTTTTGAAGATCTTCAAAGATACATTATAATCTGAAGGGACTGCCATGTCAATAAGAAAGCACATTCTGTTTTTTGATCATGGGTATTTCTTTAAGGCATGGGCTACCAGTAATCTCTTCAATGAGTCTATCGGAACCTTTTCCAATCAATCTGAGGGCTCCAACTACAACTGGAATTATTGATGTCCTCATGTGCCACATTTTTGAGATTTCCATTTCAAGGCCCTTGTATTTTGATAGTTTTTTGAAGATCTTCAAAGATACATTATAATCTGAAAGAACTGCCATGTCAATAAGAAAGCACATTCTGTTTTGTTTTGTTTTTTTGGTCTTTGATCATGATGTCTGGGTGATTAGATTTGATTTTTCTGTTTGTGTGTATTGTAAAGGCCCATAAAATTATTACATGTTCTATTTCTTTAACTGGAACTGGATGTTATTATCTACCCTAACCCTAACCCTAACCCTAACCCTAAATGAATTTTAAATATAGACTTAATAGTGTTGGAATATACTGGTATTGTAAAATATGCAAATATTATAATTTTCCCCATGCAGAGAAAAAGTATGAACACAAAATACCACCAGTGCTAAAAGGTAAAAACGTTATAGAGTCCTGGAATTATACTAAAATTACCATCTGCAGTATACCAGCTAAAAGATCATATATAATGATAAAAGGTTTGAAAAACCTTAAGTTATAGCTCATTGATGTTTTTATCCCATTTGAATGAGCAAACATTCAAAGTATGAGAGCATGGAAATAGAAATTGCAAGAATGTAGCATTCAAACAAAACCCCTATTGAAATAATAATAGGGGTACTTCTTCTGTGTGCTGTGTCCCTTCAAGATGTTGGCAATCATGGCTCTCTACAATTTCCTGTCTTTTGTAGCTCTTACCAAATTTTGTCATTTTACTGTCCCTCCCACTCCCTGTTCTATCATCCATTTACCATATGTACCCATGTATATGCCAGCTACATATATAGTGTAACCCCTAAATATTTTTGCATGAATTTTTACCCCTCCAGAAAAAAAATTATCTGTGTATAGTGCAACCAGTTATGGAAAATGCATGATTTTTAATCTCTTCAAAATAATTACCTGTGAATACCTATTTTTTTGCATTAAAAACTGATCATAAAAACTCGTACTATACTTGAGTCTATACAATACACAATCACATTAGGTAGGTCATGAAATATTTCCCTCTGTCCCTCTTGTCTTTGCTCTGTCTTGTGAGTGTCACATTTCCCAAGCTCCCTTTCCTCATTTTGTGCAGTAGAAATTCCAACTGTCTTTTTCTGATGTTAATTATAGCTGATACTTATACGTAATATATTTTGATACTTATATTAAGAAAATTACAGGAAAATCCTTATTATTTGAGCAACATAAGATTGTATTCATGAATACCATTCATATATTAAAAAAATGATCTGTCAACCTAATATGCTCAAAAACTTTCTAAGAAAAATGTCCCTTTACCCCAGAACTCAGGTAAAAGATTTGATGAAACAGTAAATCAGGAAAACTAAAAATGGAAATAATGTTACCTTATCATGTGAATTGTTATTTCCTTATTAAAAGTCAAAAACTTTGACATTTTCCTTAAAGAAAGCTATTTGTATCTTCTCTTTGTCATATATAGATTGCCAGAATCACATACTTTTGAACTTTAAATATGGCTTCCATGAACTAAAATCAATCTCCACCAATATATTCATTGATAAAGTCCAGTAATGACTTTCTTTACAAATTCATTCATCTCATGTTTGCATAGGCAAAGCCAATTGTCATTCTAACTTTAATGTTTATTCCCTTTCCAGTGGACCATCAGTTAAATCATTCATCCTTTATCCAGAGCAATAAGATAGACTTTCACCCCTAGGTATAGATTCAGGTATTACAATAAAATGTAAATGACATGGTATCCAGTCTCTATTAAAGAATGTTACAGATTATAATTCATTGGAAAAAATATGCTAAGAAAATATTAAAAGTTATATGATGCATTGAAGAACATAATTATGAAAGATCTCCACAATGTTGCAAAAGGCCAGTTAAATGATAACTACATAAAATTATGTAAGTTTATAATGTCTGTTTATGTATATAAGTGTGTGTATATATATTATATGTATGTGTGTGTATTTATATATAGGTATGTGTGTGTATTTATATATAGGTATGTGTGTGTATTTATATATAGGTATGTGTGTGTATTTATATATAGGTATGTGTGTGTATTTATATATATATGTATGTTTGGATATATGTATGTGCGTGTATATATATATATATATGTTTGGATATATCTATGCATGTGCATTATATATATATATATATATATATATATATATATATATATATATATATATATATATATATATATATATTTATTTATATATATATCTTTGGATATATGCATGTGTGTGTATTTATATATATATATATAGTGCTAGCAGCAAGCAGAAATATTTCTCCTCCCGATGATGGCCATTTCGGCCGAAACTAGTCGAGGAATCTAAATGGAATAATAATAAAAAAACGAAAGAATATTAATCTACAACCCAGTGTGTCTGAAGATTTTAATTTTTTTATTTTTTTATTGTTCAAAATATATATATATATATATATATATATATATATATATATGTTCGGATATATATATGTGTGTGTATATATATATATGTATGTATATATATATGTGTGTGTATGTGGGTACATATGTATGTGTGTATATATGTATATCTGTTTCTTCTAGTTCAGCCTTTTTTTTTTGCTACCACATTTATACATCATGAAATCTAATAACGAACCCAAAAGAAATCCTAAACCAGCACTTAAAAAAATCGCCTAAACCCTTTAACATTTCATTTTCTAACAGTGTTGAATCCTTCCTTGTTGCAAACTGCCAAGATATACTGGCTCTCTCTGAGACCAACCATAACTCATCTATCCTGTCCTCTGACCTCTGAATCCCCAGCTACCTTCCACTCCTTAGGAAAGTCTCTCAAACCCATATGCATGGCCTTGGTGTTTATGTCAAGGAGCATCTCCCACTGGCAAGAGAGCTGTCTCTTGAATCTCCAGACCATTTGTATATGTGTCTGCGGCTATCCCTTCTCAGTGTTGTAAGCTACCTCTTCTTCCTTTATCGCTCTCCATCCTCCCAAGACTGTGGTGTACTTGAATGCATTTCTGACAGGATTGACAAGTTTTAATAAATTCCAACATTGAACAGTAATATCTGTAAATTATTATTTCATATCATAGTTAAACTGGATTATTTATTATAATTTTTCATTGGTATTCCTTTTGTCAGTATTTTACATAGAGCAAATTATTTCTTATGATAAAATTAATTATATAATATACATTGTTTTGATAATTGAGTTCTGAAAAAATGTAAAAAACAGATTTAAAAATGTATATATTATTTTATTCTTTATACACTTAAAAAAAAATTAAACAATAGAAATCAAGAAGTAGATGCCAATTTTAAATATATTTGGATCATAATTATATGGATCATAATTATATGGAGCATAATTTTATTAATTTTTGTAGATAATTTTAAGCTTTATTTTACCTCAAATCAGGTATTATTAAACAAATAGTTATAACCCTTTTTACTGTAGTTTTATACAAATAAAATTAATTAAATTTTAATTTATTCTTATTAACTTCTTTTGCTTTCTGTTTAGTACAATCCCTTACCTGGTTATTGTTGAAGACTTACCTGAGTAAGACAATGTAGCAAATATATGCATTCTGTCTGTCTAAATTCTGATGTTAAGTGATACTTAACATATACAGTGTTTATATTTTCCTAACATTGATAATACTCATCTGAGGGGACAAATCATCACAGTGTGATTTTTTTTCTTTTTCTAATTTCTTGTAAACAAGAGCTACCACTGATTGGGTTAATGATCTTGTCCGTAACTTTTTTGATTGTACTCAGAACTCCAATTACTATAAAAGTAGTTTTAAGGTGCCAGATTTTCAGTTTCAATTTCAAGATCTTTATATTTACTTATATAGTCATATTCTTTTAGTTATATTTTATCTAATGACACTGCCATATTTAAGAGAAGATAATTTTTTATTTGTAGTCTTTAATCATTATGTCTGATCTAATAACTTTTATATACCTCTCAGTTTCTAAAGAAGTAATGCATTTGTTTTTATTAATTAATCTGACAGATTTTTATTACCTTAAACATTATTTTTAGTAGATACTCATATTTGAGTAGATACTCCCTTTATTTATTAAACAGTATATTTATTTTCATCTACTGGCCTGAATATTCAAGAAATCTCCAGTAGGATTTGAACCTGTGTCCTCCTGGGTAGGAGGAAACCATCATTAAATCCAATATGCTTTAGACCAGCTCAGCTACAAAGGACTTTGCTTATTAACTAAGGCTGAATAATGTTTTTAAGCAAATTGCTTCTTGTCATTGATTCTTAAAATTTCTGCTCAGTTTCACATCCAAATGTAAACTAGTAATGTGCAGAGGTTTGGTGATGCGTGGTTGCCAACTTCTTGATTGTATGCTCCTAAGATTCAAGTAGGTGGGCATCTACTCTGGACTCAAAACATAGAATCCACATTCACACCAACTTGTGAGACTGTAGGGTACTTGTACAACAAAGTTAACAAAAACAATTTTAAATTTTAAAAACTAAATTTTTATTTCACTCTTTGATTAGATGCATTCCTGACCTAATATGGATACCCAGGGTTGTTGCAATCTCTGTACCTCTTCTTCTGCACACTACTGTCATAAACAGTAATTTCTAAAGAAGTAATTTTTTTATTTATGAATCACTTTAAATGTTATTTTGGTCTATACTCATATTTAAATAGACAATCCATTTATGGTCTTCTATGACTGGCTCAATATTATTTACATACCAATTTTCAGCATGTATTACACGGTAATACTGACAAATCTTTCACTCTGATTATACTACCCAATCATATCATATTGATCTTTCTATTCCTCCAGTTTTAGGACTGGACAACCAGGCAATTAAGGGGTCAATAGACTCATGAGTTCAAGAATCTACATGCCATTGGACCCTGTTTATTGTCTTTTTGGCAGATTGAAATTCATAATGAGCATATTTGTACCATTCTAGCTATGGGTAAATAAAATTTCCTCAGAGAAAGACATTCCAGAGACATCTCAACTCAACCGGGGATGAAGTCATTCACAATAGACTCCACCAAGTGTGTGAACTAGGTGATAGTCAAATCATGAGAATTTTTGTCAATCCATCTATAAAATACAATAGTTTTAAAATAGTCATTGCATTACGCTACATTATTTGAGCTATAGATCAGATAGAAAAGTTGTTTTTATAGATTAAAGGATCAGCAAAGTTCAATCCCTTCAAAAAACATGGATCTATTTACACTATTTATATTGTTTAGACTGCTGTACTCATGGCCCAGTGGATAAATGTATTGGCTTAATCCAGTGACTTGATCCAAAGAGTTGTGAATTCAATACCTGACTACAGCAGAGGTGAACAAAACTTAGAGAGTTAAGTTAAAAGAAGATAACTGAGACATCTAGAAGGCATGGCACATGGAACTAGAAAAATCTACACCAGTGAATAAAATAAAAGGTTTCCCTTCCAAAATGTCCATCACATGAAGAAGGCCAAAATGTATAATATCTGAAATGTTATGAATATGGTAAAAAAGATGAAGACAAAAATCTGAACAATGTAAATAGAGTAAATAATTACAATACCTCATCTCAAAAATATAGACAGATTATGGATTTATTTCTTCTGCACTTTATCCTGTTTCCAGATAGCTTGATAAACCCTTTCACCTGCAGTCAAGAGTAAAATCTTAAAACAACCACTCACTCATAACTAAGTTTTCTAGTTAGACAACAACTATATAAAACTGTTACTCTTGTAGTCAACCTTGACAGCATCCAGTAACAATACAACATAAATATTTTTAACAAAATCAATACCAATAGAGTATTTCTCAATTATTGCAGCATGAAGTATAAACATATGAAGTATGAATATTTCTAAAAAGTGTGAATATATTTTCCAATTTCTTTTTTACATTTTTTTTAAATATTTTTGCCAATTCTTGTAATCTTATCTTCCCAGAAATTGAAATATACTTTATGAAGGTAAGGTTGTTTCCTTAACTACTGATTAATATATAATTCCATCTGCTTTATAATCTCAGTAACCATTTCCTAATTATATTACTACTAATGAAATCTTACTAATAAAATCTAACCAAACACAAACAAATATTAATGATAAACAAGGCAAAATTAATTACTACTAATAAGAAAAATGCTAACGATTGACTGTTGATAATACTTATTTTAACTAACAACTAATAATAATGACCAATATTAGTATTGACCATTGATGACTAATGGGATTTTTCTCAATGAACAATGGCTTAAAGATTTGTAGCAGAAAAATACAATTTACACATAGAGATAACAAATTAAACCAAATTTATACAATGCTTAGAAAACATATATCTCTAACTACATACCAATTTTCTGCTTGCTAGCTAAGTCACACACATGCCACACTCTACTCAGAAACAAATTCTAAAACAAACACAAATATACCAGAGTATTGGCCATTATCAACACAACTCTCTCTTGCCATAGATATCAACAATTATGTCTGTGCATTTCCCTTATAAGATAGATCAGACAGCAGAGAGGAAGCAGAAAGAGAGAGATTTCACACACACACTAACCATAGAGGCTATCCAAGATCACAGCTGACTGCCTGTCTGACCATTAGGCTGCAAAAACAACCTGTTGTGAACATAAAATGAGAACAAACTTCACTATCAATGCAACAAGCCCAAAAACTGGTAGCCAACAAACAACCAGCCAGGTTAATCATACTCCTTTTTCATGCTCTCATTTCATACTTTGTACACCATACATTCAATCACTACACAATATGACTTTACAGAGACATTTTCATACCTTGTAAATGAAAATAAATTGTTGGTCATTTCTCCAAACTAGTGTCTAATTTGTTTCTTTACTCCAACCAACTTCCCCTCCAGATCAGATTCACTATCTTAAATTCTATGTTGAATGAGGATTTTAAGCTTTTTAATAGTCTTGCTGAAAGTATACAAGTTCTAGACCTACTAGTTGTTAGTTATTAATTTATTGAGTGATAGTACCTAGGGTATTAGCATACTTAACCCATTATCAGTAATGGTTAGAATTCAGGATTTCCAGCTGTGTCAGCCATTGAAAAGTTGGAACAATAATTAGTGGGTGGGGAGTTAAATAGTTGTGAACTATTCCAACACCAGTGATTGGTGTTCAAGCACAGATAAGACACAGAACCATAAATCCTAATAACCTCATATTACTTGGAAGGACTAATACAACAGTTGACATATTTTTTCTTTTTAATAAACCTTGTGCCAGACTAAACAACTTAATAAATATCTATTATACTAATTTAGTTGTATACTTTAGAGAGCTAAAAGCTATAACAAGGTACGAATTCTTAGTACATTCTGGTCACTTATATTTAATACTTATTTATTCAATAAATGATGACAGTATTTAATTGAATATCTATTTATGTATGAATTAAAAATAATATAGGAGCTAAAAATAATTAAAGACATAAATAAACTATGGTATTTTATCTGTCAAGTTTAAAATAAGAAAAATTCTATTTCATCATCAGTAATTCAATAATGAATGAATTGCCATGTTTTGAAGGAATATGGCATTTCAAAAAGAAATTCAAAATTCATTCATTATTAGAATGGTTTAACCTTTAGCACTCTGCATTATTAATATTACTTCCCTTTTCATTGCATTCTTTTTCAAGGCTTCTCAATTGCAATAAACTTATTGTTAATTTCACTCAGAGGGGTTTTCTGTTGTCATAGTAGGATATGACAACACAACTATTAAATTCAAACACACTATTGCAACATTTCACCTGTGGGAAAGGGCTTATAGAATGGAAAATAATTTGTCACCCACAATATCACAATTATATATGAAATGATAAAGTGTTTAGATTTTATTTTTCTGAGAATCCTGTATGAAATGCTATAATCAACTTTTTTTTAATATCACAATTTCTTTAATATCACAATTTTATATGAAATGCTAAACATTTAGATTTCATTCCTCTAAGATGCCTGTATGAAATGCTATAATTAACATTTTTCTGTTATGCTAGTTTCTTGTAATCAAACTAAAATTAAAAAATAGAAAAACTAACTTCTTACTTCATATATAAAGGCTACTAACAGTCTTAAACCTGATTAAGTTTGCAAAAGTAATTTTTCCTTTTATTTAAACATATTTTGTGGTCATGTATTCAAATTATTAAAAATGTATCTAAGCTCCATTACTTGTTTTGTATGTTAGAAAACAAAGTTATATTTGTTTATATTATTTACGTTATTCAGACTGTTGTCCTCATCTTCAGTGCCATCTTCACAACTGTTGTGTAACTGCAGCCTTCTTCAGATGATTGGAATTTCAACTGAACTCTTTATTTCATCCACTGGAGGAGAACTGATTCTAACTTCCATCTTCTGGATGTTTCAGCATCAGTTATCTCCCTTTAACTCAACTCTCCAAAGTTTTAGTTCAAAATTCTCATCACCTGAAGAAGGCTGCAGTATACAACAACAGTTGTGAAGATGATAACAGAGATGAGGACAACAATCCAAACATTGTAAATAGTGTAAATAATTACAATAACTTATCTCAGACATATAGACAGAAGTAATATTTGCTAATATAAACCAAATCTGACACAAGATCTGATATTTAGAGCACTCAGCAAGGAATACATTTATATTTCTAAGGCAAGCATATTTTAGATATTCTGTAATATAACTCTCCACAAAGTACACAAAGTAACGGAACAATTAATAAATTTCCATATCAGAAAGATAGAAAATTAATAATTTGACTTAACTAGTATTCATTTTACAACATTTCTGTGATCTGAAAATAACTTAATTCCTTTTTTATTTTACTTAATTATTCATTCATTTTTAGTTTTGCTTTGTTTTATCTTATTTCTCTGGAATTAATTAATAAGAGATCCTTTCCATTTTTATCTGTCTTTTTGTTTAGTTTAGTTAGTGTTTTATTGTTTTTACTTGTTTTACACACCACTCCCATTTTCCTACCCCACTTCTCTCTCTTTCATTTCTAACCAGTTTCCCTTTCTTTTATTTTCTTTCATTTCCAGTCACCCTCTCAACTAGCCCTTCTTTTTGTCTTTCCTGCTCTTTCACTTCTAACCAGCCTCCTCTTAGCCAGCCACTTTTTCTGTCTTTCTCTTACACTTCTAGCAATTTTAACTCCCACCACTTTGCTAAAAGCAGTATCCCATCAGCTGTTGTTTGACCTCCGACATAAAAAGTTCATGGTGAGACTAATGCTAATCCAAACTTTGATTATGATTGTAATGTTATGAGTCAACAGTAACGAGACGAGCCTAGGACATTGATGGCATAATAATGAGTTTCACTTTAAATAGTCAACATTTTGCACAGCAAAGGCCTTAGGCAAGTTTTTTCAGGTACAGTCTTGCACAGCAAAAGATTACCAGATTAATCCTAGATAATTGTGTTAAATCACTCATGCTCATTTAGGGAATGCAGAAAGAGAAATAAATAGTAATGGCAAGAAAACTGAAAAGAAAAGCAAGATGAATAAGGTGAAATTGTAATAGATATGTGCATGCATTTAAAGCATTTATATATATGTGTATTCATATCTTGCATGAAGAGAAACTGAAAATTTCTCAGCATGACCAAAGAGTCCTTAAAAAATAATCAAAAAAAAAATCCTCAGGTTTTTTAACATTTGGTTAGATTTCAGAACTTCTCAAGACTTTTCAAGAGTGTGTAGAGGTGCATTGGTGGGTGTTTAATATGTGCACACTCATATACACTCTCTCTCTTTGTCTTGCAGATGCACACAAATCCACATATAGACACACATGTACATGTATATATACACTTGTTTTTTTTAAATGTCAAGAGTGATTTGCCTAAAATAATTTTTGAATAGCTTCAGCACACATAGCCTTACCTTATTTATCATAAGTAGAATGAATAAAACTCCTGGTCTGAAGTATTAAATGATAATTAAATTATTTACACACATCCACACACATATGCATATATACACTCTCTCTCACACACACACACACAGAAACATATATAAATATAAAATTGTGTATTTGGGCAGTAATCACTCTTTTATACATGTTTCACTAAAAACAACTGACAAGGTACTGCAGTTAAGTTTTTTATTTATTTTTTCTTGTGTTCTTATCATTTTCTTATTTCTTGAACATAAATTATGTCCAAATGTTTTTCTATGTCCGAGTGCTTTCAGCTATACTTTTAGCCATTATCAAGGATGGTTTTATTTTTACTTTTAACTGAATGTATCAATTGTTTTATGAATATGTCTTGAGTTATATGAATGTTTTATTTTCCAAACACAGTCATCACATTGTGGCCATGTTCATAGTTGATATTATTGAGTGTTGGCTTTTTCTTTTTTTATTAATAATGCTTCCATTATTTTTAATCTTTTCATACATGTGGATGATGCTATTATATTTGTATAATCAACAAGTATGTTTGTTGTAGCATACTTACGGATGATAATGGGTATGTCCACATTCACATAAATAAAGTAGTAAATACTGTATGTTAGTCTGCAGTTGGAGATTCATTGTGGAATTCATTTGACTCACTTGTAGCAGCTGACTACTTCTTCTATGTGCTACTGGTGAATCTTATATCTGTTGTTCTTGTCCTAAGTATTATCATTTATTACCAACCTTTATTTGATTATTATATTCAGTAACCTTCCCTAGGTTACAACAATGTTACAGATAGTTTGGTAGTTTCTATGTGTATATAAATGAGACCTAATTGAAATATGGTCAGAGTGATATAACACAAGTCTTCTTATATATATAATGACTGGCTGCTGATGTCCGAATTCACTTGTTGCAGTGACGCTCTCAGGTACATGTGTGTTTGTTCAACACTGAGCCAACCTATAGTTTATTCAGCAGCTATACTCAGCAAACATTAATTATGGTTTCTGGGAAGAAGTGTATAATTTGGTATGACACTCAATGACAAGGTAGTATACCCAAATCCTCAGTCACAATGACTTCTGACATTGTGCTAACACAACCATTAACAGCTTTCTAACAGTTTTGTCTATATCATTTCATTCATATATTTCGGAGAAACCATCATTTGATTCAGCATGCTTTACTACTTAGCTGCAAAGAGTTTTATAGTTCAGCAAGATTCTATTTTCCCTTTTAAGGAGATCATACCTCCTCATTCAGATTATTTTTAATGAAAGCCAGTATCTGCTCAATTTTGTATCTAAAATGCAAACAAAGTAATTTCTAAAGAATTAATGGATTTATTTTTAATACAACTTCAAAATTGGGTTAGAACAAAAGTTTAAAGTGTTTTTAATAGGTTGGTTTTGAAAAAGTGTAAGTTTGTTTCACATGTGACTGAAAATTATGACATACATATACTAGTAAGTATATGGGCCAACTATATAAAATGACTTTAGACTTTTATTTTATTAAGAAGTTACGACCATTTACAAGCATGCTTTTATGAGTAGTGTTTGTGGACCTTGTTAATTGGAAAATACATTGTTGTGTTTTTGTAAGTACTATGTAACATAAGATAAATTACTTTAAACAGGTTGTAGCTGAAAATGTTCATGCAAAATTATTAGACCAATGAAAGATCTGAAATGATAAAGTCATGATAATATGCAAATTTCTAAGTAGACATTGTTCCATCTTACTAATATGAATATAAGGCATCTTGGCAAGATTGTAGTTGAACATTAGCTTGATTTTTAACATTCAGTCAGTCAGTTATGTGCTTTGCATGATACATGCTTAGGCGATCATGTATCTTTCGATACATGAGTGACGAGGCAGATTTTTTTCCTGCAGTAGGTTGCCATTTCTCTCTGCAGTAGACCAGTTGCTATTCAAGGCTATAGAACCCGGACTCTCCTGCTACTTACCCATAGCTGGAGGCAGAAGAAGAGGATTCATACCTTTCCCAAGGGTTAAATTCATCTATATATAAATTCTCTGACTTAGCCTGTCCATGACACCCTCTCTATAATACAATAACCATTTGAAACCAAAATTTGGGGAGAAGTACAAAGTACAATTGCTTATACTAGGGTGCATAACTTAGTACAATAAATTTTCATTAATTATTTTGAAAAAATGAAAAACTTTATTATTTAACATACAAAATACTTCCACTATTTTCAAAGCAATTCAATGATTAAAATAACAAATACTTATTTAATAAAAATACAATATTTTTTGCACATTTATTTTTATACACATTTAATTCTAGTAAAATATAATGCACAGTAGTAGTAACACTGTAAATATAAACATGGTAGGGAGAGTAGAATTTGTAAGTCTCAATAGAAATTGTTAGCAAATACTTCAACAATAGTAAATACTGTGAGGATTTCAATACATGTCAGTGATTAAAATTTCTGCTGAAACAAAGATGAAGGTTGTAACTTTGAAGGTGAATATGACTCAAAGAGAGATATCCAGGTGGATGTAAATTTCTAGAAACAGTGTTCAAACCATCCAAAAGAAGTGGAAGTGTTTTAAGTGCAAAGAAAACAGGAAAAGTATACAAGAGAGATGAAAGAAAGATCATGAGAGTTTTGGTAGGCAATCCAAAATTAACAGCCAGATAAGTGAGGAGTGAATGTAATCTTGACAGTCAGGGTTCAGTTGATACAGCATGCAGAGTATTACAAAAAACTTCAAAAGGGTTTATAGCAGCAAAAAAACTATCATTAATAAAAACACTGAAAGAAGAGAAGATTGAAATAGTCAAAAGAACATTTAACAAGGGATGCTGGAAAGTGGCAAAAAGTAATTTTTAGTGATGAATGCAAAAGAGTTACATTCCAATGAAAGAGAATATATAAGATGATCAGTGAGAGAAAGAAATAATGCAAGATATACACCACAAAGACAGTTAAATTTGGTGGTGGGCACATAAAGGTGTGGTGTTATATCAAAAGAGATGATAAAGAAAATTAGTACAATTTGATGGAAATCTAAACATCAAAAACTATATTAGTTTACTACGGTCTTCTGCTAGACTACAAAGATGGAGAAGTTTTTCAATATGAATGTGATCCTTGCCACATATCATGTGAAACGAAAATGTTTCTTGTAAATGAAGATGTTCAGCTGTTGGAAAACTGGCTAGCACAAAGTCTAAATCTCAATATAATTGAAGCATTTTGGTCGAAACTGCTGAAAAAATTTTCCCTACAAAATCCAGGCAATGTCCCAGAACTTTGGGATTACTTCCAAGAAGAATGAGAAAAAATTCCAAATGAGAAAATCTGCACCTTGTTCTAAACAATGTCATGTGGTAATTATTCAAACCAAAGACCAATCACTAATTATTATCACCATACTTTGATATTTTGTACTTTCTGTAATAATAAAAATAACTTTTTGGGAAAAAAATTCCTTTTTAACTTAAGAAAAGAGCTCAAAGTGAAGTTTTTGTTGGTGACTCATTATTTTTGCTTGATCCTTTTTCAGCATCACTATACTTAATATGCTCATCTAGCATATAGCATTAATCGAAATGTTGTAACTTGTTTTCAGACCCTCGATGATCATAAAATGTACTGAGAGAAGCACACTACTAATCACTTTCAATTTGAGGGTAAAATAAACAAAAGTAATTCATTTACGAACATGTCCCAAATGTTTTGCATATCAGTGTGCATATTCTAAAAGGTGGCATTTCAATATGCCTTTCTATATGATTCCATTGTGGGTTGAGAATTTTAAATGCTTTCACATTAAAAGTGATAATGGAAGAAAATGAAACATCTTTGTCATCTGATATTTTTTTTATTTCAAGAAAGGAAAATATTTATATCAATGAAGAAAGCTCAACAAAACTATTACTACTACTAAATCAATTGAGCTTGGACATTCATGAGTCTATTGTGCCATCTATTATGGTTCTGCATCATGGTAGGAAGGTCATTAGAGTGACATCCTGTTTCTCTATATAGTTGATCAATGTAGGTAGTTGCTGGGTGATCAACCAGTCTTGTGCCATGGTGAGATGTCCAGAGTAATAGATCACTCACAAGTTCTTATTTTTCTCCTACAGTCTCCTACAAATGCATTCTGATTATATTGTAGAAATATCAGAGATGGGTTCATAGAGTTGTGATTTAGTTGGATGTTGTCTCCAAGAGATTACCAGGTCTACGAGGGGGGACCCAAAAGTAACCGTAATTGTGTCATATAATTTTATTCATTTATTGTTGCATATTTATATTCTCATCACCTTCAAAGTATTTTCCATTTGAAGCAATGCACTGGATCAGACATGTTTTCCACTGTTCAAAGGAGTCCTGGAACTTTTGTGAAATTATGTTTTTTAATGACTCAGTCATTTTCTTCTTAACCTCTTCTGCATCTTCAAAATGATTTCTTTGAGGACTTTCTTCATTCAATGGAACAAAAAAGTTGCAAGGTTGAGATTGGGTGAATAGGGATGGTAGAGAAGTGGGGTCATGCCATTCTTGGTCAGAAACTGTCTCATATCCATGGCAGTGTGCGCTGTCACATTGTCATGATGCAACCACTACACTCCACTTTGCCACAGGTCAGGGCATTTTCGTCTCACCTTGTCTCGCAAATGCTTCAGAAACTTCCAAGTAAAAAGCATGGTTAACAGTTTGAGCAGGAAGAAGAAATTCTTTGTGGAGAATTCCTTTCACATCAAAGAAACAAATCAGCATCGTCTTGACATTGGACTTCACTTGACGCACTTTTTTGGATTGTGGTGATGTTGGATGCTTCCACTGACTTGATTGCTGCTTCATTTCCTGGTTGTAGCCATAGCACCAGCTTTCATCACCAGTTATGACCTTTGAAAAAATGTCTGAATCAACTTCCAACTGTTCTTTCAGGTTAAGACAAGCATCTATTCATGATTGCTTTTGATCATCCGTAAGAAAGCAAGGCACCATTTTTGCTGCAACTCTTTTCATTCTCAATTCCTCAGTCAAAATTTGTTGACATGAACTCCAGGACACAACAGTCAAATCAACAAGTCCGCCAATTGGTCAGCAACAGTCTTCCAAGATCATTCCATGAATTTTCATGATGCTTTCAACTGTTCAGGAGGTTGAAGGTCACCCTGAACGAGGCTGGTCAACCAGTGACAATTGACCATTCCTAAAGCATACAAACCACTCATAAACTTGTGTTTTACTCATGGCACCATCCTTTTAAACTGTTTTAAGCATGACAACAGTTTTGGCTGCTGTTTTCCCCAGCAAAAACCAGAATTTCACAGCAGCACCCGGCTCCTTCCTTTCAGCTCTTGTAAAAACAAGCAAAAAGACGTGAAGCACTTCAAAGCAAATGAGAACCATGGAGCTGTACATCTTCCCACAATGACACCAATTAACACACTGATGCCTGAGGGTTGCATCAAGTGGCATCTAGTGGTGGAAGCCTGAATTACTATGGGCTTGTCACACAGAAAACAATTCCAGTTACTTTTGGGTCCCCCCTCGTAAAGTTGTAAAGTTCTTTGCTTTGTTTTGAAAGAACTCATCTTCTGCTAGAATTTATTTTTAGGCTGGACAATTCTTTATTGATTTCCTCCCTGATATTGATTTCCCATCATTTATAGATATGTCATTTATCCAGATGGTTCTGTAACTGTGAATGATGATTGTAAGTGGTTCACTAGGTCAGACATAGAAATTTTATTATGGAAGGCTGAAAATGTTTCCACATGCCTGTAGTTATTGGTATTGATCAAATCAAAAAGCTGATTAAAATTAATCCTGCTCATATAACATGTGTTATCACAGAGTTATTCTGTATATCTCATATATATGTTGTAAATCATTTGAAAACACTTTCTTACCTGAATCACTACGATGTTTTGAAATCATTTGAAAACACTTTCTTACCTGAATCACTACGATGTTTTGAAATCATTTGAAAACACTTTTTTACCTGAATGACTATGATGTTTTGAAATCATTTGAAAACACTTTTTTACCTGAATCACTATGATGTTTTGAAATCATTTGAAAACACTTTCTTACCTGAATTACTACGATGTCTTGAAATCATTTGAAAACACTTTCTTACCTGAATTACTATGATGTTTTGAAATCATTTGAAAACACTTTCTTACCTGAATCACTACGATGTTTTGAAATCATTTGAAAACACTTTCTTACCTGAATCACTATGATGTTTTGAAATCATTTGAAAACACTTTCTTACCTGAATTACTACGATGTTTTGAAATCATTTGAAAACAGTTTCTTACCTGAATCACTACAATGTTTTGAAATCATTTCAAAACACTTTCTTACCTGAATTACTACAATGTTTTGAAATCATTTGAAAACACTTTCTTATCTGAATCACTATGATGTTTTGAAATCATTTGAAAACACTTTCTTACCTGAATTACTACGATGTTTTGAAATCATTTGAAAACAGTTTCTTACCTGAATCACTACAATGTTTTGAAATCATTTCAAAACACTTTCTTACTTGAATCACTTTGATTTTTTGAAATCATTTCAAAATACTTTCTTACCTGAATCACTACGATGTTTTGAAATCATTTGAAAACACTTTCTTACCTGAATCACTATGATGTTTTGAAATCATTTGAAAACACTTTCTTACCTGAATCACTACGATGTTTTGGTGCCTATTAGAAAAAACATTAATGAATCATTTTTCCTTCTGCAGTTCTCTGCTCAAATGCAATAAAATTATCTTAATGAGAAGAACTTCACTTCGCTGTATTGCAAATGAATAAAAAAAATTCATGACACCATACCATGTAATTAATCAATATATACAATGGACAATGTTTTATGATTTTTTCACAATCTGGCTTAGGAATCAAAAAGTAACGAAAGTTAAGTAGCTGATTTATGAGTATTAAATTGTTTTCATTTCTTATAATTAATTGATGATATATATTGGCTCAGAAGGAATGTCTGGAAAATATTTATTTATTCATCTTTATATGTGCCATTTTGTTCCTCTAATTTTTGCCATCTTTGCAGCAACCTCATTATTCCATTCTCCAAGAATTTGTCATTTTTCTGGGTGATGAACTAGTGAAGTAGTTTTCACAAGCTTTCAAATAATTCAAGTTTTTCCCATTAAGAGAATGTTTATATGAATCAAAATAAATGACAATGTAACAAGATAAATTCAGGTGAGTATGATAGGTTTAGTAGAAGATCCTAGTTAAGCCATACCAATTTCTGCCAGGGCAGCAAAGAGATGTGAGGTCTGGCATTGTTTTGAGGGACAACGAAACCTTTTTGACTGGGCAATACTAGATATTTTTCATTGATTGTTGCCTTTAATCAATACAATTTGGAACAGTATTTCACTGAATTCAACATTTTACTTTATGTTTTTTTATTGCATAGCTTTACATAACATAGCAGTATTTTGCGGGTTATTTAAAGCCAAAAAATGTTTTAGATTGTAAAAATTTTTGTGGGGAGATAAAAATAATTTAGTGATACAAACCTTATTACAAGCCTTATTACAAACTTTATTATAAGCCTTATTATAAGCCTTATTACAAGCCTTGTTACAAACCTTATTATAAGCCTTATTACAAGCCTTATTACAAGCCTTATTACAAAACTTTATTATAAGCCTTATTATAAACCTTATTATAAGCCTCATTGCAAGCCTTATTACAAACTTTATTATAAGCCTTATTATAAACCTTATTATAAGCCTTATTACAAGCTTTATTACAAGCCTTATTATAAGCCTCATTGCAAGCCTTATTACAAGCCTTATTACAAGCCTTATTTTAAGCCTTAGTACAAACCTTATTATAAGCCTTATTACATGGCGTATTATGAGCCTTATTACAAAGGTTATTATAAGCCTTATTATATGCCTCATTGCAAGCCTTATTACAAGCCCTATTACAAGCCTTGTTACAAACCTTATTACAAGCCTTATTATAAGCCTTATTTCAAACCTTATTATAAGCTTTATTATAAGCCTTATTACAAGCCTTATTATATATGTGTGTGTGTGTGTGTGTGTGTATATATTAATGAATATACATATCCACCTCAATATATTCATATATACTTAATCGCTCTGTTGTATAACATGGAGCACTGTTTTTATAGCACCTAAGAAGACATATATATGTACATGCAAGCATATGTGTGCATACATATGTTTTATCATATCCATAACTATCTATCCATATATACATATATATAAATATACACATATTTTTTTATCACTTTAAACATCATTTTTAGTGGATACTCATATTTGCATAGAAACTCCATTTATTTATTAATCAATATATTTATTTATTTTCCCCTACCAGCCTGAATATTCAAGAAATCTCATTAAAGAAAATATGTTCTCTTTGATCTGCTTTCTGAAATACTCAGGCTATGTGCTAGCCATAGACAAAAACAAATAAATATACTGTTTAATACATAAATTGAGCATCTACTCAAATGTGAGTATCCACTAAAATTATTTTTAAAGTGATAAAAATCTGATGGCTTTGTAAATAAAAAATTATATATATATATATATATATATATATATATATATATATATATATGTATATATATATATATATATATCATATACATAATATATGTATATATTGTGTATATATATATATAATATATATGTAATATATATCATAGATATAATATATATAATATATATATATATAATTAAATTTAAGATTTAAAATTGAAGCAGATATTTTTATATAGTGAAATATAAAAATAAAGCATTGATAATATTATTTTTATATATATACAAAGAATTTTTTTGTATATATAAAAATAATATATATATATATATATATATATATATATATATATATATATATATATATATATATATATATATACATATATGATAAAAATATAGTTATATATTTGATTGGTGTCTGTAAATTCTAAGAGTTGTTAGAGAAAACAAGACTGATTATTCCAGATTTTATCTTATTGTTGTGATGTGATTAAAAATTTGAGTTTTTTTTATTTGTTGACTTAGTATTAGACTGAATTAACATAATATCATGAATAATTGTTGTTAATTATTCATGCTGATACTGGTTTAAAATTAAATGTCAACTGAAAGTCAAATAATAATGACCATTATGACCTTTATCTTTACTTGCATTACAATACAATAAAATCTGGAATAATTATAAATTCTCTTTGTATGAACTTTTTGAATTTTCAGCATCAAATATTGACCTGAAGTGGAAAAATACATTGAATATATATATATATATATATATATATATATATATATATATATATATATATATATTTTAAAACGTTTTAATTTGAACAGTATAATGATAGAAGTACAGAGTTAAAATTCTACCTATTTTTTTCATTTTCTTCCAATCTAGATGCTGAAGGATGACAGATTTCTGTGGGTTTCTACCACACATCCTGTATTCATTGACAATTTCTGATGGTTTTGGCATCTACTGTAGAATAAGGGATTTGAACACTGCACCACCATGTCTGCATTTGTATCACAGAGTGTCCCACTTCATAACAGGATGCTAGCTGAGCATGCTCATACCATGTCAGAAGTTGTGCCAATCAGCTGTACACTTGTCAGTCTTAAATAAAAACAGAAATTAGAAATTAAATTCTACCACTTTAGGGCTCACAATATTTTTTTTTTTTTCATGCAAATTTGGTGATATTAACAAAAGTTATAAGTAATTTTAAACAGAGTTTCTTTCTATCCACCTTGTTATATAAACACAAACATTTCACTAAAATAAATTAAAAACAGTTAAGTAATATATTTTTCGTGGATAATGCTTTTAATGTGAACAGTATTTATAAGTAAAGTGGCTAGTATTAAGTAAAATTGTATTAATAATAAGCAAATAAAATAAAATGCTTAAAAATAAATAGAATTTATTTACAAATCATATCCTAATGAATAGATATCAGTTCTGTAAAACTGAGTTGGGAAGATATGTTTGAACATTTTATCTCTTTTGTTTATCATATATACAGTGGCCTAAGAAAAGTTTTTAGCCAGGAGAAATAAACTACATCCAATTTCAAAATACATAATCTCTATTCAACATAAACAAACAGTATTTGGAACTAGTAAGGAGTAGGTCCTCTATTTGCTAGTTTCAATGCTTGTATTTGATTTTTCATGGATTTGATCAAGTTATCAACAATCGTCTGATCCTTATTTTGCCACTCCTTTAGCAATGTTTCTTTAAGGGTTGCCACTGATGTGATTTTGGTTGCATGTTCTTGAAGTCTTCAGTCAAGATACTCCCACAGGTGCTCTATTGGATTCATGTCAGGGTGGCAGTGACTTGATTCCTTGCGATTCCTTCCAGGCCTTTGCTACTTAGCTTGGATGACATGGCGCTCCATCTTCTTGAAAAAGATAGACATTCTTGTCAATCTAATTGGTTTCAAATAGTGGGAGTATTTTTTTCTGTAATATTTGACAGTATTTTGGACCATTCAACTGCTTGTCAACAAGAATCAGTTCAGATTTCTCTCCAAACCAGACAGCACTCCACACCATTACTCTACTCCCTCCATGTTTCATGGTCACCTAAAGACATTCAGTGTTCCAAGTCTCATTCTGATTTCTCCAAACGTAAACCTAATTCGAATATTAGCAGAATTTACTTTCATTTGACCAAATTACAGACTGCCAAAATTCATAATCTTTGCTCTCAAATTCTCTTGCCCAGTCCATATGCCAGTTACTATTAGCATCTGAAATCAATGACTTCTTTCTTGAAACTCTTCTTTGATAGCATAGCTCTTTCAGAATCTTTCTCACTGCATATGGCAACATTTCCGTGCTGTTGGTCACATCTTTGATGCTCTCACAACAGTTTCTGATGACTTCTCTCTTCAGCACCCTTTTCGTTCACTCAGACACGATGCTTGGTCTTCTGGAATGTTGTTCCACATGACAATGGCCTTCTTCATTAAATTTCTTGATAATATTATTAACCATTTGATGATTAAGATAGAAAAACCTCTATTTAACTTGCCACACTGATGCCATCCTATTATTTGCCCTCATTGAAATTCACCAAGTCCCTTACTTCCGTGAACTTTCATTGCAAAATATAAGTCAACTATCATTCATAGATGGGAGTAGCTTGATTCTAACACAGTATTGTCTGAAAAAAAAAGAGATGTTATTACACAAGCCAAAACTGCTGTAACCAAGAATGGCTAACAACTTATCACAGCCCACTGTATATATCCTAATGTAAAGACAATTTGGTTTTAGGAAATGGATTAAATCCAACATGTTTTTATTCTCAATTTATTTTGTCTAAATGTTATTTTTGATGGATAACAAAATAAATTAAAAATAGGAATATGTCAGATTTAATCCATTTCCTAAAAATAAATTGTTTTTATTTATGTGAAAATATGAAACAGAGCAGATATGGAGATTTCAAGAATTGGCAGAGAGTCCAAAAGCACTATTAAGGCTGACATGGCCAAGCAGTTAGGCATGTCAGATTTAAAGACAGTTCCACATAGAAGATGCTGGTTTGAATCCTGCCATAGGACGCATATTTTTTTGACAAGAGTTCTCAAATATTCATGCTGATAAACAGAGCTTCTACTTGAATATGAGTATCCATCAAAATTAACATTTAAACAAAATAAATTAAAAATAAAAATGTCAGATTTAGTACATTTCCTATATATATATATATATATATATATATATATATATATATATATATATATATATATATATGTTTGTGCACACATTATTAAAAGATTAATGGAAACCTACATTCTTTACCAAGTAACTCTATGCTATCATTATGTTCCAAAACTCAGCTTGATATCAAAACTACCAGACAATGCAATCAATTTAAAAGGAATAGGTGCTTTTCATTAATCAAATGGCATTTGCCTACCAGATAGATTATCAAGGTATAGGTGTTTGTGAGTTAGTCAAATGATCTGATCAGTATATGGGTGTTGATGGGCTAGCTAGTCATAAAAACGACCTGTAGGTGGAGACTGGGTTATGTGGTGATTGTTGGCTATAGTTGTGGTGAATGTACAAATACAGTTTATATGAGTCATTGTCCAAGGTTATAACTTTGTCTGTGACTTCCTTTGGCAAAAAGCTCCACTTTTTTTTTTTAAAGAATATAATATAAGAATTTTTTTAAAATATCAAATCATAAAAAGTAAAATTTAAACAAGTATTTTTAAAAGTTTAATAAAATACTCTCTCTCTCTCTCTCTCTCTCTCTCTCACTCTCTCTCTCTCTCACTCTCTCTCTCTTTCTTTCAAAAGTTATCATTTGTTCATATCAATTTTATAATTCTGGTGGAAAAAAATAACCATTCTTCTTTGATTTATTTGGACTTGGTTTAATCTTTTTTGTAGATATTATTATAGACATGTTTCAACTATCTGTCCATTTATTTTTTTTTAATCAGTATCAACCCAAGCAAAGTAGTACAGCCACTAAGACACAAGGGTTACAGGGTATAGAGGAATTAGAAACAAACATTAGTAATGAGTAGAAAGAGAAAAGAGCATTCAGGAAGAGAGTAGATAACAATTGCCATTGTATTTAAATTCTTGCAGATTAAAATTGGCTGGAAAGCATGAAGCCAGAACAGAGTTCTACAAGCAAGAAGTGTGGGATAAGAAACTATTAGCATAGAATTTATGGCTTCATCTAACAAGCTCAACTGTAAATTGGTGAGATCTCAATGCCAGTCTAATATTGCACCTAAATTCATACAGTCTAGGTATCATAGCTAAGAGTTCGTCCAAACAATTAGCATGAAATTCCCCTTTTATAACAAGAGCTGTCATGCTTGTATAGTTGGAAATAGTGGTTCCTGCATGCTATGGCAGCCAATGTGAACCATGAAGAAGATTCTGAGAAGGGATGAAAGCATCCATGCCGGTTTTGACACAAGAAGAAACCTTCATGGCACAATTTTCAATTGGGAGGTTGAAGATGTTAGTCCAAGGGGCATTAAAAAGAAAATCCCAGAATCATCATGTTAGTAACAGAAAGTGATCTAGGGCATTTAAATCAGATAATATAATCCATCCTCTTATATAGCAGTAAATGATGATCAATCAACCCCACAGATGAAGAGAAAACTGGAGAAAGGTTGTTCTATAAAAGGATACTAAGAATTCCATGGACAGAGTGAGAAAGCAACAAGAAAGTCTTAAAGAAAATGTTAACAAAAAGAACACTTATACTCAGAACCAGGAAAAAGAACTTGGAAAACTCAACACTTACAGGTCAAGAGCAAGAGAGATAATAGAAGGCAAGCATTTCAACAGGGATTGGCTAGCTGCCCTAGTAGATGGGCATCCTCAGATAAAAGTGGCCAGAATTTTATTATATATATATATATATATATATATATATATATATATAAACATAGAAGCTTGTTTTGCTGAATCACAATTCATCAGTGTGGCTAGACAACCAATTGCTTCAGGCTGGGATCAAAACTTGACCAATTTGGCATCAGTTGGAGACTCTACCTTTAAGCTATCAGATATATATCCAGGTGCAATGAGGACAAATAGAGTACAATTCCAGCATTCATAACCTTTAATTTAAAAGTGGGCTCAATACAGAGTAGAGCAATATTATTTATTTTAGGATATTACACTGAAAACATGTCAAAATAGCTACACAATTGTGTAACAATTTTGACATGTTTTCGGTGTAATAAGTTTCAATGCATATCAATGCATTTCATCAGCCAATTGTAAATTACTATTGATATGCATTGAAACATGACTGCAATTGTGTAGCAATTTTTATGTTTTCAGTGTAATATCCAAAAATAAATATATATATATATATATATATATATATATATATATATATATATATATATATATATATATATGATTCAACTCAGCCTTAACCTTCTATGTATTATATATATATATATATGCTTTCTGCATTCTGTTGAGATCTGTTCTAGACTCAATGAATTACTTAATTATAATTATCTCAAATCTTCCTAATAATTTCTATCACACACACACACACACATATATATATATATATATATATATATATATTATAATTATTTTTAAAAATTATGATTCAAAGAACAATGTAGCAATGGAATCATATTTTTAAAAAATAATTATAATTTAGGCTCTACTTATGTATTGAGCATTGTTTTTTAAAAATAAAAACAAAAATATTCAGATTATTATCCTTACGTGTTCTTTCCTATTTTTCTATATATTTGCACATACACACAGACACACACACACACACACACACGTGTATATATATATATATATATATATATATATATATATATATATATAAGGAAAATTTGTCTGCATTCACATTGTCTTTTGACAGATGCATATTTAGCTATATCTCAAATTTTACACACATCCTGTATGCTCCTTTTATTATATAAAAAGGTACCAAAATATTCTTTGTATATTTTTTATAATTCTGTAAGGTTGAGATATGAGAGCCAATAAAATGGATAGGATGCCACTGCTAGATTCATTAGAATGTAATATGTCATTAATGGAACTAAATTAATCCAACCATAGTTATCTAATAAATATAATGTTAGTTCCACCAATGATTTCCTTGACATATTACATTTCAATAAACCTAACAATGTCATCATAGACTTGTTAGATGTTGAAAGTCTGTTCACTAATATTTCTGTTAAAGAAACCATATGTGATAGTAATACAAAACTGATATAATCATCCTAATCTCACACCTAATATTAGATAAAATTTTATGTTAGCTTCTGCTGAAAGAATTCCAGTAGGACCCAATACTAACTATAAAAATCTAAAGTATTTGAATAAAAATAACAAAATATGAATTTCAGACAGTTTATCCACAACTTTGAGCATGATACTTACCTGAAAAATGGAAAAATACAATAAGAAGTGCCAGTTCTTTGTAATCAAACTTGTTTGGATGAATTCATGCTGCCTAAATATAACCTATTCAAATTGCATGACCCTACAGCAAACAAGGACAAATTTTGATGATCACTTATCAAGAAAGAAATTGTATTATATATATATATATATATATATATATATATATTAATTGTGATTAAGTTTTTTATTTAATTTGTCTTGTATTCAAACAAGTATTTTCTGTGTAAAAGCTGTCCAAATGTTCTGTAATTCTGAGCACTTTCAGTTGTACTTTTAGCCATTAATTTTTTGTAGTAGATAATTAATTTGATTTTCTTATTTGGGTCAATTGACCCAAACAAGGAAATCAATTTTTGTTTAGTTGACCCAAACAAGAAAATTAAATTAATTATTTACTACAAAAATTTAAGAGAGCTAACCTTATCCCCAAAAATAACAACACACCAGCAAAATCACAATTACAATGAACAAACAAACTTTAAGGAACTATTTTCTTGATCAAAACTGAATTCATAAATAATTTCATCAGTCACACTACTACATGCCTAACAAGACAACTTACATTACACCTATCCAACCATAGCTCCATTAGAGTCCATTTAAACACACATATAAACTCCATCCAAAACATACTATGGAATACAAGCATAATAGCGTCATCCACATGTCAAACATGATTAAAAAATAATGGGAGCCTTAATAATGAAAAAGAAAAAGTCAATACTTAATAATATTAACTACGGACATGGCCAGAATGTGCTGTGTTCAGAAAATAAAATAATCCTATAACTCTAGAAACATAAACACAACCCACACACACCACAATAAATTGAAAAAATAAAACCATCCTTGATAATGACTAAAAGTACAGCTGAAAGTGCTCAGAATTACAGAATGTTTGGACAGTCTCTACACACTCTGTGTCTAGAAAAGAAAACACTTGTTTGAACACAAGAAAAATTAAATTAAAAGCTTAGTCACATTACCTTGTCTGTCAGCTTTAATGAAATATATATATATATATATATATATATATATATGAGAATATGGCTTGCCTAAATATATATAGAAAGATAGACTGAGATCAGCACAGAAGATTTTGAGTTCAGAAAATAATGTATAAATGTTCCAAAATATATACTTACATGCACACACAAGAACCTATATATTTCTATATGATGTTATGATGGTTGTCAATTCAATGAGTATGACCATTGCTATGGTTACAGGTTTTAATTCAGTTTCTCCTAAACTGGTTGCCAACCACAGCTAGAGAATCCAGTGTGCCCTGCTATTCAACACATTGTTAGACAGAGAATTTCCCAAAGATATTTACACATAAGTGAATCTAATGAATTTTACTGGAATTTGAAATCTGCTCTCAGATTTCTTATTCTGAGCCACTATCCATTACACCACCTGCACATCCACTTAGATGTTAGGATGTCAGCAACATCCATACTGAGATTATAGTTATATATATAGCTTGCACAACACCATAACGACTCACACCAATAAAGTTAAGTATACCAGAAATGAGCAGATGCTGAAATATCCAGATTAACACTGAGGTGAGTGTTACATCAGAGTTTTCTTTTTCCTTGACAGATGCCTTATCCAAGGCTTAGGGGTCTATCACTCCCAGTGGATTAGCCATGTACCTGGACACCAACCTAGTTATTTCTATATTCACATGCATATCCATACATATATGACAAAATAAATAACTTTTAACCTCAGTGTGTAAAGTGAGATAGCCATTCAAAGTGAAATTGATACCCTACAGATTTTTTGTGAGCATAACAGATTTAGTTTTATTACAGGAAATCAATTCACAAACCTTGGACAAGTTTTTTTTAAACACATGAACATTTTTATGTCTACTTATTTCTATTAATAACAGCATTCTTCAGTTTATCAGTCAGCTCCCATTTTCAATAGCCTGAGTCTAAATAGATTTGGTTCCTATCTAAACCCTGACCTTAATTAATATTAATGAGACACTAAGCTGATTATTCTTTCTTTTTTTTCTTTTATTGTAGATTTGTTGTTGTTTTATTGGGAAAACTGTACAGGTGATGCTTACAATGCATAAGTAGAAAATTATTTCTCCTTGGCTAAGATACCATGTAACATCAAGTCAATTGAGTGATTTGCCAAACCAAGTCTTAAGCCCAGTGATTAGATTGTATTCTTTTGTGCCTAAGCAATGGACAATGGTCAGCACAAATTCCATGTCCATAAAAAAACAACTTGATTTATGAAAAATTAAGCAATAGAATTATTTTCCCAAGGTGTGTGTACACCCACTGTGCAGACATGTACATAAATACACAAATATGCATTTATACACACAAACAAAAGCATTCATATACACTCAATTGTACATATATTCAAATACACATATATACCTTTGTATAAATACACACAAGAATATCTATTCATATACACATATAAATATATTCATATACATAAATTCATCTATATATATATATATGAATTTATGTTCATATATATATATTAACATACATTCATATATGCACAGTTGTATCATTTTAATACATATACATATGCATAAAGCCAATACTCAGTAATATTAACTATGAACACAGCCACATTGTGCTGTGCTAAGGAAATGAAGCATCCCTATAACTCTAGAAACATACACACAACCCATACACCCAGTTTAAAAGCAAAAATAAAATCATGCTTGATAATGATTAAAAGTATAACCGAAAGCACTCAGAATTACAGAATATTTGGACAGTTTCTACACACTCTGTGTCCAGAAAAGAAAACACTTGTTTGAACACAAGAAAAATTAAATTAAAAGCTTAGTCACAGTTCCTTGTCTGTTTTCTTAAATGAAACATGTATAAATGAGGGATTGCTGCTTAAATACAATATATATATATATATATATATATATATATATATATATATATATATATATATATATACATATATATATATATACACACACACACACATGCACACACAGATATACATTTATATATGCACACAGGCTTATACAATTGTACACACACAAAGATATAAATTTAAATACATACGAAAACATGCACATTCATAAACACAAACATATTCATTGTAACTTCATCTCACTGCAGAAATCTAAACAATTCATTACACATGCTTTCTTAAAATGCAAAAAATATTCTGAAATTTGTAGTCTAGATTTCTTTTTTCATATATTGTTATTAATTAAGCACTCCAAATTATGAATTTCAAAAAAAATTTTATATATGCAGGGTGTGATAAATTGTCATCTTTATGTTGGCGAATGCTGTCATAATCCTTGCCTTCAGTTCATATTTGGTGGTACAAGGAATTTTGTTGGTCTATCACTCAACTGCACCCCCACATCATGATCAAGAGGGTTACAGTCTGGACATTTAAGTGGCCAGATGTAAGGGTTGATATAGTCACAGAAATTGTCTGGCAGCCATTACTGGGTTCTCCTGTTTGTGTGACATGGTGAAGAGTAGTGTTACCATACATAGGGTCTTCTAGCAGCCACCCTCTTGACCAAGGAGAGTAGTACCTCCTCAAGGCACTTGATGAAGGCCTCTGTGTTGAATCTGAAACCTTGTGGGTAGATGAATAGCAGCATAATATTGCCATTACTAGTGATCACACCACACACCTTCGTAATCACCATTAGAGTCATCCAACTCTTTCTGAATCCTCTGCACTGTCCTCAGATTAACACCCAAACTGTAAAAATTTTGTATTGGAGCTTCTGGAGTTAATGCCAAGCAGTACAACATCCATTTCCAAATTTCTGGCAGAGTGAAGTTTGTCATGGAGCTCTTTTTCTCACAGATGGTGGCCAACTAACCCTTCTATACTGTGGAGTTGACAAAATCAAAAACAATGTACAGGCATGAAATTAAAAATATAAAATGGCGACAATTTACCAATCGCACCCTGCATATATTTTAAGAAATCACATGGTATGATCATATTTTGTTTTGCTTTCTATAAGGTTATCAATTTGCAATTAATTTATGAAGCAAACTGAGTACTTATATGACATGAAGTGGAAAGACTATATTGAATCCATTGCTAGGTCAGCTGCTAAGATGGTTGGTTCACTGTGTCATACGAGACAATTTTTCTTTCTAGAATCTATCTTACATATTTATAAGTCTACCATTCACTCATGCTTAGAATAGTGCTACCATATATGGTCCAGTTCCCTTGTTATTTACCTTGACCTTCTTGATAAAATCCAAAGAAGAATCTGCAATATTATTGGTCCTGATCTGGCAGCTCGGCTTCAGTCACATTGCCACTGCTGTTAGGTTGCCTCCCTTTGCCTTTTCTATAAGTACTTTCATGGTAATTGTTCGGATGAGCTCTTCCTTATGGTACCCAAACTTTTTAAATCTAAGTGCAACACTAGACTGACATCAACATCTCACCAATTTACATTTGAGCTTGCTAGATGTAGCCCTAAGTTCTATGCTAACAGTTTCTTTTCTCACACTTCTTACTTGTGTAACTCCTTTCTGGCTCCATGCTTTCCAGCCAACTTTAATCTGCAAAAATTTAGAAGCAATGTCAATCATTATCTACTTTCCTCCTGATTACTCTCTTCTCTTTCTGCTCATCATTAATGTTTCTCTTCCTAATTCTTCCAAACCCTGTAACCCCTTGTGTCTTAGTGGCTTTATTGCCTTGCATGGAGTGATAGCAATTAAAAAAAATTGGTATTCATGATCTGAAAGGCTTAATCAATAGTAATATGAAAAAAAGAAATTAAAAAAAATGATTATTTCTGATCAGTGTCTATTTTACAACTCCACCTACACCATCGTATCAAATTTCATTATGTATATTTCATTAGATAAATATTTAATAAACTTTTTGCATTATGAAGTCAAGCATTTATCAAAAAAATAATGGCCATTCTAATTTAGTTTTAAAAGTTTTGGTCAGAATTCTTAGAAGTGTCAAGAGTTATCTTTACCATCTCATAATTCTCTTTCAAAATGACCATCCTTTGGATACACATAGAAAGCAAAGAGCTGTCATAGAATTTATGTTTTGGGAAAGAGAAAGTACAACAAACATTCACAGGCGACTATTGGAAAAGCTGCACTTGATGTAAGCAGAGTAAAGAGATAGCTCAGTTGAGATAATGGCATATATTATTGGAGGGAAAGGAGAAAATATCCTTAGTGACAGGCAAGCTGGATCACTACTGCAAAATGCTGTGAAAGCCTTCAGGTAAAACATGGTAGTGTATTCTCTTGGGTTCTCAGTCTTGACAAACTCTATAAAGAATCAAAGGGTGATTAATGCCCAAGAGTCTTAGAGGCTGCACCCTCCATGAAAGCGGTGCTTGGAGAACAGAAGTTTTCCAGAAAGAAGAAGTAAAATATGGTGAAGAAAATAGCCAAAAATTCGCAAGTGTTTCTAATAATTGCTGGACTGATAAATAAGCTTTAATTACAAAATTGGACTCATTTGACTATTAATCATGAAATAAAATACTGCAGTACACTATAATCTACTGAGCACAAAACACTGAATTCAACAAGAAATCAGCTGTTTTTGCATATATATATATATATATATATATATATATATATATATATATATATATATATATATGTATATATGATAAAATATAGTTTTAAGGTATATTATAGTTATGGGTTGAAGTGCTCAATAGAGCAGATATAAATATAAAAGTAAACATTGAAGTCAACACAAAGAGGCAACATTCTGTTTCATGTTAAACACAATCATCAAGTCTGATGATTGTGTTCAGCATGAAATAGACTGTTGCCTTAATGTCCACTTTCACATATATATATATATATATATATATATATATATATATATATATATATATATATATATGTATGTATATGTATATTTATACACACACACACACACACATATATATATATATATATATATCACTTTGAAACTCCAGTTCTTGTCTGATTGCCAAAGTTAAGCAATTTCAAAGCATGTCACCAGCTAGATGGGGGAACACTTGGGAATATAAGATGCTGTAAACTTGGTTGTGTAACTGTTATAATGGATAATGACATGAAATGAGAAAGTATAGAACTCACTTACATGCAAATATCCTTGGGAAAGGTATAAATCTATTTCTTCTTTCACGCCTATGGGGAAATATTAGGATAGACTGGATCCTTTAGCCTTGGCAAACAGCTTGGGCAAAGGAAAACTTTGAATTCAAATCTGACTGGAAAGGGTTGGTAAAGGGTGGATGACATTCTGTTAGTAGCCAACAGGCCAAAATGCAGGTAGGTGATAGAAAACCACCCTACATCCATAATTAAACATATACCCTCATCAATAGAGAATAGAATCAGCATTAACTCCACTAATAAAGAAATATTCCAACAACACAGTAACTTTTATAACGCTACCCTAAAAAATAGTGGATACAAAAATGCTAACATCAATTATGGAAACAATTGTACTAACCGGAAAAAAAAAAACAGGAAAAGAAAAATCATTTGGTATACCCCTCCATTTAACCAAATGGTTAGTATTAAGCTAGGACAGAAATTCCTAGCTTTAATTGAAAAACACTTTCCTACTAAAAGTAGACTTAGTAAAATATTTAATAAAAACACCCTAAAATTAAGTTACAGCTGCAATGAAAATCTAGAAAGCATTATAAAAAAACACAATAATAAAATCCTGAACAAGCCCCCATTCCTGAATAGTATTAATAAAAACCCATGCTTAAATTAAACAAAAATAGTGAAAAATTATGTGATTGTAGAAACCCAGAAGACTGCCTATTAGAAAATAAATGCTGTGTTAAATCTGTGGTATACCAATGTACTATCTCATCCACTGAGAGTCCTAATACTAATATGATATACATTGGGTCTACGAAGAATGAATTTAAAGCCAGATGGAGGCAGCATAAGTGCTCTTTCAACAATATAAATAAAAGAAATCAGACATCTCTATCTAAATATTTTTGACATTTGAAGGAAATGAATAAAACACCAAAAGTTAAATAGAAAATTATAAACAAAACTAGAACTTGTAAAACTTGGGATGACCCATGCCCTTTATGCCTACATGAAAAACTACACATTATTAAGTTTCTAAATAATAAAAATCTATTAAACAATAGACATGAGTTAACGGTTTTTTGCCGACATCATCAAATTTTTGCATATAATAATTAGCATAAAAACATACAAACAATAAAATAATTTTTAAAATCCATAGTCCTAATAAATAGTTTAAATGCCCTACAAAAAAAGATAATCCTTTACGAAGTCGTCAAAAAACAAATGTTAGCGATTTACGACAGTTTTTATATACAGAAAACCCTTTCAGAAAAAAATAAAAAAATAAAATAAAAAAATAAATAAATCTCCATAGACACTTAACCAGACTAGGCATTGTCATCTTCTGCTTTAAATTTAGACACCCTAACCTTACCCTGACTTGACATCTGTGAATGTAACTGAGATATTGATACAAATTATTAACACCTTACGCCCCTTTTTCTTTAAACAATTGCTCTAGCCGTTACCATAGAAATTTTGATTTCAATAATGAATATATGCTTATAAAACACGTAAATTTCAGAAATAAGTTATTCCAAAAAAATTTTGCTTGAAGATGGAACAGAGCTTAGTACTTTAATTCAATTTAATTCAAATAATTATATTGAAGTTTTTGGCTCTTGTTTTGAAACCTGAGAACTCTTATGTAGCGTTTTGGAATCATAATTTTAAATAAATAATTATATATATATATATATATATATATATATATATATATATATATATATATATATTTAAAAATAATATGTTTATATATAATAAATAAAGAAATAGTAATATATTTATATATAATAAATCCAATAAAAAAGAATATATTTATATATAACAAATCCTATTGATTCAATCTATAAAGGCACAACAACTTAGAACTAGGCCACAAGACTTACCCACTTATATGATTTGATTATAATGAAGATTTGTGCTGAACCTGACGTATTTCTCAGAAGAACTTAAAACAGAGAAACAATGCACAATAAGTGACAAAAATCTACAAGCACCCCCACTAATATTTTATTGTCACAGAGTTTAAGCTTTCTAAAATAATGTCAAAGACTAAAGACAGTACATGACACTCCTTCATGATTTAAGTTCAGAGTTTCCCTTCTCTTAGACTGTCAAGAGAAACTAGCTAATTACTAGTCAATTACCAATTCAATTAGTCAAAAATTCTCTTAGACTGTCAAGAGAAATTACTCTGCCCTGTGAGTTAACCCACATTTGAAGATAGATAGATTCATACCTTTTCTAAAGGTGTTATTATGAAGCGAATGAAAAACAATCAAAAGGTATTTGAACTTGACTTAAAAATTCTATGATCTGTGTCAATAACTGTTATATTACTTGCACATCCATAGATAATATTAATATCTGAGTTCAAACAATAAATTAATGATCAAGGGGAAAATGTGACAATAATTTTTTGTTTTGTAAAACAGTATTTGTAAATTTAATGATATAAAGTTTTTGCATTGGTGCAATGTATAATAAAAAATATGGAATTTCATTTAAATAATATTCATTAAGTTAATCATAAAATATAATCACAAATATATATATATATATATATATATATATATATATATATATATATATATATATATATATATATACCACCATCCCAAATAAGACTCTTCACATCTATATATAATTTATATCATCATTTCTCTCTCACCAGAGCCCCCATATCAAATCTTTTCCTTTGGCAATAAGTCTAAATACCCACTACTATGGCCCTGTGCCAGATTGAGTTAACTTGAATCAATAATCACTGGCTACCAGGTAAATGGTTGTGTTGCTTGTATTTTCTTCTGAATACACAAAGTGTACCAGAGAAAGCAATTAAGAGCTAATAGAACAGCAACTGAAAAAGATAAAGGATTACTATTACCTACGTCCTATGGCCTACTTTTTCCATATGTACAAAAGATAGAAAACTAATTATGAATGTTAATGCAGTCATAAAAATATTAAAAAATGACAATGTTCAATATTAAAGAAATTTCAATTATTTCATATTTCCTATCATCTAAGGCATGATTTGTACCAAAAAATATCCTCCTAAAGTCATCTTCATGGTTGGGTTATCAGTGACAGTAACACTTAAATACCCATGTTTGACACACTTGTTCCTTGATGACCCCAAAATGAAATATAACTTATAAATAAATAAATGCTCTTCAGCTGGGTACAAAACTATGTCCCCCTTTGTAGGAGAAACCATCATTTGATCCAGTGTGCTTTAGAAATTTTCTTTATTAAGATTTCTCAAGTTAGTGTGCAGGCTGATAGACATAACATGTATCGTTTAAAATAAAAACAAGGTGTCTCTTTCAAATCCACTAAAAATAATGTTTGAATTAATAAAAATTCTGGATTAAATAAACCAATTAATTATATATATATATATATATATATATATATATATATATATATATATATATATTTGTGTGTGTGTGTATTTGTTTGTTAACTGCACAGTATAGTAGGGTCAGTTGGGAACCATCTATGATAAAAAGACCATCATAATGCAATTCACTCTGCTAGAAATTTGGAAATGGATGGTGTACTGCTTGGCATTCACACCAGAAGCTCTAATACAAGGATTTCAGTGTGTTTGGATGTCAATCTAAGGACAGTGCAGAGGATTTGGAAAGAATTGGAGGAGTCTAACGATGATTCTGAAGGTAGCTCAAAAAACTCACCCTGATTGTTCTGATAAGAAAGGAATTCCTGAATTTGTAGGTGAAGGTCTCAGACTCAACATGGAGGCCTACATAAAGTATCTTGAGGAGGTAGTGCTGCCCTGCTGGAAGATTCTATATCTGACAACAGGACTTTGCACAATGCTACACAAACAGGAGAACCTAGTTGTGGCTGTCAGACAATTTCTGCAGCCACATCACTCCTTACATCTGGCCACCTAACTTACCAGATTGCAGCCCCCTTGATTATTATGTTTGAGGCACAGTTGAGCATGACACCAACAAAACTCCTTGTAACTCCAAAGATAAACAGAAAGCAAAGATTATGGTAGCATTCACCAACTTAAACAAGGAGACCGTCCAGAAGAGTTGCAGGAGATTTCAAAGTCATCTGGAGGCTGTGGTTGAAGCCAATGGCAATTTTATTTTTATTGAATAAATTTACTTTTTAGTATTGGTGCAAAAATAATGTCGTTTTCTCACATATGTTACTATGTGAGAAAACGACATTATTTTTGCACCAACCTAATATTTCAAAATATTTTTTGTGTAATTTTGGTAAATATATCTATTAAAATGAGATGTCAGTGTTATTTTCATTTTTGCATAATTTAGCTGACAATTTGTTCATTGCACCCTGTAAAAGTGAACACTGGGGTCAACATCCAACAGTGACAGTCTGTTTCATGCTTAAATGCAGTGATCAGGCAATCTGTTTTAGTTTTTACAAATCAAAATAATGTTCATGTCTATAATGTATATGTGAAGAAAATGTTATACTAAGTATAGATGAATCATTATTTCAATATTATTAGTTTGTTTCCTTAAATATTACTCACCAATTTCTATGTTTGTGTTGCCACCATTTATTTATACATAGGTACACATATGCTGTTGTATATTCTATGCTATCGTACCAGATTTAAGCTATTAGTTAATAGGACACTTGGGAGTTTCTTTTGGTTTGATAGAGTTATCAGTTTAAGTTATTTGATTGTTGTGTTGTGTACAATGCTACACATAGCTTACTGAGGATGAAGAGGTCCTGTGGAGGAGAAATGTGTCACATCTTTTATCAAAATAGCACCCTGTGGGTAAAAAAAATGATAGAAAAGAGAGAAATACTTTGTACTTTTTTTGTTTATATTGATTTTGGACACCACCATCTAGTGATTGCTAGGGCTTCCCTACTTTATTAAAAGTGCTTTTATCATCTTTAAATGTATTTAAAGATAATGGAAGCACCTTTTATAAGAAACTATAGACCTACCCTTAACAATGCTTGCTTTGAAACCAGACAAAATGTACTGTCTGTGTTTTGAATGCTTTGAAAGGTGACCCAACATAGAATTAATATTGTTTTTAAACAAAACAGCAAAGAATACAAATGCAAAAAAGTACTAAAAATAAACACCTTCAAAATGGCCAAAAATATTAGCTGAAAGAACTTGGAACAAAAAAAATTACTAAATTCATTGTCCATCATACATTTTTACACATACATGTGTCTGGAGAAAGAGAAAGATTACAAATACAAAGAAAAAAAGAATGACATCTTCCCAAAAATCTGATCAAATCACCAAGTATTTTACTGTCTTTTTTGTATATTTTTGGATTGTTTCTTGTACCAATTGGTTTTCAAACATATTCTCATTAAAATTTAGTTTTATTAGGCTTTTGTTACTTCTACCCATTTTTTATTAGCCCAGAGCAGATGTCTTCCATCCCCACCACAGTGTTTTTTGGGGTTTTTTTTTCCATATTCCAGGCTTTTCAATTAATGAGGAGTTTTTTTGAGTTTTTTTGGCTGCAATGCATCCAATTAATTTACTTCTATACAGTATCCTCTTTACTATATAAAGTCACATTTCAGTAGTAATGCTACATTCATCTATTACATGATGAGCTTTTAATTCTAAGTTAGAAAACCTCACTTTCTTTGATCTTTTTTGTCTAATTTCAAACATCTACCATATATATGCCCAAGACTTTCCCAACATCAACATGCTTCTTCTGGGAGATTTGGACAGTATAATTCAAAATTCCAAGCTCCTTTCTGATTTCACATTGACTCATTCTTTGAAACATTTTAATACTTTTCATCTTTTCCAAACTCAATCTTTACATCTTGAAACTTAAATCAAGTATGCTAAAATACAAGTTGAAGGCTCCATACTTGTGGTCAAAGAGAAAGTCACTTACTGAGAAAAAGGGCATGTGTGTTCTGCACAATATGTCAAAAGATAAAATAAGCAAAATAGAAACAATTCAGTTGCAGGTGCTGCCATAAATGCATCTTGGATATGCTATATTGTGTGTCTTCTCCCCAAAAATTGTTCCATTGATAAAAGTACTTGGTGTTCTTGAATTTGGAAGTTGTCTATTTTTCTACCTTGTCCACCATTTACATGTTGGATTTCTGACCATTGGATTTTTGACATTTGACCTGCAATTTGTGATTTTAACATTTCTTTCTGCTCCTGGATCTTTGACATTGGACTTGTGATTTGTTTATTTTGTTTTGTAATTGAGCTGCCATATAAATTTCTGAACAATACTTTATATATTTCACAATTTTTCTTTTTATCATTTCACCACAAGTAAGGTTATGAAGCCACTAAGACATAAATTGTTATTGAAAAATATTAGAAAAAAACATTATTAATACCCCAATATTATACAACTGTTAACCAGAGCAGCCTCTCTAAGTGGTTACTGAAGACTGTGGGCCCTTTTCTACCAGTTGGTATGCAGCAACCAGAAAACTGCCAATTTTATAAACTCAAAATGAAAATTATTTAACATAAGAAATTATTCATATGTCTGTACATATATATATAATATATTTGTTTTATTTACTCATTAACAACATATTTAAAACATTTTTTAAAGTATTTAAAAATAAAGAACTCTTATATACATAAGAATAGGAATGTGGAAATAATATATATATATACATATATATATATATATATATATATATATATATATATATATATATATATATATAAGAAATATATATATCTTACATTAATAGCACTACTTCAAGTTTTTTATTTTATCTTTTATTTTAATTATTTATTTATTTTTCTAATTTTCTGTTTCTCACAAGATACTTTATTGTTGAGGTGGAAGATTATTATTGTTAAAATATTTAAATGAATTGTAGTTTAATTTTGAACTTGGATTTAGGCCCACATTAACATTTAAGATTGAATATAAGGTATGCTGATTTTGAAAACATAAGTAAACAAGAAGGGACATTGGAAAATCAAGGGGAGTAACTCTATTTTTTTATGTTTACTAATTAATACATAGCTTTGCTCTGTATAACTGCATTGAGCACTATTACGTTTACACCACATGCATAAATTTAATGATTATTTATTTTCTTGTCTGTGTATGCACATCAGCACATGCGTACTGCTTATATTTGTCCATTTCATTTATCCACTCAACAAACTATATATATATATATATATATATATATATATATATATATATATATATATATATATATATATATATATATTGTTTGTATCTCTCTTTCTTGGGGAATGAAAGCTTTGGAACAGTATGTAGGCAACCTTTAGAGAGAAATTCAGTTTTCAGTCTTATCATTTTCCATGCTAATTGCTGAACCTTTTCATTAGTAAACCCCATAGAGACCTTTTCAACCATAGGCTTTGGTATTAGCAATGAAGTTCCTGTTGCAACAGCTGGTATGTAACCTTAGTTTGTTGGTAGGTTTTGTAAACCAAGTAATGCTATTGGCAAAGCATCTAACCAATTTTGTTTTCTTGCCATTATAGCAGTTTTAATTGTCCTGGGTTGCCTTTTAATTGCTTCATTGAATTGTAGATGTTATGCTGTAGTACTTAGTCTGTGAAAGCCTATCAGTTTTAATAATTCACTGAAAAGTTCACTTTCAAACTGACTTCCTCTGTCTACAATAACATACAAAAGAAACTCTAAATAGGGATATCCATAAATTTAGAAAAGACATAGCCATTGTAGCCATAGTGTCTTGTATGGATGTAGCTTCAACCCATTGAGTAGCTCTGTGCATGCAAGTTAGGGTGTATCTTGCTGGTGATGACTATGTGCTGTTGTAATTGATGGTTGGTGGCAATGGCCCTACAATGTTAATATGAACAGTTTGAGGGTAGTAGGAAAGGAACTACTGCTGACTTTGTGTGGTGATTAACTTTACTTTGTTGGCAGTTGAGGCAGTTTTTAGCCTATAAATGTATGTTCTTATCCAAGTCAGAACAAAAGTAGCAGGAATTAATGTTTTACTGTGGGTGTAGGTCCTGGATGTGACATATCATGGGAGTTATCATAGATCTCTTTGTGCAATGCTTGTGAAATAAATGGTCTTGGGTAAGGTGTGAAAATTTCACATAATATAGTCTTGTTGCCAACAGTGCAGGCCATCAGTTTGTCTATGTTCTTTATTTTTGTGTCACATTCTTGCTGCTCGGTATGGGCTGGTAAGTCACAAAGGTCAACTGTTATTGCATTTTCTGGTCTTGTGAGGTAGTCTGCAACAATGTTTTCTTCCCTGTGAATGTACACGATATCTATCATATATTTAGTTATTAACAACAGGTTTCTCTGTTGTTTGCCTGATTTCATTGGTGTTGTTTTGTGGAAAGCTAATGCTAACAGTTTATGGTCAGTGAACAAGGTGACATGTCTGCCTTCAATTTGTGGTTTGAATTGTAACACTGCCAAGTAAGCTACTCGTCAAATGTGGAACATTTTGTTTCATTTTCAGATAGTTTTTTTTTTTTTAGAAGAACCCTAGAGGAACAGGTTTTCTGTTAATTATTTGATGTAATGCTGCTTTAACAGCATAATTGGAACTATCCAAAACCAAATGATAATCAGTTACATCTGAGTTGAGGTAAGGAAGTGCAGTCAGTTTGTTCAGGACATTTTTAAGGCTTCTTTTTCAGCATTATTTAGCTGTATGGTACAGTGATTCTTTATCAGCTCGGTGAGCAGTAGATGAATGCCTGTTGATCATGGAACAAGTTTCCTATAAAAGTTAACCATTCCCAGGAAATGCCAAAGTGACTTTGAATCAGTTGGTTGAAGGAATTCATTTATTTCCTGCTTCTTCTGATGTGGCTGTTAAGCCTTCTGGACTTCTTCCCTAATTTAGAAGACTGTTGAAATTCAGCACTGGGTATCTGTCAGGCATTATTAATACATTTAAATTCCTGTAGTCTCCACAGGCTTGTCACTGTCCTGATATGGATTTTGGAACCATGTGAAGGGGTTAAAAGCAGGGACAGTTATCTCACTTTAGCATAGGTGAGTGAACCATCACTTGTATCTATGGAATATCTGACTATTGCCAGATCCAGAATAGATGCCTTCATTCTTGGTGTAAGTAGAGTTGGCAGGTCTTGAAATAATGGTCATAAAATTTCTGGGAGGATGTCACTGTAGTTACTTGATATTTGGGGTACGAGTCACTCTACATGTTTACCCTGTAGGTAGTATTTGGTAGTCAAGTCCATTAGTCTTCTGTTTTCATGGTTCACTAATAGCCCATAATGTCACAGGAAGTTAGCACCCAAAAGTGTGTTGATAGTATCAGCCACCACTAGAATTCATCTATATGAGCAGTAAAATCCTGGAAATTGTATGTCAATAGATGCTTCTACATAGCATTGAATATCTTGTCCATTGTCTGAGAATAGGAGGACAGTTGTTGGGTTTAGGCATAGATTGTTAGTATTCTTTCTGGGTAGTACAAGTACTGAAGCACCTGTATCAATCAGGAACCAGAGTTGTTGTTGCAACCTCAAAAAGCAGTGAATCACTGCTTACAATGCAACCAACCCTAATAGTTTTCCGACCCAGAGTCTTCATTTGACATGGGTCCTCTGGCTGGTGATATCAACCTGGAATTCGGATGTATTTTAAAAGCCAATTTATTTGGCCCTGGTTTGCATGTATTGGATTTTTTTCAAAAATAGTGATGTCCAATGTATACTTGGGGTCTCTGGTTTTCATAAAATGGACAAACATACATGTTTCAGTTTTGGTGTTTGTTGTCCAACAGGTTTATCTTCTGTAGTGTTCAGCATAAGTGGTGTTTTGGACCATATCTGTGCTCATAAATGGAATCAATTCATTGGCTAAGGTACCAAGCTTGCCCAATGTCAAATTTCTAATAGCAGCTATGACTGATGTTATTGCTGGAGGCTCAGCTTGTGTGAAACAGAGCTTGACCAAGTCTTCTCTCACTCTTACTTTATAGGCGGTTGCCATTAATTCTCTCAGGTAGTAGAATGGCTGGCCTATCATCCTCGTGTCATTTATTAATTTTTCAACCCACCCCCAGTTTGGTTCTTTGTAATTTTTGATGACAGTTTCTTTCAGGTCCTCATAATTTTTTGTTAATGCATGGATTTTCATTATAAGTTCAGGTGGCAAGGCTGAAAACAATTTTGTTTCTGTCTTCATTATTTTTCCTAATCAGGACAGTGCATCAATAATAGCGAACCAACCAGCAGCGGCCATTTCCATAAATTCTGACATTGCAGCTGTGTCCATTTCATCCATTTTGTGGCATTTCACTTTTATTTTGTTGTTGCTTTAGATTTTTTTTTCTTTTTTTTTTTTTTTTTGCACAAGTAGTCACTCAAGTTATGCTTTCCATTGTTGAATTGTGTTAGAGTAACTCATTTCATGTAGAAACGTTGGGAGCATTTAATCCTTTTTTTTTAACAGGTAAAATATTGAATTACTGGAATGTTGCATTTCCAGCCATAGCCTGTTATGAAGCGTTAAATAGCAGTAGTTGTAATGTCTGTATTTTTTTCTTTTTTTTTTTTTTGCACATGTTGAATATTATGATTAAATTTGCTGATTCTTTGTTGTTCTATTTTTCATTGTAGTTACTATATCATTAACTTTTAAACATTGAGGTTACCAATTGTGGGTGTTAACAAGGTTATAGGTTATGTGTATATTTCTTAGGTGAAGGGGCTCTATACAAATGAAGAAGATAGAAAAAGCATACAAAAAACTTGCGTTTCTGCTACAGATATTTATTTCTTTTATGTTGACTATTTTGAAACAAACTTAAATTTTTCTTTTTGGTTCAGAAATAATTTATGGAAAGAACAAATAAAGATGGTTAAGCTCAAGTCAGCCTCATGCTGAAAACGTGTCCAATAATCTTGTTGGAAAGTAGAAAGAGAAAGATTTTGTCCTTTCCAGAAGTGGGTCCATAAAATCACACATGTGACCAGAAATATTTTCCAGTTTCTTTATAACTTGCATCATGGGAAAATTAATTAATTTATTTTTTATTCTTTATTATTATTTTATTTATTTGTTTTATTTAATTTTCCCACAAAAGATGATTGCTTTTAAGCATGAAGCAGACTGTCAATGCTGGATGTTGACTTCAATGTCCACTTTTATATTTACATACTATCTAACTATTCCTGATATTGAGCACTTTAACTCATAAATATAGGATACCTTAAAACTATGTTTTTAGCATTTTACATATATATATATATATATATATATATATATATATATATATATACATACTAGATATCGGCTAGTGTGTATAAATATTATAAAATTAATGAATTTGCTATGTAAGTTTTCATATTTCAGTATTTTGCATATAGTACTTGACGTAATGCATTTCCATGATTGTCCACACCTTAGTGTCCATTGAAGATAATAGCGTTTAGAATGAATTAATCAACCATCCAATAAGGTCTCTCTATGCATCAATCTGTCTGCACATCCACCAAGCAACATTCAAAAAATATTCATACCCTTAATCAGTCAATCATGTATATACAATGTAAATATATGAAGATTTGGCAAAGTTATATGAATTAATGATTAACACGTCATGGATTACAATCATCAACAAAAAGATGAAAGAAGAGAAGAAAAAAGTAGAAAATGACATCATAAAATCTGGAAGATGTTTGAAATACGATTTTGTATAAAGAAGTAGTAGGCATGGTGGATAGCGGCTCCAATTGAGGAATCAGGGTTCAAATTCCAGTCAAATCCATTACATTCCCTTATGTGCTAATAACCTTGGGAATGGTATGAATCCTCTTCTTTTCCCCCTACCTATGGGTAAATAGCAGGAAAGACCAAGTTCTATAGCCTTTGATAGCAACTGGTCTACCGCAGAAAGAAATGGCAACTTACTGCAGGAAAAAAAAAATCTGCCTTATCAGTTATGTATCAAACGATACATGATTGCCTAAGCATGTATTACACATGGCCCATAACTGACTGATGAATAATAGTTTTAACTGGTTTTAACATGTATTTATTGCTAGGGAAATATAAGAAATTTTAAACATGAAATATTATAAACTATTTGGAATTAAAACAGTCTTTCTCCCATATAATATTTTTCCCATTTTCTCCTAATTAATGTTATGATGTAAGCAAAGATTCTTGTAACCTAAACTCCATGCAATTTCATCATATCCTTCTCACAGCTTATTTTAAAAAATAGTATTGTTACACCATTTCAAAATGTTACTAAACTCACCAATTGTCTTTACCTACTCTGATAATGACCTAAAAAATTTGAATTGTATTTTTCTTCTGAATTGAATGATGGACTTTCTTCCTTTTCTGTGAAGTATGATGTGTAACTTGGAAGAGTTTATCATTAAAATTAATCAACATGAAATGACTGTTGTTTTTAATCTTGCCCTAAGGCTCATAATTATGAATTGCTCACTGATACATTTTCTTTCAGAATAAGAGATTAATTTCTTTAAAAATTTTTGAATTGTGGATTTGTGTCAAGCTCTTTGTAATTATTTATTGTACAAAAGTACAAATGTGGCACAAGGCAAAAATTGGGGAAAGGGGGCAAGGATGGTCATCTTCTGTCTTAACTTTAAACTTAGCTAGCCGCAATCACTGACCCAAACATACAAACAATGTTCCTTTCACCAAAACAACGCATCCATTACATACCATTCTTACTACATCCACCAAAATTCCTCAGAGACTCTATGAAGTTCTAACTAGTCCCCATATATACAAATCTGTCAAGCTCTTTGTAATAAATGTTTATTTCTGTATTGTGAATTCACTCTTCATCTAGTGCTCAGCTCTGTTGGTCTTATCATGTTTAGTGTAGTAAAGTACTATTACAGACAGAAACAGACATGATAAATTAAGGGTTATTCATTATGAGTTGGTTATTAGGAGCTGTTCTTGTAAATGATTACTTGTTAGTATGGAGTGAGACTCTTACTTGGTGTTATACTAAACTTTGTAAGCATAACTGTTTTATTTTGTCATAAATTTCTTTTTTATTCAACTAGATAATCTCCCTTTACAGACCCTTTAAAATTGTGTCTCTTATTTTATTACTGTATGGTATTTTTGTGGATATACAGTGAGCCCCCCACCTATTCACTTTTCAGCATTCGCAGCTTCACACATTCACAGATTTATCTTTAGGACATATGTACTTGTTACTCATGGAAACCCTGAATATTCACGTGTTTTTCTGAGGAGTACATGTACAAATTATTCACTCTCTCGATTTGCATATTTTTTCAATAGAACATATTTAAAATATTCTTGTATTATTTTCCTGTTATTTAAGTGACTTAAAAGTAAAACATATAACAGTTCATTTTTATGTTAAAAATTGGCAGAATTGTACATCTTCATTGTAAAAAAAACAAAAGCAAAAACATGCATAGAACTTGGTCTTTGTACTTAGGGGCTGCAGTTTTAAAAGTGGCTTATGCTAAGTCTGGGGGCATCATCACTGTTCTGTTTTTAGAAAATGTTTTAAACTTTACATTTTATATTTTCTTACAGTTACACATATTTTATACAGTATTTTCAATGGTTGTGTATCAATCTATGCATAATTAAAAACAGTTATTGTACATATGAAAGAAAATTTATGCTAAGAAGAGTATATTCACCAATACTATTTTTCAAAAATATTTTAAAAAGGTTCTGAAATGTTTAGGGTGAAAGTTTAAGGCATATGGGTTTTAACAATCAAAATTGGTACTTATAAGCACTTTTAAGGTGGAATTACAAGTATTCGCAGATTCTAACTATTCACATCCAGTTCTGGTCCCTAAACCCCACAAATTGTTTAAATATATATCTTTGTTTATTTACAATTAAATTTTCACTTTTCTACATAATAAATGCAAATGTCATTGTGTCATTGTGTCATTTAATTAAAGGAATATAACTTTCTAACTTTTCATTTTACAAAATTTTGGATTCCCAAATTTTCATTACTCTGATTTTCAGCAATATTTTTATGTGATTTTTGCAACATATTCTTTGCATGATAACAATTTTTATAACTTGGAAATAAATTTGGGAATAATCAAAATGAATTGTGAAATCCATCAAAAGTCACCCATGAAATAAAAATAATTGTTTATGCAGAAAGTAAGGACCTACGTACATCAAATTATCTTTAAATTAAATGACGGCAGAATTATCATTGAACTTTTAAAAAGTAAGCTTAATTATTAATGCAATATTGAAATGCAGCAATTAGTTTTGTGTTCCTCTGTACTTTTCTGTTGCCTATTGCATACGGCAGCAATATACTTTGCAAAAAATCTTCGCCAACAGGGGACCAGATTGCAATCAAAAGAGCCAAGGTTGCAGTGAGGAAAAGAAAGTTCTGTGCAAATGAAAACCCAGATCAAACAGCAGCCAGGACAGCCTCCAATGCTAAGAATATACAAAAACTTAGAAACTCTTGAAGAAACCAAGAGCCCAATCAAGAGCTCTCCACAAGAGCTAGCTTAAATACCACCCAATGGTGCAGCTTATAAACTAATTGTAAATAAACATGAATGCAGAAAAACGTTTATTATAATAAAACATGTCAAATTGAAAAAAATCTTACTATTTATTTTATGTACTTATTTTCTCTGTTGTATCTTATTCATGTTCAATTCTTCTTCTTCCATGTGTTGTGTCCCTTCAGGATGTGTGCAGTTATAGATCTTCACAACTCCTTAACCTTTTGTAGCATTCAGCAACATTTTTCTCTCCTTCTGCCATCTCTTCAGGCAAGATGGTTAAGTAGATGGCCTGCTGTCTCCCTTGTCCATTTTGTCTTTCATATGTTCAGTTAGTGTCAAATTCACTGAGCTCTCCTTCCTGATTATATATCCAAGAAATTTCACCTATCTCTTTCTGAATCTGAGAATGCATCATTTTGTTTCCATTTTCTTTAAGATGTCTATTTTTATGTGACTTTCTGTAGAACCTCTTCACTCTTGCTTCTCAGTCTCCTCTTTATCATTGTTCTAATTAAATTTTCCTAACTTGTGTATAATAACCTATATTTGTTGCTTTGAAAACATGTCAAGATGGAAGCTGAATATTATTGCATTCAGTTTTTTTTTTCTTTGTTTTTTTTTCAGGGATTTTAATTTCTTTGTTAAAATTCAATTTCTTAAATTTTGTAAATATTTTTCATTAGTTAATCTTTTTTTAATTAATTTATTAAATTTGAGTGTTTTATTTTTATCTTTTTTTCATTTCAGCATTATTATATGCTACCATTTTCAGTAATGTAACTGCCATTTTCCAGCAGTTTTATGCTAATACAGCAAGATACCATGAGATGCTTAACAGTGTTCGAGAGTTTATGAAAATTCATGACATTCCAGAAAGTCTTAGTGAACGAGTTATGGATTATATTGTCTCATCTTGGGCAATTAGCAAAGGAATAGATGCAACAAAGGTATTGTATTCTTATCTAAATCTTCTAAAGTTTCATTTAAATATCTTCTTTTTACTTTAATTTACAATTGTTCTTTCAGACATTTTCAATTCCAAAATTTTTCTCTGTTGTAATAGGGAGTACAGAAACAAGATATTGATACTCACTCTTTCCAAGCACCTTAATATTGGTATAAGAAAGTTCCTGGAATTTACTTGTACCATTCAACCAAAATACACATGCCACCAACAGTCATTGGTACCTGTTGAGTCAGTCTATCAAATAAATTTTGTTCTTTTTACTCATTTTCATTTAATATACAAGTTTTTGTAATGTAGTTTTAAAATTACTGTTGTTTTTATGACAGATGATAAATTCCAGGAATTTGCATCAAATTTTGCATGATGCTGCTACTGAAATCCTCAAAATGTTTCATCAGCTTTTTGGTTGAACAAAGGTTTTTGAATGACACACATGTTTCAATTCCAGTCAACAGCAGGTTCAAGAAAATGAACATTCAGGATGACCAACACAATATGGAAAACAATTCCTAAATATATTCATGAGGATGATTACTAAACAATCCATTAGTTCTACAACATGATTTGAATCAGTTAAAGAATCAGTCAGAGATCAGAGTTTGAGAACTTCCTGATACCAACATATTTATACATACTTTTCTGATACCACAAACATATATATATATAATTGCATACACCTGGTCAGGCACATTTGTGTTTGTTCAATATCCATAGAGCCCACCTGTGGTTTATACTGCAACTATGCTGAGCAAATCTTAGTTACAGTTTCTGGTATGATCAACATTTTTTGAAGATTTCCAATCACTCAAACACTCAGTCATGATAACTTGATGATAACCAACAATGGCTTCCAAACAGTTTCATCTACTCACTTTTACACACAAGACTTGGGTTAATCCATAGATTAGTTTTCAGGAACTTTCCAACAGTGGCACATGGTGGGATTTCCCCCTCAGGCTGATAACAGTTACCTTCTTACAAAATTGCCCATAGCAATGTTCAAGCCTGAGCCTCATGGTCAAAGAGCAAATATTCTAAGCGTTCAGCCATAGACCTATATATATATATATATATATATATATATATATATATATATATATATATATATATATATATATATATACATACATGAATGCAGATCAAATACAGATTGGAATCCAACAGAATTATAGGATAAATAACAACAATCTAACATATTTCACTTTTATTCTCTAAAGAAGCTTTAATGTGAAACATGTTAGATTGATGTTTCTTATTTGTTCTTTATATTATCATACATAGATACATGCACTATTCAAATTCTGAAGTGACTCCAGCTCCTACACCCTAAAATTAAAAAAAAAGTTGCTGCTCCAGCTCCAGCTACTTTTCCCATTACATCAATATGTTTTAATATTAAATCAACAAATTCTCAAATGTATTTTCACCTAATCTCTATACAGTTTAATGTTCTCCATTTAATCACAGCCATCTGCCTTTAAATGTATTTTCTTTAATCTTATTTTTGCTAAAAATGTGTAGAATAATTGTTCAAGAGGGTATAACATTTTTTGAGATTTAATTTAGATAAAATAATATTTTCATACATGCAGAAAATAAATGATTTTTTGAGTCACTTAAAGTGCATAATTTTTTTACATTTAGTTATGTTAACAAAAATCATAATGTATTTATTTTTAATTGTTGCAAGTTGTATGCCATGTATGTGAAATAATGGTCATTACAAGATGGAAAAGTGAATCATTGAGTTTGGGGTAAGAACATTGTTTGGTGCTTATTAACAGAAAACTGTTTAAGTCTATATTTCTCACTACCCCCACATAAACTGAATGCATTTTGAACAGATTTGACACTTCTGTGATTTTTTTTAAGTTCCATCAAAAGCAAAAAAAATGTAAAAACTTCTTACAGTTTAAAATAAGATGTGGCTGATTTTTAAGTACATTAAGAAAGAAAAATCATTTTCAAATTTTGAACTTTGTGCAAATTAAGCTTACATTTCACTTAAAAGAGTAGATATAGAAAATATTGTCCAAAATCTAAAGTTTTCAGACATTACAGAGGTCAGTTGGTTTGAAATTTAAAACAGATTTGTTTTGGATTTGAAATTGATTTTAGGGGCAAAATTTAATTTGGATTGGGGCATTTCTAACTGAAAGAAGTAGGGAAATATTTTTTCATTACTAATTTAATTTTTGTTGTTAAAATTAAAAATAAATGTTTGGCCAGAAAATATTTATTCAGATTTGAAGGAGAAAAACAATTCCTAATGGTAAATGGGAGAAAAAGTAACAGTCTGCAGTTCAGTTATCAATGACATGAACACAATTCAAATTTGACATTTGTAAATAAAAACAAGGGAAAGGTACTACTTAAAATAGTTAGAAATCATTTTAAGACTATTTTTTGGAGCCCCCATTAAAATGAAAAATATCAATAATTTTCAATTCTGACAATTTTGTTGATTCTAGAAAAGCTTAAAGAAGTTAAATATTAGTTATGAAAAACCATTTTATCATAGTCTTGTTTAGAATTGCCAAGTAATTACTAAATAACATCTGAAAATTCCTCTGAGTTTTTACTGATAAGAAATTTTAAAATTCTCCATAAATTGAAAATTTAGATAATTAATTTAAAACAGAAATAAAAGCACTTACTTTTGTTAAATACAGCTCTAAAACAAAGGCTATAAATTTGAAAATAAAAGAAAATATTGCCAATCTGGAAAATGTTTTGGATATTTATAAAATTATATAGTAAATACTATAGAAAAACCCTTAAAAATAATTCCATTAATTAATTATGAAATAAGTTCTGAAAACTCAACTATATGAAACTTATAGGATTTTTACAATTAATGTATTTTCAGTGCAAAATAGCCTAAAATATTCTCTTGTAAATTAAACCTGTTTCCTGCTTGAAATGAAAGATCTGAAATTAATATAAATAATTTCTATATTAAAAATATAAAGACTGTTCAGTCATACTAATGACTACCTTTGACAAATGACAATAAACTGGAGGACACAATTTTGGGCATTCTTATGCATTTTAATATATACTGCTTTTTTCTTTCCCTTTTTCTTACTATTTTACAGGGTCCTAATAAATGGTATGATTATTTTAATATCAGTTTTTAAATCAACTTCACTTCAATTATTTTTAACAATTGTGAAGTCATGAACAAAAATCTCAAGGCAAAAGCAAACTTTTGGGAAGCAAAATAAATGGAAAATTTAGGGAATTTACATTTCTTGAAGGAAGAAAATCAGCATTGAGTGGTTGTGGTGTTGACCCTGCACTTGGTTGGGGAAAAAATGCTTTGTTCAGTTGAGTAGTGAGACTCCAGACATTTGAAAGACTTCATAGATAACCATTTTTATTGCTTGAAAAATGATGTTATTACTCTCTTATAGTATCTCCAAATATTTTGGAAAGGTTTTAAACTCATAGAAAAAGTGTCATGTTAATTTTAACATCACATTAATCTTATCACAGGTATTTAGAACCACAAACAAATAATTAAACTAAAAAAGTGATATTTTAGAAACATGTATTAAATTGCATTATTAAACAGTTACATGTTTTAACATTGAACCCAAATACAAACTAAAATGTCTACTTCCAAAAGTAAATATTTTAAAAGTAAATAATTTTATTAGACTTCTGACTCTTTTTGGGAAATTCTGAGAGGCCCTAATTAATACTGAACTGGTTCATCATCTCTCATCTCAGGTCCCCTTTTTTCTCAGACAAGCAATATGGCTTTCTCTAGGTCAACTGCTGATTTACTAATGTCAACTGTGGAAAGAGCCTATCATGCTCTATAGATAAAAACAATGAAGCCTGAGCTGTAACTTTGGACATCTCAAAAGACTTTGAAAGGGTCTGGTAGTCAGGTCTTTTCCACAAGCTGAAAAGCTATGGTATCTCTGGATACATTTTTGAGCTGATCCATTCGTTCCTATCAAATCCTGAAATGAAAGTTGTTCTGACTGCCACTCATCTACATCCTTTCATACTGATGTGGGTGTCCCCCAGGCCTCCATTCTTGATCCTACACTGTTTTTAATCTTCATTAATGACCCTTCCTGATAACATCAGCTCTCAACTTGACATCTACAGTGATGACACTACCATTTACTCCAGCCTTGATACTAACGCTGATCAGTCCAACAAGGTTAAAATGGCAGCTGATGTACAAAACTACTTCAAGACCATTGTTAACTGGGGTTAAAAAATGGCTTGTCAATTTGAATGCCTCCAAAACTTAACCATTAATCATCTGAGAGACCTCTCTTCTCAGCATGGCTGATGCTATCCTTCAAGAAAGTGACGTTGCACCTTCTTGTACTAAGGTTCTCAGCTGACACAAGGTGGGAAGACTACTTTGAATCCATCACCAGATCTGCTGCTAAGAAAGTTGGTGTTGAGCAAGACAATTTTTCTCTCTGGAATCTATCTTGCATGTCTATTAGTCTACCATTCATCCATGCTTAGAATATTGCTGTCATATATGGTCTGGTGCCCTTGCTATTTTCCTGGAGCTCTTTGGTAAGAACCAAAGAAGAATCAGTAATATCTGGTGGTTCAGCCCATCACTATAAAGTTACCTCTCTTTACCATTTTTATAAATACTCCCATGGTAATTGTTCAGATGAGCTCTTTGCTATGGTACTAAGACTGTATGAATTTAAGTGCATCACTAGACTGGCGGCAAGATCTCATCAATTTACAGATGAGCTTGCTAGATATGACCATAAATTTTAAGCTACAGTTTGTAGCCATAACAGTTTCTTCTTTTGCACTTCTCACTTGTGGAACTCACTCCCGACTCCATGCTTTCCAACCAACTTTAATCTGCAAAAATTTAAATGCAATGTCAATCACTGTCTACTGTTCTCCTGATTGCTCTTTTCTTTTTCCTCATTACTAATCTTTCTGTTCATAATTCCTCCACACCCTCTAACCACTTGCATACTAGTGGCTGTACTGCTACTGCCTTGCTTGGGGTGATACTGATTAAAAAAGGTGAGGCAGAATGATTGAAAGACAATCAAAGATTTAGAAAAGATATCATTGCAGATTATTCTCTAGATTCTAGCAATAATCTCTAGATAAGTAGCAAAAGCCCCAGAATAGATGTGGTAGTAAAATTCAATGCATGGAAGAATGGTAAACTTATAAATGTGTAAGAATGATTCTAACAAGAAAAATTGTCTTGCAAGACACAGTGAACCAACTTTCCTAGCAGCAGACTGAGCAATTAATTCAATATAATCTTTTCACTTTCTGCCAGGGGAAAATATTAGGCTGAGAAGACACAATGAGTCACTCTCCTGGAAGTTAGATAGATAAATATGAATGGGCAATAGATAGATAGATAGATAGATAGATAGATAGATTATCTATCTCAGGTGGGTAGGGAAAATAGATAGATAGATAGATAGATAGATAGATAGATATAAATTGACTATAGATAGATGGATAGATAGATAGATATTTTTCATTAAAGGAACTATACTTTTAAAAATCTCTATCTATAAAATGCAGAATGTGTGTGTGTGTGTGTGTGTATGTGTGTGTGTGTGTTTGTAATCAATGCATGGCCGTAATTTTCGATGGATTTGCACCAAAATTTACATGCACATGCTCCAAGTTAGTGAGAAGGCCAAGACCAACTTTGCATTTCCCAACTCCCATCAATAGTGGAAATAATCGATTTTTCATGCTTCTACGGCAGTTTTCATGTAGTTTGCGGCCATTTTCCACTGGCCAGAGTGAGAGCCTATAGCTGGCTGCCACGAATAGGCAGGAAGATTCTATTGGCCAGCATGAGAGCCAACAGCTGACTGACATGAATGTTAACTAGCATGCAAAAAAATCAATAGCTGCATTCATCACAAGTGGGAAAAATTTAAATCTGCATGGCACTTTACTCCAATTTGCTCATTCACTTGCTTAAACTCAACATTGATTCTGACTCCACAGAACTGGGTTGGATGTGAAAAAGTATTTGTTGTTAACATTCTTTTTTCATTCAGTTCTTCTAGTTACAAGTCCTTTTTTTAAAGCTGATTGTTTTGTCTTCATTTTGTTTAGTTCTTTTTTCGTAACAGATTTAATGTTTAGTATAGAGCTTAGAAAAAATTCACAGTGTGAGATAAGCAAGAATTAAGGCATGTAGCACATCAGCACAGCAAAGGGCACTCCTTTAAAGGCAAGGAAGGGCAAAAATATTTTAAGTCAAGTGATAGCAATTGCTGTATGAGTCGTATGATTTTTTGAATCAAGCATGGGCAATGCCGGGCCATGCTACTAGTACTAATATATTTCTGTGTTTGTGTGTGTGTATTTTATAAATGCATATACTTTTTAAGTGTATGTGTATATTTTATATATAGATATGTTTTATATATAGATATACTTAATATATAGATATATTTAATATGTAGATATATTTTATATATAGATATAGAAGGTGGTGCTGAAAATCTCTTGTCCTGATCTACTTCCCAAATGACCAGAAATCAGAATTATTTTTTTTATTTCTTCTTGGTCTGTTTAAGAACTTTTCAGCACTCTTTCCTATACCTGCATCCATATATGTGTATATGTTTGCATATATGTATGTGCATGCGTGTATGTGTATGCGATTAACATGAAGCCTAGCTAGCAAACCAGATGCCAACATAAACAATAAATTAAAATAAAGGTAAGTAGATACTGATCAACATTTCTTATTGATTAATAACTTCTATGACACTTTTGTTCAGGTGTAGCTATTTTTAGACCACCATTTACTTTGATTACCTGCTTTGCTAATAGATTTAATATTTATATCTTCTTTTTCCTTTGTCTCCCAGGGACATGTGTGGGAAGGAAAATAAGACCCCACCCCTTGGACATCCATTTCCATCTCAATAGACCCCAGCATTCATGCTCATATGATGATTTCTCTCTATACCGGATTCTGAAATTTGATGAACATGAATGACCAATCATATTCTTTGTTGTTTTTTATTTTTATGCCTATGTATATATGTATGTATGTATGTGTGTGTATATATATATATATATATATATATATATATATATACTTTGATATTTTAGAAAAATCTATGACAAAGTGAAAAAATGTTTTGTGTGATGTTTTTCATCATTCAGGGCTTTGTTGGACTAAAGTGATCTTTGCTTTGATACAATTACACATGTGAATGAAGAAGAGGGAACACTAAGAATTTTAAATTTAAATTTAATTTATTTTTTAAATATATGTTTTAGGCATATAGTCTAACTGATTTCATTTAGTTTCTTTTTCTTTTTGTTTATGTTTATATCACCTTTGTTATTAAGTATCCCACATTGTAATTATGGAAGATCTGCCAAGAGAGGTGAAATGTTGCAAGAACCTGGATATAAACTTACTATGGATGATCTAGTGATTAAAGCACTTTCTATACATGGAAAGGTACATACATACATACATACATACATACATAGCTGCCATTACATTATTGAGTTTGACCATCACAAGATATCACTGTATGACCTACTTGTGCTTTGAACTAATGTAGTGTCTTTTTAAACTGGACAAACTTTAAAAATTTATATCACAAAATTAGATGACATGAGAAACATATATTTTGTTATTATTATGTTATTTTTGTGACTGCATGTTTTTTTTCAGTTGATTTGCAAGTTTTTCCATACAAGTGACATGAATTCTTAGTGCTTGATGTCATTTTGTAATGATCATTGCTCTGGAACAATGACTTCATATATGACTTAATTTTCCTGCTTTACTCAAGTAAAACGTACTACAAACATGCATTCATACATACATGCATATATATATATATTCATGCATATGCAAATATGTGTGTGAATGCATTTATATTTATAAGGATATACATGTGTACATGAAAGTATGTATCTGAATATATGCATTTATCAATATAATAATAAAGATAATTTACACCCAACAAATCATGTCAACCACAAAATTATTGGATCCTAATTCATCCAAGACAAGCATATTTTTGCAAACAAAATCCTCAATATAAAAGAGCCACAAAAGTTAATAAATAAGACTTCAAATAACTTATCTTCCAACTTGAAGTTTCACAGAGACACACATCAGCTCATTAGGACAAGATAAATCTGTTAAATTCTTTAAAAAATATCATATTTCTTATTTATTTTGATTATTTATTTAAATATATGCCTTTATCTATAATATGAATTCTTGTTGCCTAAATATACTTTATATACTGACAGTCACCATGAATGCCCCTTAAATGGGAATTGTCTGCAAAGGAATATAATCTACCAGCCTACTGTAAAAACAAAAATTAATGAAGAAAAATATACATAAGAGTAACTGAAGGGCCTTTGGAAAAGAGAAACTATGCACACAAAACATTTTTAACAAAAGTAAATATGTGCACAGCAGAACACTCTCTAAACATATATGTGTACTTTAAAGCCCAAATCAAAATATACCATAGCAAATAAGGAAAACAGCACTAGCCTTCAACAATCAAAACATCAAAACAAATATTTACTGTGTTACTTAAGAATAAAAAAACTCATATCTTTTAAAACATTAGTAAGAAAAATGCAAATACTGTATATATATATATATGTGTGTATAAGCCTACTTCATGTATAGTGTGACCCCTGAATACTTTGTAAAAAACTTCATTTTTTTTATTTAGCTCATGTATAATGTGACCTCAGCTTCTGACCAATACTAGTAGGTGTACTATAATCAAATATTGCAGTATCAAGCATCATCCTGGAGATATTTTATAGCAAATGAATGATCTTCATTCTTTTTTGTACAAAGCTACGCCAAAATAGTGAGAAAAACCACTTACAGTAAAATATCTCCTACAAAGATTTAGATACCATACTTTTGTTTTCACTCATGACTGACTATGATAGTTCATTTACCCTGAGCCTGACTCCAATGTAGTCTAAGTTTCTTCTTTGTCATTACATGAAATGCAAAACATCATCTGCTATGTATGCCACTTAAAATCAACTTAAAATCATGTATAAATGAAGAATAGATTTTTTCCTATCACATATTTTTTTATCTTAATTTTGCAAGTGTTTACATCACTGATGTATTTCCTTTCCAATGACAACTTATTTGTCAGTAAATATAAAGTATATAAATAAATATAAATAAACTGATGAGGACAAAATAAGGATTACAACTGAAATATATACCAGGGGGGTATGATGGGTAAATTGTTGTTATTTTATGTCTTTAAATTTTGCGCATGCATATTTTTTATTTTGTTTAGTAGGGTAATTAGCACTATCTGTAAGAAAAAGAACACCTCTACCAGAAATTTGGAAGCAGCAAAAAGAACACCTCTACCAGAAATTTGGAAGCAGCATGCTCTACTGCTTGGCATTTGTGCCACGATCTCCAATGCAAACATTTCAAAGTGTTTGAGTGTCAATGGTGCAGAGGACTTGAAAAGAATTGGATGAGTCTGATGGTGATTACTAAGGTACAACAGCTTGTAAAACACACTCTGATCAATCTGATAAGAAAAGAACTCCCGAATTTGTTAGTGAGGGCTTCTCATTCAATATGGAGATCTACATCATGCATACTTGAGAAAGCAGTGCTGCTCTGGGTCAAGAGGGTGGCTGCTGGAAGACTATGTCTAGCAACAGGACTCTGCACCATGCCATACAAGCAGAGGAACCCAGTCATAACTGTCAGACAATTTCTGCGACCACATCACCCCTTACATCTGGTCATGTAACTTGATTATTATGTGTGAGGTGCAGTTGAGCAAGAGACCAACAAACATCTTTGTAACACCAAAGATGAACTCAAGGCATGGATTATGGCAGCATTCATCAACTTAAACAAGGAGACCATCCAGAAGAAATGCAGATTTCAAAGTTGTTTGGAGTCCCTGGTTGAAGTCACTGGTGATTTTATTGAATAAATTTACTCTTTAGTATTTCAAGATATTTTTGTGTAATTTTGGTAAATATATCTGTTAAAATGAGATGTCAGTGCTGTTTTCATTTTTGCATCAATTTGATGACAATTTATCCATTGCAACTTGTATAGTATAGATATTTATCAAACAAAAGGACTGTTGAGAATAGCAATACCTCAGTGATGTAAACATGTGCAAACAAAGATGGATGCAAATTGGTGAAAGGAAAAGCCATTAGTAATTTTTCATGTAGCAACAGAAAGAAAGAATTTAGGCTACAAAAGCTAAAGATGCTTACCTGTAATGTTAAGGTTAGCAGAGGTACTGTAAGAATCTAAGATTTCCACCTAGGTTATGCTCATTGAAAATGCATGAATTTTAACCTCTTAAAAAATTATCTGTGTATAGTGTGACCTCTTATTTTTTGTGTAAAAAACTTATAAAAACTCATACTATACTCAAGTTTATAGGGTATATATTTTATATACAAAACAAATCATATATTTATTTTTTGTTTGTTTTGCTTAAAGTATACTACACAATTTGTGCAGTATATAACACATATATTTAAGAAATATATATATATATATATATATATATATATATATATATTATAACTAACATAATATAATTTAAATAAAACAAACAAGATAATTACCTCCATAACCAAAAAATAAATTAATTATTGAAATAAATAATAAATAAATTAAGTAGCAAATAATTAGTGAATAAATACAAAATACACTAAATAATTAAAAATAAATGTAAATGATTTAAAAGTTAAACAACCCTATACAGTAACTATAAAATAATCACTTTCTAGCCCATAATTAATTATACCAGAATTTAAAATGACCATTTTCATCTTTTTATAGCACAATAAAACAAATATCTGACCTTGCTAACAATAATGCCTAAGTCAAGTCACTATCCAACCCCCATGACCTGAAAATTTCATTAAAGCATGACTTTTGCTATGCAATGTTGATTTATGTGACCATGCTGCTTATATTTCCATATGCTCTGGACTGGATATTGAGTACTTTTATCCATAAATATAGCATACCTTAAAACTATATTTTTTGTCATATATGGATAAACTATATATATGTTGTGCACAGATATGAAACATCAACCACATTTAAAATGTGAATAAGACATACTACAACATAAATATATGAAAAGTTCAAATAAGCACAAAAATTTTTGTATGAAAACACTTGCATATATATATATATATATATATATATTTAAAATTCTTAATACAAATTTAACATGTATCTACTTTCAAAAGACTATATACCAAAAACAATATGAATTTTAGTACTTATCTGTTTGGTTTGCTATGAGTGTGAAATGCATGCATCTTGATACCTTAACTTCCAGGAGCAAAAGATAAAGATTGACTTTCCTGCCTAATGATGTCTCATGTGGGTCTCTTCAGATCAAGCAACTGTTTTTTTTATTCTCATGATTATTTCTAATTAATTTATATTGCTATTTTTGTTTGGTTCAAGGGGAGGTAACTTTTATCTCTTGCTAAATATATTTTTATCATGTATGGATCATATATTCTATTTTCTATATATATTGATATTTAACTATATGTATTTAATCATATGCATACATATGTTACACAATATACTTTTGAAAAATTTTAAATTTTCTGAAATCAAATTTTGATTTTTTTTAATCTATTCTTTTGGTTTTGTGTATGGGTGTTTTATCTTAGAATTCCTTTTTGCCAATTTCAAGAATACATTGAGCAAATCTCAGACATTAGAACTAATGGTATAATTTCAACGCTTAATCCAACTATTCTTGTCACCTAATATCAATACCATTTGGTGCATTTGCTTCAAAATTCAGTTGGGCTTACAGCCACATCATATTGAAACAACAGTTTTCATGCAATCACCAAAGTTAAGCAATATCAAGCCTTTTCAATACCTAGATAAGTGACTACTTGGGAATACCAGATGCTGTAAGCATGGGTGTGTGAGAGGTGTAATGGATAATGGCTTCGAATTGTTAATTGGAGAGCCAAGTTCCAATTCCAGTTGGGTTTGTTATATTCACTCACGCACAAATACCCTTAGGAAAGGTATGAATCCATCTCTTAACCCCCAACAATAGGTTAATTAGTAAAACTTGTATCATTAAATCATTATTATCTTAAAATTCTAAAATAAATATTTTCTGGCTTTAAATAACCTGCCAAAGGTTGATAATCTGTAGAAAACAAATCAATAAATAATAACAAACTTCAACAGCATGTAAAAATACATGTATAAGCCTTTGAATATGTGTATCCAAGTGATAAAATCTACAGGAAAATCTGAAAAAGAAAAAATAGTAATTTCAGAAATTTTCAGAAAATCATAATTACAAAATGCAACAAATAATGCACTTACCTCTTTCCACCTGTAGAATATTCAAGCATTGTGCTTGTAATGCTATCACATTATTCAAAATCAGCACTTGATGCAAAAAACTATGAACAATTCAAGAGGATTGTATCAATATTTGATGAATATTTTATTTCTTGCATTTCTCCCTCTTTTTTTTTTAAAAAAAGGCAGCCAATTTATAAGGGTTCCTTTCAAATGTTTTCACCTATGTTTTGCCCCTTTGTCTTTGAGGATAAAATAGGATTGTCTGGTCAGTAAGTTGTTTAGTCTAGACACTGAACTAGCCAACTAATTTCAATTAAGCCTGGAAAAATACAAATGTGCCAAATTAAGAAGTGGTTGATTAAATCTTGTTAGTTCAAGCAATAGATGTATTATTTTGGAAACTAAATATTGCTTCATAAATAAGAAAAAAAAAACAAATCATATATGTAAAGTAAATATATACAAATATGGATATCACAAAGAATATCCACATTTGCATTTCCTTTTTAACTTAATTTTCTTATTTTCTGTTTTCTTATCAGATTAATTTGATAATTAATAATTGTAAATCTAGAATGTATATTTTCTTTTAATTTTGAAGTTGAGAGTGAACTGAAAAACAATGTTATGTTATGTAAGATGAAACATAGTTTTCAATATTTGATATTTTTTCTTTTATCTTATTTTATTGCCTTTATTTTAACAAAACAAACAGGTCATTTTACTTACTATGAACATCAAACAAGCAAACAAAAAGCAATAAAAAGTGAATGAAATAGAAGAACTAATAGAAAATCAGTAATAATAACAATTACATAATTGTGATATGTGCTGTGGTGTAATGGATAATGGCTCAGGGTGAGAGCTGAGTTTCCAATCGAGTTTGTTGGATTCATTTACGTACAAATAGCCTTGGCAAAGGCATGAATCCATCTCTTCTCCACCAGATATGGGTTGAATAGCAAGACAAACTGGGTTCTTTAGCATTGGGTGGCAAGAAAGAGAAAGAAATGGGAACCTACTGAAGGAAAAAAATCTACCTCATTAGTCATATATCAAAAGATACATGATCACCCAAGCACATATCACATATGTTACTTGACTGACTGACTGACTGACTGACTGACTGACAAAATTGGGTGGCAAAACAAAAAGTGGGAGGATAGTCAAAAGACAATCATTTCTAATAGCTGTAAAAGATAGGTTATGGAGAGTCATGATCATCCATGTACTGAAGGGGTACTGCATATAAAAGAACAACAATATCTAGGAAATTTAGACATCTTAAGACTATTATCTCTACTACTAATAGACATCAGGTACAAAAAATATGATAGTTATGGAGTAAAAAGTTCATGATAAATAATATAGATATATGACTATATTTGAATGATATCTACTGGTTAGCTTTCATAGTTTAATTAGCAAGATTTCCTTCAACAGAAATAAGAGTTCAAACTCCATGTCTTTATTTGTCAGCCATGTTGCTTGCTTAAGCAAACTGGTTAGAGTATTGTCATAAAGAACACAAACATTTTTTTTAAATAACCAAAAATTAATAAAAATTAAAAAATATACAATAATCAGATTTTAAAACAGGACCTATGATTCAAAAGATTTATCATTTGTACAAAATATTTTTATGTTTTGTAGGAACACAAAACATGGGAAATCATGACTCTCCACAACTTTCTTTGTTGCTCTGAATAACTTTTGACTCTTTGTCATCTCTCTTTGCCCCTTTTTCTGTCATTCATTCACTACTTTGTTTTTGATTTTCATTAATGACCTTCCCGATGACATCAGCTCTCAACTTGGTATCTACACTGATGGCACAATCATTTACTCCTATCTCGACAAGAACTCTGATATTTTGATAAGGTCAAAATAGCATCTGATATCCAAAATGAAATTCAGTCTGTTGTTAACTGGAACAAAAGATGATTGGTTAATTTTAATTCTTCCAAAACTATACTGTTCTCTATTAATCACCTGAGAGATCCCCCACCCATGCCTTCCATCAGCATGGCTGATGCTGACCTCCAGGAGAGTGACTCACTGTGATGTCTTGGGCTAACATTCTTGGCTGACATGATGGGTAAAGACTATACTGAATCCGCTATTTTATCAGTAACCAGGAAGGTTGGTTCACTGTGTCGTGTTAGATGGTTTTTCTCCCACAAGTCTATCTTACATATCTATAAGTCTACCATTCACCCAAGCTTAGAATATTACAGCCATATACAGGGTGTGATGAATAAATTGTCGTCTAAATTATGCAAAAGTGAAAATAATACTGACATCTCATTTTAACAGATATATTTACCAAGAATATACAAAAATATCTTGAAATACTAAAGAGTAAATTTATTCAATAAAATCACCATTGACTTCAACTACAGCACTCAGACAACTTCAGAATCTCCTGCATCTCTTCTGGATGGTCTCCTTGTTTAAGTTGATGAATGCTGCCATAATCATTGCCTTCAGTTCATCTTTGGTGATACAATGAGTTTTGTTGGTCTCTCTCTTTCAATTCTGCACCACACCTAATAATCAAGGGGCTTGCAGTCTTACATGGCCAGGGCTGATGTAGTTGCCGAAATTGTCTGACAGCCACAGACTGGATTCTTCTATTTATGTGGCATGGGGCAGAGTCCTGTTGTCAGACATAGAGTCTCCTAGCTGCCACACTCTTGACCCAGGGCAGCACTACCTCCTAAAGGCACTTGATGCAGGCCTTCATGTTGAGACTGAGGCCCTCACCAACAAATTCAGGAGATAACAAATCAGAATTGTGTTTTCCAAATTGCTGTACCTTCATGATCATCAACTGGCCCAAATATACTGTGCAGTCGACAACATCAAGAACAATGTGCATGTATGAAATTAAAAATATAAAATGGTGACATGCTATGTTGATTGAATAAAGGGTTCAGATAAAAAATCAGAGAAGATTACCAAGTGCAACTATAGACACCTGAAGAAGGCTAGAGAGTACAATGGTCAAAACATTCTGAGCTTGATAATGAAGATGAACAAACTGGTAAGAATAATAAAGCATATAATAATGATAATTCTTCACCTCAAATATTCCAACATAAATTAGTAAATATCAAGATTTAATAGAATTTTTATTCTTACTCAATTTTTGATACTTATATCTCTACCAGAATAGCCTAAGTAATAATAGGTACCCAAGGTCATTGGTAAGTATAAAGAAGAAAATTTATATATTGTTATTTATTTTTTATTAATTATTGATATCATGCATTTTAAATTTTCAAATAATCTATTTTTCAGGTACTAAATTACTGTCCAAAAGATATGAAAGCAGATATTTGTGTCCATTTAAACCGCAAAGTCTTTTGCGAACATCCCGCATTTAGATTAGCCAGCGATGGTTGTCTTCGTGCATTAGCAATGCATTTTACAATGACACATAGTGCACCTGGTGACCTTATATACCACCAAGGAGAAAGTTTAGACTCCCTTTGTTTTGTGGTCTCTGGATCCTTGGAAGTCATCCAAGATGATGAAGTTATCGCCATTTTAGGTAAGCATATCTTTTATCCAAAAGAAAATTTATTTTTGTTTTCTTTTTAAAGCAAACATTTTTCTTGTTGGAAAAAATTTTACAGTTTTAGGTAAGCATATTTTTAATATTTACCTTTAAAACTGTAATATTATGTTAACAGGATTTATAATTTATCAAAGAAATAATTTTATGCATGCATACTTTATATATTTTATCTAAATAATACATTGACAGAAAATAGTATTGAAACACCTTGAAGGACAATGTCAATTTTTGACCTGATTACAATGTGTAGATATTTTGATAAAGTTTTAATTCTTTAACCATCTAGTGATGTATAATCACTCATAGGAAAATACCATCTGATCCAGAGTTTTAGACAATGATAGATGCTGCAATGAGGTTCAGGGTAGTAAAAGAAGCCAGTGTACACAGGCATTATTCTACAAAGATGCATACAGAGAAGAATTCTTGGTACATACAATAATCCATATTTCTACTTATGCCACAATACCATGGCACATGTCTACAGTGGTGTCATTAGAGTGACATTAGTGGTGTCATTACAGTGAAATTAGTTTATAAAAATTTCAATTTTATTATTTTTATAATTTCTTTCATTTTTCATTATTTTATTTTTATTAGTTTATTATCTGTTATTTATTAATTTATTTTATTATTTTTATTTTTTCATTATTGTTATTTTCTTTGATTTTTCATTTTATTATTTATTATTATTTTATTTTTAATATTTATTATATATATATATATATATATATATATATATATTTATGGGATAAAGTGCTCAATATCAGGGATAGAGTGTATGTAAATATAAAAGTTAACATTGAAGTCAACACTCAGAGGTGACAAGCTTTTTCATGCTAGACACAATCGTCAGGCTTGACAATTGCATCTAGCAACAATCAAAAATTGCAACAATCCAAAACTCCAATGGGGTTTTGAGTGGGTTTCACTTGTATTCATTAAAATTTGTCTGATTTTTGTTTCATTTAAAAGAAATAATAGGCAGATTGGGAAAAATCTTTTTTAACAATGTGGATATTTTTGCTAAATATGTCCATAGATGTCATAGAGTAATTTTGAAATGCTAGCAAAATTTTGGTGCCAGTTGATGATTAAATAGGATTTGGTCAGTATTTTGATTGTTTTTCAGTATTTTGATTTAGGGTAAAATTAAGGTAATCTTCATTTTTAGCTATTTCATTTGTTTCAGCCATTAACCCATGGTAGCCATGTTTGATGTAATGCCAAATGAAATTATTAGTATGCTTCCAATAATCTTTTATCTCCATATAAATTCATCTTATTTGTAAAAATTGAGACATTGTAATAAGGTAGTCAAAAAGACATTGAGGATAAATATAGGATGAGATAAGCTTTCAAAACAGTTCAGTCATTAAAAAACTCCTTGAGAACTTTACTAGTGTCTAAAAATTCAATGCTATTTTTTTGAGAAACTGTATGTAAATTTTATATTTGATGAAAAATTGTTCTTTTGTACAAAAGTATCACAGAATTGTAAAATATTTAGCAAACTTTCCTGTGTACCTTCACAGATGAAGAGAATATAATCAATAAATTGCAAGCAAAGTACTGGTTCATGCCTCTGCTGTGTTTTAAAAGCTTCAAGTAGTGTTTCTTCAAAGTTTGTCATCAAAACATTCACAAAGTTAATGTCTATGGAGGGTACCCATTGCACATCCTGGTGGTAAAACTTTTTGTCTAAAATTTATCATATTGCTTTCAAGATGAATCATACAAATCTACAGAGAAAGTTTGACAGAATATTACTGTTTTTGCATTTCTCAAAAGCTTTGCTCCATGCCTCAACCCCTTCATCATAATCAATGTTAGAATAAAGAGATGAGACATCTATGGTGACTAATAGGCAATCCTGAAAATCATTTTTTCATTCTCAGAATTTATTGATTTTAGAAATAAAATCAAATAGGTTATGAACATAAGACAAAGACCTTTTTGCTATAGGAAATAAAAAGCTATCAAGTCACTCAGAGATTTTTGCAATGCAACATTTATATTTACTACAAATCGAGCATAGTGAAGAAATTTTATCAAACTTTTTGTATATTTTTGGAAGGCCACAAAAAACTGGTGTTCTTTGTTTTGAACATAATATTTTGAATTTTGTTTTATTGAGGAAACTTCCCTTTCATTTCAGAAATTATTTTGTCTAGCTTTTTTTGTAATAAGGGCTAGGTTCTATTTTTACTTCTTTATAAAAACCTTTATCCCTGAAAACATCTTCACAAACCAAAATATATTTTTTTTTTATCCATAACAATAGCACCTATTTTGTCTACCATTTTGATGGCAATTGAATCATCATTGGCAAGACAATGAAGTGCATTATGCTGTGAATTATTATTATTATCATTTTTATTTTCTTTGCTTTCTGGCGTTTACACATTTCTTTCCGGGTCCCACCCAGGGACCTAAGGTTAGATGGCATCATGACACTTTTCACTGACAAAAAAAAAAAAAAAAATTATTATTATTATTATTATTATTATTATTATTTGTTTTATCCTTCCCTTTTTATATTTCCTATATAAAGACAAATAACTTAAATTATTGAAAAGTTGCACTTAAGAAAAAATGTTTATTTACATTTACAGATTTGTTTTATTACTAATACAAATCTATCAATTGTCAAATCTAAAAGCTGTCAAAAGTGTGTCTGGTTTTCTTTCTATTTTTTCTTTTTATGTACATTCATTTATTTTTATTCAAATATATTTTTGATTATATTTATTAAGTATTCATTTCTAATCAATTTCTACGTCTGCTGCTAGGAAAATTGGTTCTCTGTATCATGCTAGATGATTTTTATATATTTATAATTCTGCCATTTATGCAAGCTTTGAATATTGTGGCCACATATGGTCTGGTGCCCCTGCTATATTTTTAGAGATTCTAGATAAAATCCAAAGAACAATCTGCAATGATATTGGTCTTGACCTGGTATCTCAGCTTTAGTCACTTTCCCACTGTTGTAATGTAGATCAAACTTGACTGGGAAGTAAAAAGTTAGAAGAAAGTCCCACAAGTGAGAAGTACAAGAGAAGAAACTGTTAGCATAGAACTTATGGTTACATCCAGTCATTTCAACTGTAAAATGATGAGACCTGGCTGCCAATCTAGTACTGTGCTTAAATTCATAAAATCTAGGTACCATAGTCAAAAGTTCATCAGAACAATTACCATGAAAGTATTTATAGAAAAGGCACAGGGAAGCTACGTTACAATTCTTCTTTGGATTTTATCAAGAATCTCTAAATATATAGACTATATATTGCAGCAATATTCAAAACAATGATGAATCATAGTCTTATAAATATGTAAGATAGATTCTTTTGAGAAAAACTGTCTAGCAGTGAAGTAACTTTCCAAACATCATACCTTTGCCATATTTCAATAACCAAAGTATTAGGATGATTTACATCAAACTTGACATATGGCTATTACTTTTAAGCAACAAGACCTAATATATAAATAAATATTATAATCTGAAAACAGTACTGTTTCTTCAATTATTTCTTTTCAGTATTCAATTTGAGATAACTAGTTTTTTTCTTCTTCTTTTTTAACAGCTTCCTCATAGAATCCTATGTACTGTTCCCTTCTGTCAATTAACACACATAAACTGCTCAATATCCATGAATATATCATACCATAACACTATATTTTCATCACATATAAAAGAGTGTGTGTGTGTGTGAATATAGGTACAAAAATCTATATATGTAGTAGAAAATAAAGAAAATAATAGTTAGACTCTCTCTCTCTCTCTCTCTCACAGACATAGATAAATGGCCAGTCATGTGTAAAGAGATTCAGACACAACTGTACAGATAAACATTAATTGTGTCCAACCAAACAGACTACTTGCTATTTTTTTCTAGAAACAGAGATGGAGAAATAAGTTGTTAAGGAAATGAAACATAATATGAAACATAATATAAAACTTATATATAGATTCACACACACACATATAGAAATAAATGCATATATCACATATAATAACAGAACAGAGTAATAGGTATATAAGTAAATATAATAAATGACTGATATGAAATCATTGAACAGAGTATGTAAGTAGGATACATGAAAAGCAGTTGGATGTTTAATTTTTTTTTCCATTTTCTTGTTGACATTTTGATCTCAGTGAGCATTTTCAAAACAGCTGTAAAAATCTATGAAACAAATAGATACCATGCCGACCCTGTTATGTATAAATATCATGGTTAGTAAATTTATTCACTGCTATTTATTTTTAAAAAATTGCTCTTTAAATTTTTCAAATTAACCACAATGTTTCTAGTAGTATAGTTTAATAAAATATTTTTCCTTAGAATTTTTACAGTTGTTTTGAGAATGCTTGTACAGTGCAAAACATTAACAGGAAAAATGTAAAAAACTGATTTTCATATATATATATATATATATATATATATATATATATATATATATATATATATATGACAAACTGGAAAGTTTTTGTTTGCATTTCACAAAAAATCTTACCAGGTTGTCATATTTTTCTAAATATTGTGTGTTGATATATAAACTTATACAAAATTGTATATTGTTATATCATATACATATACATATACATATATATATATATATATATATATATATATTCTGTTCATACATTATTTTTTATAAATAAAAATATTTAAGTAAATGCTCTGTTTATAATAAACAGGATTAACAACCTTTACCAGCCTGAAAGTCTGAGAAATTTTCACAGAAAATATGTGTCCTCCTCAAGGAATCAAACCTGTCTCCTACACAGAACTGTCATATAGCCTGATGTGCTGTATCATTTAGCTACAGAGGAAGCATCTTGTTCACAAAGTCAAATTACTACTGGAGGACACATATTTTCTATGAAATTTCTCAGACACTCAGGCCAGTAAATGCAGTTAATACTGTTTATTATAAAAACAGAGCATTTACATAAATATTGTATATATAAAAATAACCTATAAACAGAAAATATATTAAAATAATTGTCAGACTTAGTCCATTTTATATATACACACACACACATATATATATATATATATATATATATATATATATATATATATATATATATATATATATATATATCCAGGGTGATTATAATGCAACTCCCCATTTTAAAATACTATAACTTTCACAAGATTTCACCAGCAATTCTTATGATATGGAAAACATAACTCCTTGTATTAAAAAGTTACAGGGTGTTAAGTCAGGACACCTGTCTGGCCATTAATACATAAAATAGGGAGTTACTTTCAATCATATATATATATGTGTGTGTGTGTGCACATGTGTGTGTGCACATGTGTGTGTGTGTGTATAACAGGATAATGAACAAATATGAAACATTTATAAGTTTAACTTGTTTTGCATTTATTTAAGCTTCATCAGGAGAAAAGAAAATTTTTTTATTTTTTTATTTTTATATTGTTTAAGTATCCTTTTTGTTTTTATTTTCTCTAAAACTTTGTCATTGTTCACATATTCAATCCATGGTATTCTCAGTATCCTTCTGTAGAACCACATTTCTATTATCCCAAATCTCTTCTTCATCAGTGAGGAGATTGTCCAGCTTTGAAGGACTGATAATACATAGCAGTTCAGTATTCTTTTCCTTGTTTCAATAAAATTTTCATCTATCTTAATAATACTATAATAATAAGAACTTTTAAGTTCTTCAACAGAAAGACTCTCTTATCAATGATATTTTCATCTTCAAATTAGGATTACCCTATTGTTCTAAAATTGAAAAGATCCTATTCTTTCATCCAAATAAAGTTAGAATAACTACATTATTATATATGAGAAACTACTGAAAAATTTTGGTCTCTTCTCCCCCAAATTTTCTGATGTTTGATCTTTCATTCAGATTTTAGGAAATAGGTCTAAGAACTTTTCAACATCCCTTTGTACATTGTTTATCTTTAATGAGAAAAACACTACATTTCACAAAATTAACCAATTGTTGGATATAGTTGCTTAAGATTGATTTTCTTGTCTTTTCTTCATTTTTTTTTCACTATGTTTTGATCATGTACCTTCTTCTCTTTCTCAGGTGTCTGATATGTTCTAGAATGGGTATTGCCTCTCATACAGGGCACACCTATTATTTGCATCCATGTATTCTTGGAAGTGTCCTCTACTGCACTCTCATCACTTAAGCTTATGAAATCTCCAAGTGATCACTTGTTCTTCTGTTAGGCTATTAATGTCTATACTTGGTCTGCTGATCAAGTTAATTGTGTGGGTGAAGTGCTCACATACAGTTTATCTTTCTGTTTCTCTTTCTTTGTCTCTGTCTCATCCTTTCACTGTCTCTTTCTCACTGTTTCTCTCTTTCTCTGACTTTCCCTATTCATTTCTTCTTGTTTCTATATCTCTTTTTGTGTATATGTTTTTTCTGTCTCTTTCCTTCTTGAGCTAACTCCAGACCTATTAGACACTCATAGCATCACAACAAAACATGATTTTATAATACTTTAATCAGTTTGAGTACATCTTTCTGTTCCTTTCTGTTTTTATCTATCTATCTATCTATCTATCTATCTATCTATCTATCTATCTTTTTTTCTCAACCATCTAACTCCAGACCTTTCAGACACTCATAGTATCAGAACAAAACATGACCTTATCGCACTTTAATCATTTTGACAGCATTCTTTTTCACTCTTCTATACCCTGGAGTATCCTTATCTTCTGATCTAACCCATATTTTATACCTACATTATTCAAAAGCTTGAGTTTGTTTTGCTTTAATTGAAATTACTTGTTTTCTCTTTGAATAATTTGATATTCTGCCAAGAGAAAACAAAAGAATTTTCTTTCATTTCACTTTTTATTAGGCCATTGACTAATCACTAAGAACCAGCTTCTCATTCAGATGATTATTTTTCAAATCCTTTCTACCAAAAAGTTTCACAGTGAGGCTTAGAGCAAAAGGGGTTGACCATCTGAGGTTAATCATACTGATGGAGACATTCTGTAATGGGAGAGAGCTTAGAAAGATTTATTCTCCCATTTGTATTTTCCCATTATGGGCATTATTATATCTGTGATATAATAACACAGATGGAACAGAATGGCTGAAAAGAAAAAGAATGACAAACATGGTTTGTTCTCAGAGAGACTTTTATACTACTAAGGCATACACAAAACGTTGGTCCAGGCTAAAAAAGCAAGTGCTTAGTGTGGCTGCTGTAAACAAACTGAAACTGGCTGCCACCCTTGTCACATGTGACTTATCTACACCAAAGAGAGATAATTGCCTTCTGTATCACTACAAGTTGATGAAAATTACAGATACAAAGAATTTCAGTGTAAGAAAATATTTAGAATTAAAGCAATTTATAATTAAGTCAGATATTAAATTGTCAAAGAATAATTATTTTTAAGTAATTTCATCTCCACTAAAGATGTCAAAATAGATATGAAACACACAATAGATTTTATCATTTCTTTTATCAATTATTTCATTAGTTCCAGACCGCAGACAATAAGTTTCTTCCTGATTTTTAGTGCATCTCTATAGTAAAATCATTAACAATTCATATAGATTATATGTATATATGTTTTTAAAATAGGGTACAGAATCCCAACAAATGACATGTATATATAAAATTTCTTCTTGTATAAATCAACTACAGCATAAAGTCTACCCTGAACTTGACTAATTCCAGTAGACTGTAGAAAATGCTCAATACCTTGTCCATAGAGCAATATTCTTGAACATATACATATATATATATATATATATATATATATATATATAGAGAGAGAGAGAGAGAGAGAGAGGGAGAGAGGGAGAGAGAGGGAGAGAGAGAATTAATACAAGTAGAAGGTTTGTCACTTTGCTGATTGATGTTACCTTCAACATCTCAACTTCAGAGTTTCATAGATGGACCCTCCAGGAATTACTCTGTCCACTCATCAGTGGGTATCAGAAATTGACTGCTTATACTTATCAATTTTTCCTTTTTATATTTACTTTTAATTAGTGCAAGATTTTTTTTTAATACTGTATGTGTGCATGTATGTGTTCCTGTGCACAATTGCACATGTGCACTGATGCAATATATATATATATATATATATATGTATATATTTCATAATTTTCTGTGGGGTACAGAATTTTATTATAGCAATAAAAAATGTTAGATTTATTTTACTTTTCCTGATTAAAAAAAAAATGAAAAATAAAACAGACACAGCTAACCAGTTTCACTCTTACTCAATAGAGCTGGGTTGAGGGATTATATATTGCCATAAAATATAAAAATGATATGTAATATTAATGAAGTTGGAGTACAATTTAAATATTGAAATTATCTTGTCTGGACTGAATGTAAATTGTTTCCAAAACAATTAATCCAACAGATCTTATTACTTAAATGTTATTTTAGTTGGTGCCCATATTTCAGTAGCCACTCCATTTATTTATTAAGCAGTATATTTATTTACTTTCATTTGCCAGTCTGAATATTTGAGAAATTTTATTAAAGAAAAATATGTACACTCTGGCAGGATTTGAACCTTGACAGAAGATTTGAATCAATTTTTTGTTTCTATCACTGAATCAGACTATATGATTTTCAGTACTGCCAGACCTAAGGATTGAGCCCACAACTACCAAGAAAGAAAAGACACTCAGAAAAACTCTGTCACTTGATTCAGGAAACTCCTCACCTAATTTGGAAATGGATTAAAGTACTGATTAAAAGCTATTTTGTTCCTTGGTAGTTCAATCTATGGGTCTGGTAGTGTTGAAAAGTTATATACTCTGGTTCAATGGCAGAAATTGACAAGTGACTCAAAGGCAAATAAGAGTGTTGACTATTAAGTGATATGATTTATCTAAACATGGAATGAGCGATGAAAATGATCTACCTTTGTGGATTGAATAAATGATTTGGTTTGAAATTCCAGGAAGGTTATCATATATAAATACATACCAGAAGAAGATTAGAGGGTAAAATTTCCAAAATCTTTTCAATATAACAACCAAGATCAGCATGCAGGTCTGTATAGCAAGATATATAAGAACTTGTGCATAATCAAAATATCATAAAATCTTTAATAAGAACCACTCTTTAGTTCTAATGCACTTTTATATCAATAAGTTCATGAGACCTTCAATAAGTCCTACTCTTTAGACACAATATGTTTTTTTATACTAATAACATCATGAGACCTTCAGTAAGTAGTACTCTTTAGATCCAATGTGTTTTTATATTAATGATTTCATAAGACATTCAATGAACACAACTTTTAGTTTCAATTTGTTTTTATTTATGTCACAAACAACTAGGATTACATTAATAACTGGGATTATTAATTATTAATATACATTTTCTATATATTTTTCCTATATGTAGCCCATTAAGATAATAAAAGGTTAATAAAAATTGTGAGGATACTTAAGAAAATGAAAATGTCCCATCAGGATGTAGATGATCATGGCTCTCTACAATTTACTTTTTATCTTTAATATCTCAGAAATTGCAGATTGTCATGTTTGTTCTAGAATAAGATAATGGAATAGTCTCCTATTGACATCTCCATGGTTTTGAATTCAAAGTTATTCTTCTCTGAAAATGATTACTTTAACCTAACAAGGGATTCCTTTCTATTCTACTGGAAAAAACTGGAAAAGTAAGTGTTTCATGCCTTTTCACCCAAAGGTATTAGTGTAAAATGAATGCAACAACATTGGGTCAAATTTGAACTCAGACCGATGTTTTCATTATGCATAATGTTAACCACTAAACCAACCAAGTGTACATTTTAGCTGTTACTTGCCTTTCATAAAAACAGGTCATGTCAATAATAAAAACAAAGGAAATTTTTATGCTTTTTAGCCTGTATAAACTAATTAAAGAATAGATAGTTAAGAAATCTGTATCAAGAGAATTGTGTCTTCAATACTAAAATAATAAATTGATGTTACTAATTTTTCAATTCACCTAACTTTAGGTACACTTTGTAAAAACTTTAAACAAGATATAAAATATTTTACCATTCACAGAAAACACTTTCTAAAATGTTTAACTTGTTGAAAAAATATCAATTTGTTGGGAGTGGTAGGATTTTCTTTACTGGAAAACAAACTGGCTCAAGTGTATAAAATAAATGATATATTTTTATTTATTTGCTTTACAGTGAGTCCTTTGATATTTGATGTCTTAAAAATGTAGTAGTCTGGAGAAATGTCTATTTTGGCTCAGTAGTTGTAGTTTTTAAGTCAAACCATGCTAGGGATAGTAGTAATATTAGAAATAGTTCAGTGTCAATCTACAAAGCTTTTCTTTGCCCTAAGCCGTACAGAAATGACCTCTTAACTACTTCCTCCCATGTCATGCATGAATGCTTTCTCTGTGGTAACATCTTTTGTTCTGTCCTCTCCTGCCATCCTCTTTCTGCTTCTAACTCAGAAGTGTCAGATTATATATTTTTTACCAGTCTCCAAGAATCTTTCTTTTTCATTTTTTTTTATAATGGAAGTTATGTGTGGAGCCTCCCTGATTTTTGTTAGTTTTCAGTCATAAATTATAAGTAGTCTTTTCTCTGTTTAGATATAGCTGCAAGGCAGCAGAGGTTTAAAAATCAGGATTTTCATTCCCTTAGATGGACTGCTCTCCTGGGCTGATGGGTTCTATCTATCCAAAACAGCTGGTTATAAGGCACCAGTAAGCCACCAGCTGGACTTAATTTCCAGAGACTATTTGAGATACATGGCATGGGAGCATTTTATAAACAGCAAGAGCTTGCCTCCACTACCACCTCCAGATATTTAACAATACAAACCAATAAAGTAGTAAGAATATATACTTTTAATGACTTTAATCAAGATATGTAATATTACACACATGAGAAACACTTTCTATAATATAACTCTTACTCTGTCAAATCCAGAAAATATCAGTTTAACAATACAATGCAATAAACTAATGAGAGCAAATATTACTATTATATATTTGTTTGTTTATTTAGTCATGGGAGCATTTCATAATATCAGATTAAATGAAATGACCTGTCTAAGAGAAGGAGACCTCTTAATTTAAAACCTGCAACTGAATCTATCACTAGTTATCTTGAACATTCTTGTCCTTAGATTATGATAGTTGATGTTCAAAGTGTGATATTCAAGTTGTACAAGTGTCTATTATTAAAATCTTTCTGACTTATGGGTACTTCCTTATATAAAAGAGCTAAACAATTGTTAACTTAATAAAGTACTAATACTCAAAATCAAGTAGATGGGTATCATCATCATATATATAAGATATATTTTGGTAGATAATACCAAAATATCATATAGCACTCATTGCAAGAAATGACTCAAAATAGTAGGAGCTATTATTAAGCAAAAGAATGAAACTATTAAATAAAACATCGTTCACTAGGTGACAGTATTTTATTGTATATCTAAAGTATATAATATCTATACAAAACAATAATATATATATAAATATTAGATAAATTCTTTTCCAGTGTAGCCTAGTTCCATGTAACTGTTTTGCAAATTATTTCACTTATACAATATGTTTATATTTGAATTAATTTAATTTCTAGTATTCTGAAAAATTCCAAGAGGTAACCACTAATTTTTATCTGCCATACTGACAACATACAATTCTTAATAATGACTGAGACAAAGTACTTAAGCAAAGCAGAGGAAAAACATCAAATTTGGACTGTTTATCCACCATTTTGGTTCTGATGGCCAACATATTTTTTAAATTTAGAAAAGTGCACTAAATAATTAAACAACAGGTCTTGTTACTTGAATTTAATAAAACATAAAATTTAAAACATTAAATTGAAGTAATAAAGTCTTAAGGTTGCTAGTCAGAAAGATTAATAAATAGATAATGTTGAAATGTAAAAATAGATATTTAATCTAGATATAGTCTAACATGGTACTAAAAACAGCAAAATAGATAAATTAGATTAAAAAAATTGTATTCTGTGCAAAATGGAATGCATTTATTGAGTGAAAAAAAGAAATAAAACATTACCTCCTACTGGTATTGAACACAGGATTCGGCACTGTGGGCAACCACCACTTATGTTGCACACTTGCCAGATAAATATGAAAAATGTCCCGCACAGTATTGATATATGTCAGCTGGCACCTGACCCAATCTCTGATGCAAATAGGTTGCATGCTGTGTAAATGCACTGTATTCAGTCCTTGTACATGCAGTTGTATGCGTATAGTCATATACAATATAGAAAGAATGAAAAAGATTATAGTAATTTGGTTTTCTCTTGTATTTAACTGTCACCCACATTGTTATATATTCTAAATATAATTTGTTCTATTCTTAATAAAATGTATACTTGCATATATTAACACATATGCATACACACACACATGCACATGCACATACACATGCATACATATCTTACTATATAGTATGCCAAATATTTTTGTTTGTAATGCCTGTAACTGTTTGTGGAAAGTTACTTATACTACCAATTTATTTATAAAAATTTATCTCAATATAAAAGTGGACATTGAGGTCAACATGCAGCAGTGACAGTCTGTTTCATGTTTGAACATAATTGTCAGGTCATCTTGCATTTAAGCATAAAACAGACTGTTGCTGCTAGGTGTTGACCTTAATGTCCACTTTTATATTTACTTACACTCTCACCCTGACATCAAGCACTTTACCTCATAAATATAGAAAACTTTAAAATTACATTTTCATCATAAAAATTTATTTATAAACCAATATTTCATGCTATTTAATATGATAGACTAATAATAGTAAGGAATTAAAATACACTGTTATTTTTAAAGCCCAGATAAACTAACACTCACACACACAATGATAATAATAAAGCTTTTATTGACCAAAGTAATTCTGAAAGTAATTCTGAAAGAAAATATTTTTAAAGCAGTCTTTGTAATTAAGTAAAAATGTCTTCATTAAACAAAAGAAGGGACAATTTTTTCATAAGGTTCTTTAAAATTATGGTTAAAGTGTTTTTTTTCTGTTAAGTATTAAAATTATTAAAATATATTTTTGCTGATTTAGTGGTGTTTGTCTTTTATGATGTATAAACAATATTCTTTTTTCATATAATTTCAAAAGCGAGCAAAAGCATTGGTAGTAATTCTTGTTTTATGTTTCATCTTTTGTTGTCTTTTGCAGTTTTCAGTGAATCTCTTTCTCATACAAAATAATATATATCCTAGACAAATAAAACTATGATTATTCACTTGTAATTAAATAAACCAAAAACGGCATCATATAAGCAAGAATTCAATGCCCTAAATAGGCACAGAAACAAAATAGATGATAATTTCCTACTGTATTGGACGTGTCTTCCTGCTTTTCTTGCATTGAATTTTCATTAGAGAATATTTTGAATGATTTTCTTATTATTTTAAATATTCACAATTCTTTGGTAAAAGTAATTTAAACTACACAAAATTCTATAATGTCCCTTTTAATCATTGCTATGACTTCTGTTCATATAATTTTCTCAAATATATAACAAAAGTAGCCATTATGACTTAAATTTTATTGATATATTTTTACCAATGTCTTTCATATTTGATTTACACTTAATGATATTGTAATAAAAAGTTAAAACCTATTGTCATCCATTCTCCATTTTATCCACAATCAGTAATCAAGTATCTTTCCTGGAATAACACAATTGGATTGAAATATTCAATCAAACTGTCTTAAGCCTTCATTTTGTTGTCATATCAAAATTATCTTGAATTCTTCATAACATTTATATAGTGAAAAAACTAAGAAATTATAAGAGGTCTAGTTCTAATTAAATATTTTAATCCAATTCTTTTTCTTTTTAATCTGTTTTAGGCAAAGGAGATGTCTTTGGCGATAATTTTTGGAAGGAAACCACGGTTGGACAATCAGCTGCAAATGTGAAAGCCCTCACTTACTGTGATCTGCACGTTATCAAACGTGATAACCTTCTGAGCGTCCTAAAGTTTTATCACTCCTTCTCACATTCATTCGAGAGGAACCTAACACTCACATATAACTTAAGACATAGAGTAAGTATTTATGTGCAATTACAATTTATAGAAATTAAAAAAGACAAATATTTTGTTCAAACAATTTCAGTACTATTCAGCATTTTTCATACTGAGAACACAGTATTTTAACCAATCTATTCTTCAACTTTTGTCAGGTGTATATGTATAAGAAAAGAAACTAGTAAAACAGCAACAGAAAAATGTATTTATGTATTTATTAATATCAAAATGAATTTCATAATGGCTGATTTATGGCATATCCTTTACTCATTTCAACAAGTGAATTTTTTCAATTTAGCTAGGTTGTATAAATTAACTGGGCTACACATTTTAATGTGGTATAATGGTTAACAAGCTTGTTTGATCAATTATGACTGAGTAGTGAGTTTGATCCTTACTGAAAGCCTATTGTGGCATGGCATCTAAGATATGCTTAGTAAATCACAATGGGCCCTTCAACATGGTGTAATGGTTAACAAGCTTGTCTTGTTTGATCAATTATGACTGAGTAGTGAGTTTGATCCTTACTGAAAGCCTATTGTGGCATGGCATCTAAGATATGCTTAGTAAATCACAATGGGCCCTTCAAAATGGTGTAATGGTTAACAAGCTTGTCTTGTTTGATCAATTATGACTGAGTAGTAAGTTTGATCCTTACTGAAAGCCTATTGTGGCATGGCATCTAAGATATGCTTAGTAAATCACTATGGGCCCTTCAACATGGTGTAATGGTTAACAAGCTTGTCTTGTTTGATCAATTATGACTGAGTAGTGAGTTTGATCCTTACTGACAGCCTATTGTGGCATGGCATCTAAGATATGCTTAGTAAATCACAATGGGCCATTCAACATTTTGTAATGGTTAACAAGCTTGTCTTGTTTGATCAATTATGACTGAGTAGTGAGTTTGATCCTTACTGAAAGCCTATTGTGGCATGGCATCTAAGATATGCTTAGTAAATCACAATGGGCCCTTCAACATGGTGTAATGGTTAACAAGCTTGTCTTGTTTGATCAATTATGACTGAGTAGTGAGTTTGATCCTTACTGAAAGCCTATTGTGGCATGGCATCTAAGATATGCTTAGTAAATCACTATGGGCCCTTCAACATGGTGTAATGGTTAACAAGCTTGTCTTGTTTGATCAATTATGACTGAGTAGTGAGTTTGATCCTTACTGAAAGCCTATTGTGGCATGGCATCTAAGATATGCTTAGTAAATCACAATGGGCCCTTCAAAATGGTGTAATGGTTAACAAGCTTGTCTTGTTTGATCAATTATGACTGAGTAGTAAGTTTGATCCTTACTGAAAGCCTATTGTGGCATGGCATCTAAGATATGCTTAGTAAATCACTATGGGCCCTTCAACATGGTGTAATGGTTAACAAGCTTGTCTTGTTTGATCAATTATGACTGAGTAGTGAGTTTGATCCTTACTGACAGCCTATTGTGGCATGGCATCTAAGATATGCTTAGTAAATCACAATGGGCCATTCAACATTTTGTAATGGTTAACAAGCTTGTCATGTTTGATCAATTATGACTGAGTAGTGAGTTTGATCCTTATTGAAAGCCTATTGTGGCATCTAAGCTATGCTTAGTAAATCACAATGGACCCTTCAACATGGTGTAATGGTTAACAAGCTTGTCTTGTTTGATCAATTATGACTGAGTAGTGAGTTTGATCCTTACTGAAAGCCTATTGTGGCATGTAAGATATGCTTAGTAAATCACTATGGGCACTTCAACATTGTGTAATGGTTAACAAGCTTGTCTTGTTTGATCAATTATGACTGAGTAGTGAGTTTGATCCTTACTGAAAGCCTATTTTGGCATGTAAGATATGCTTAGTAAATCACTATGGGCCCTTCAACATGGTGTAATGGTTAACAAGCTTGTCTTGTTTGATCAATTATGACTGAGTAGTGAGTTTGATCCTTATTGAAAGCCTATTGTGGCATGTAAGATATGCTTAGTAAATCACTATGGGCACTTCAACATTGTGTAATGGTTAACAAGCTTGTCTTGCTTGATCAACTATGACTTAGTAGTGAGTTTGATTCTCACTGGGTCCTCCATAATCTCATCCTAGGCTGCATCTAAGTTTTTCTTAGTAAATCACTAATGGTTAGCAAGTTTGCCTCACCAGATCAATTACAACTGAGTATTAAGTTCAATCCTCTCAGTGTCCTCTATACTCGCAACTTTGTGTTACATCTAAGTTATGCTTAATAAATCATTGATGTTATGCTTAATAAACTTGTCCTCCTTGATCTATTATGAATAGTGTGCTTGATCCTCACTAGGCAGCCTTGTGACATGTTTACTCTATGCTTAGCAAATCACTATAAATGAACTGTGTTTTATTGTATGCAAATACAATAGGGGATTGCTAGTTCAACATTGGTGCTTTTCATCAATCCAAGGACCAAATATAGTAAGATATTAGACCAAACTAGTATTTCCATTAACAACCTAATGAAGATGTTCATACTTTGTTCTCATTGCATCTTATAACTTACAGTAACATCTTATTTAAATGTAAACTAATGTATTTAAATTTGTCTTATTCATACATTTACAATTTTATTTGTTTTTTTTAAAGCATGAACATTATTATTACACATATATAATCCTTTTTGACAATGTTTAACCTTTGTTCTCATAAAAAACAGTGTGTCAAAAGAATGGTTATTACCTTGGCATCACTATTACACCATTTTTATTATTTCCTCAGCAATCTCTATTTCTTTAAAAAGCAATAATTAGAATGTTAATAAAACCTAAACATATAAAAGTAGATTTATATATTTTCTTTATTCTTGAGAATTGACAACAATTCATTAGATTGCTTATTTACAAGAATAATTTTATATTTACAAGGTTATAAAAATATGTGAACCAACCAGAGCAAAATATTTTTTTACTTACAATTTTATAAAGAAATAAACATGAACAGAATTTTTTTTAATTCATAAATTTATAAAAATATCTGAACAAAAAAATTTAAATAAAAACGTAATGACAACTGCAATTATAAATTTTGAAAAATGCATTTTCTGGACATTTCTTTCATTTTCTCATGCCAAATAAATTTTTTAAAGTAGGTAGAGATAATCTCTTCCTCTGAATAAAACATTCTTTTAATTTTGGATTTTAGACACTCAAAAACACTCAATATTTTGTATGTATATCTCAAAATTCATTGTATGGACAAAGTTTTTGTTGTGTATAATTACAGAATATCTGTAACTTTTATCACAAATATTGCATTGTTTCTGATTTATATATTTTGATAATTTTGTAATTTCTCAAAAAATCTTTAATAAAAATATTTCTTTTAAAATTTCTTTCTTTATAAAATGGTTAAGTAATAAATATATATAAAAGATAAATGATAAATATTGCATTGTAATAGGTTCACTAATTTTTATAATCTTGTAAATAAACATTGCTAAGAGAGTAAAAGAAAAAAATATAATAATGTTGTCAAGGGAATAAGTGCCCTTTTGATACACCTTTTTTTACAGGTTAAACATTGTTTCTTGTTTGTTTGTTTTTTTCATACACAATATAAAATTTAATAAATACTGAACAAAGAAATAATATGGAGACTAATCAACAAAAGAGCAAATGACTTACCTGCCAATTAAGTAAAATTGGCAGCAAAAATTCAATTGATTACTTAGAAAGTGACTACAATAACTGAAAAACAAATTTTCACTAAATGAATTAAAAAAATAATCAAAACTTTTGAGCCAGAATTGAAAATTGTGGATTCAATCAGGTAGCTGACCAGGACATGATCACTCCTGGTTTGGTTGGCTGGGAAAGGAGGTAATGTTTTTAGAGGTTCATAATCACCAATTACACCAGGAATAAATGTCATTAGTACTCTACAAAGGTGTTGAGGTAAGAATGACACATTTTCAATTTGTGCCTCTGATATATATTGCAAAAACATAAAAATAGCAGGGAATATTGTGAATGCAATCTTTTATCAAATCTTTTTCTTGTAAAGGATTAACTCTTTGACTTGTGATTTCTAACATAATTTTTTCTTTTTAATCAGGCCTCGCATTACACTTCATTAAAAACCAATTTCTAGCTTATGTATGTGAATGATACTTTTCTGTAATGGTCCCTTGGGAAAGATATATTAACCCTGTTGGACTCAATTAGACCAGTGTCCTGGGTATGAGGATAAACTGCATCCATGTCCTGGGTAAGATGAAAAACATTACATCCAACAGCAAGATAAGGAGGTTTTGAGGAGCATCAAACCACCTCTTAATTGCTGATGTCCCCAGGTCCACCCTGCCTCGGGGTGGTAGCACTTGTTAAAGTCACAACTATGGGCAAATAGTTAACTCCCAAACGGGGGTCAAAACACTATGAAAGTGTAAAAATAAGTTATAACACCAGAAATAAATATTTTGAAAAATTATTTCCAACAATTTCATTTTTGGAAAAAAAAAATATTACCAGAAATACCTTCTAGGAAAAAAATATTAACAGCAATACGTTTTTGTAAAAAAAATATTACCAGCAATAAAATCTTGTCAGCATTAAATAACCCATTGAGGTTGATATGCTGTAAAACAAAAAAACAAACCAATTAGACCATCTACAATAGTCACACAGAAGAAGAATTAGAAAAATTAAATTCTTTTTTTGAATGCCCACAGTATGCATACAAAGAGAGGATATAACACTAATGTGTTTGAAAACCAATGCATATGTAGTTATATTTGAATTTTGTGTCGAACTATTCTTTCTGTGTTACAAAAACATTAATCTGCTACCTTCAACATTGGACAGAAATTAGCAGCAAAAATCACACAATAGAAAAAGAATAAAGGGACATAACTACTTATATTTTATTGGTTCTAAGATGAGAATTAAAAAGAAAATTTCCAGTATCATCAAAACTAGCAGGGAATATTATGAATGCAGGCTTTTGTCAAATCTTTTTCTTATAAAGGATTAACTCTTATAGCAAATAATATATTTATAAGAGATGCAGTGGAACAAATCCAAAGAATTTTGATGTTACTTCAAGTAGGTTTTCAATAGTAAAAATACTTTTAAGAAATTCTTTACTTAAATTGGTCTTTTATAATAGAAGGATTTGACAAAACCCTGCATCCACAACATGCCTGCAATTGTTTAAAATTACATAATGGAGAAACTAGATGTCTCCTTAAAATCAAATACAGAATAAAAAAGCCAAAGCAAAAATGAAGATGGTAAATCTATTATAGCAAGCCAAAATCTGAAGGGAAAAGTGTATATATTACTGGCTGTAATGAAGTTCAGATAATTGACATAGAATATTGGAGAGTGAGAGACTTAACATATATTAACTTGCTGGCTAAATATACATGTCATTATGAGGATTTTGCTTGGCAAAGATATTAGGGAGTTCCTCTTGTATAGATTGGAATTGCTTGAATATATAGGTCGCAGAATGGTTTAGTGTATCTGACATTGTTGGAATGGATTGATCCAATTGGTATATTAACAACCACCTTTTAATTGCTTCATTGTCAGCTGAAATTAGTTTTCTTTTTTTTAGGATTATATATTTGATGGAGTCTGAAGAGTGGATTTGTTGAAACATTGTTTTCAGAAAATCAAGAAGGATTTCAATTAACCATATGAAATTAACTTGATTATTATATGTCAATAAATAACATTAAAATAACATTAAAATAACATTAAAATAACATTAAATAACATTAAAATAACGTTAAATAAATAACATTAAAGTAGATAACATGTTGGTCACTGAAGTACTAAAGTAAATGTTATGAAACATTAAATTAAATGTTTCTTTATTATTCCTCTTTCTTTTTCTGAATAAATATTTATACTTCATTTTTCCTAATTTCTTTTTCTATCCAAATCCTTCTATCTTTCTCTCCCTCTCTCTAATTATCTTCATATTTTTACTTTTTTATCTATTCCTTCATTATCTCGAGATTTTCTCTCTTTTTGCTTCTTCCTTCTTTTTTATTCAATCATTTCTGTAACTGTCTTTTTAATCCTTTTCTTCTTCTTCCTCTCTCTCTCTCTCTCTCTCTCTCTCTCTCAAAACTGAAACGTCATGAAGGCTAGTTACATTAAAAAATCTTAATATACTGTATAAAATGTAATTAAAGGGAAATAACTTCACTGTCATAAATGTAATTCGGAAAATGTGAAAAACAAAATTAAGGATTTCAAAGCAGAAAAGTAATCTACAAGGCAGAAAAGTTCTACGTTTCTTCTTGAAAACGTAAATTTTAATATAAAATGCACCCTAAATTTAATATGAAAGTTACTGAAAAGTAAAACTGAAAGCAGTATTCTTGATTTTGCCTCTGGTGTCACTAAATGATTCCCAAGCCTAACTTACACGAGATAGAATACAGATTGATTGCAAGTTCCAGACTTTTAAAAAAAATGTGCTTATATGCTGTAAAATAGGTAAACTGATAATTGTTAAATGTTTTAAGCAACATGTAGAATATTTTTTAGGAAAATCAAACCATCATATTTCATACAAAATTAAAACTTAAGATTTCACACATCAGTAAATCTTTTGAATTTTTAACTCTGTATTTTCTAATAAAGATGACTTGCCAGAACCCAAAATATATACTAATTTTTAATATATATATACATATATATATGGAGGACAGTACTATTTTATTTTTATTTTTTTTTTATGTATGAGAGTCCAACAATTCCGTTTTTAGAACCAAACAGCCAGGCTACCCACACATATGATTTGATTATGCAGGGGAGCATGGAAGAGATTTGCAAGTGCACTGCTTTTAAAAAGTGGGTGCAAATGGTGAAAGTGCAGAAGATAATATTATTTATATATATATATATATATATATATATATATATATATATATATATATATATCTCCGGTCTAAAGCATGCCAGGTTGAGTGAAGGTTTATCCTACAAAGGGGGATACAGGTTCAACTCATGTCAGAAGGTCCATTTTCTTCATTGTTTTCTAAATCTACTAAAATAAAATTAAAAGTCAATACATATTTATATATATTAAAATAATTTTATTCTGTATATTCTAATAATCAGAATTCAAAAGATATAATAATATATATTACATATAATATATATAAATATATAATATCGTAAATTATATGCATAAATCAGAAATCATGATATTTGGCAAAAAAAGATTTAAAAACAAAACTATTTAAAAAATTGTCATAATTTATCTTTCATGATAACTTAAAAAAATTTTAGCCTAACTTTGATTCATTTTCAAATAGACTCACAGAATTAAATAAAGAAAATTTTATGTTTCCAGCACAACGAATAAAAATTTTTAATTTTATTTCATCTTTTCAGTTAGTATTCCGAAAAGTGGCAGACGTGAAAAAAGAACGAGAACTAGCAGAAAAACGAAAAAATGACCCACCGCTTGACCTCTCCAGTGACCACCCGGTCAGGAAACTAATATCTAGATTCAGAAAGATTAGTGATGCAAGAACGATGCAGTCAGATACAGAAATAGATGCAAACCAACTGCAAAACAACAACTTGAGTGAATCTGAAGCAGGCCTGGGTAGTGAAGCCAGGGTGGTTAATGTTTCTGAATGTTCAGCCCAATCAGGCAATCTACCAAAATTTGGCGGTGGTGCTCCAAAATGGGGCAACAAGCTTTTGGGTCGTGATAAAAACATCCGGTCACCAGATTGCAATGCAGCATGTGACCAAGTAGACACTGAAGACAACAGTAATAATATAGTAGGTGATGAGCTTAAGGTAAGTACATTTTTAAAAGGTTTATATTTCCTATTTTAAGACAAAGTTGAAAAAGTGATTATGGAAACTGTGTGTAATTTTGAAAGTGACTAAAATCCTTGTGTACTGTGCTTATGATTTAACAACCTTATTGCATGCGTGTTGGCTGTCTTCCATGATCACTTGAAGCTGCTTGAGTACTTTCATCAACAAAGCTTGTGTTGAATATGGTCAATTGGATAATACATATCAGTGACATAGAAGTGCTTGAGAGACATCAGTGTGACAGCATTGAAGCAACAGTTTCAAAATATAAGTTGTGTTGAAGTGGTCATATTTCTCACATTAGGAACAACAGAATTCCTAAGAAGACTGAGTGTGGAGAGCCTGCTAATGGAAAGTTATCTGCCCATAAACTGAAGAAACATTATAAGGATAGTCTGAAAGAATCACTTAATCTTGCAAACACCAAGTACTGGGAGTTCCCTTTAAATAATCAAAGCAACTGGTGGAAGAAGGCTCATGATGGAATAGTTGCTTTCAAGAGTTCTTGAATTGAGAAAGAAAAAATGAAAAGAAAAAAAAGTTTTTGATGTAGAACTTCCAGGTCATATAGGTAATACTGATAAGTACAATCTTCAAAGATTTAAATGCAACATCAATCACCATCTTCTATCCTGTTCATCTTTTGCCCTTTCCTCAATCCTCCCTATATTCAGTCTTTTCTATCCTTTTCACTCCCTGTAACCCTCTCCATACTAGTGGAATTTACACTTTGCTTGGAGTAAAATTAATTAAAAAAATGTGTAGTCTTCATCAAAACCCATAGGCTTTACTTGATCAAAGCCATTTTTAATCACTGATCTTAGAAAGTGGTTGTATACAGCTAAGGATTTAGAGATTTCTGAACCAGTTTGGCACCAAAGTAAGTTTTAAAGAACACTTCTCTTTCAAACACTTCTGATATGAATGAAAGGACCATATCTAAAGAATCTATGGATGTTTAAACTTTGTGTAAACAGAAAAGATCTGCAAAAATATTTATTGATTGGAATAGCAAGAAATCAACTGGAACAACATGGGAGAGAAAAAAACAGAAAAGTAGCCAATCTGCTTTGTCATGTTCAATGACTGTTGTTACTATTATTACCGCCATTTTATATGGTATTGCTGAGTAAAGCAAGAAAATTAAGCCATATGCAAAGTCATCATATCAGAACTTCAAAATAGCATTAAGTATTGAGAACTCATCTTGTCGAAAAGTTTCTAAGTTAGTTGCAGGGCTGAGAAAACATGCAGTCATAAAAATAGACCTAATGACAATAAAATGTATGTTTCTTATATCTACTAACTTTGCATCATAGATTTTAAAGTTTGTTCTGTTAAAAGAGCTACATCCCTTTAAAGCATAACTATGTCTTCAAATGATATCTCATAATGGTCATACTCAACAACAAGGTGGCACCCTTTATGTATGTATATGTGTGTGTTTAGTGTGTATGTGTATTTTAGCAGCAAATTTTATCTTTGTATATTTGACTGAAAGTAACAGAAATATTTTTTAAGAATTTTTTTTATTTAATTTTCCTTGTATTTTTAAAAATGTTTTTAATGATAATTCAGGATCATAAATATATTTCTAATTATTTCTCCAAATACTTTCAGCCAATTTAGTCATTTCTTTGGTATCTTATTTGGATATTTTTAGAGTTATATTTTAAATTTGTAATTTTTATCTTTGTTTTCTATTGTTATTTCATTGTGAATAAGTCAGTTTTTTTAATATTGTGGAATTTGTTTCTTTAGGTAAAAGAGTTATCATCAGTTAAGTCTAGGCATTCACATGCGAAAATACCTTTGAACTATAAGGTCATTTCAGCCACACAATACTAAAATCTATTCCACATTTGAACAAACATATATTTCAAACTTTGGACCATTAACAACATAAATGCTACATTTATTGTTTCTTGACTTTCTCTCTTCTTTCTTTGTCCCATACATAATATTCAAGGGGGTTGAAGTCTTGGGAGTTACATGCCAGATGTCAGGTGTAATGTGGTTGCAGAAATTGTCTGACAACCATGACTGGGTTCTCCTACTTGTATGGAATGGTGCAAGGTCCTGCAGCAGCCACCCTCTTGACCCAAGGCGTCACTACTTCCTCAAGGTGAAGGCCTCAGACTCAACACAGAAACCTACATCTAAGTCTCTGTATTGAGTCTGAGGCCTTCACCAACAAATTTGGGAGCTCTTTTCATATCAGAACAATCAGATTGAATTTTCCAAGTTGCTGTACTTTCATAATAACCATTAAACTCATTCAACTCTTTCCAAATCCTCTGGACTGTCCTCAGATTAACACGCAAACACACTGAAATGTTCGTATTGGAGCTTCTGGTATGAATGCCAAACAGTATAGCATATGATTTCCAAATTTCTAATGGAGTGAACGGTGTTATAGTGCTTTTATTCTTGCAGACTTTCCACAACTAACCCTACTATACTGTGTAGTTGACAAAATCAAGAACAAACAATGCTCATATGAAAAATTAAATATATAAAATGGCGACAATATACGTGTGTGTGTGTGTGTGTGATAAAAAGTATAGTTTTAAGGTATGCTATATTTATGGATAAAACTGTTCAATATTAGGGACAGAGTATGTGACATATCAATGCCATCATTTGTGATATATATATATATATATATATATATGCAACAGATCCTAAAAATTCAACAAACAACCAAACTATCAGCACACACTGTCAATAAGATGTTTTGACTTATCATTGGAGGACTAAATTGGTGGAAACTTTACTTGGCGATGATATTTTGATAGATCTTTAGTGTTTGGATTGTCACCACATAAACTACTAAAGTCACAGCATATTCTATAAATATGAAATATCTTCTTTATAGTACTTTCAAAATCAACAATTGTCTGTGTGGTAAAATCTTCAGATAATTTTCACCTAGTGCCAGCTACTTTTTAAATCCTGACAATATTCAAGTTTCACCTGCATCTTGCTAGTATGGGTTTTTGATCACTTCCTCTAAATTCCAGTCTCCATTTGTAACTTTGAAACTTAATAAAACACTTGAAAACAGGTTAATTGAATAACTATTTGTATTTACTGGAGCACTTGGTGAAAGGAAGAACATACTATTTTTTATTTATTTAATATTAATATTTTTTCCTATTGAAGCTTTACACCTGGGGTTACCACCCCAGTAGCTCCACCCATACTACACCACTAAATTTAATACATGCATTTGTATATATGATTACATTGATATGTGGTTATATCATTAAGTGTCTAAATATTTATAACTTGAGTATTTAGGAATCCATTTACTTTTTCAATAGATTTATATAAATATCTACAAATGGTTTCATTGAAACAAGATTTGATTACACGTTTTGCCCTTCTAAGCTTTATCAGAACAAGAAACAAAAAAAAAGAAATGAATGTGTAATTGTATTTGTGTGTATGCTTAAATAATAAATCATTAGTACTTTGTTCACTAAACTGGCATTTCTCATAATGAAAGGAAAGAATGAAAATAATTGACTTTTAAAAACAAAATGAAAGGATTTTTCCATTTGTCATGTTTCTTCAAAACTTTATCAGGATTCTATATCCTATTTTATACATGTAAATATCTACAAATATTGTCTTTCTTGCCAAATTTTGCAGGTTCCTGATATGATGCCACCTCGATCATCAATGAAACCATTATCGAAATGGGGGAGAATGATTGCTAAGCAACAAGATACCATTGCTGAAGAGGACCCTTCTGTCAATGGTGAGGAAGCTGAAGCAGTAAAATCAAATCTACAAAAGAGTGACTCCACAGACAGCGGTATTCTGAAGAGTGACATACGCCTCGATCAAATTGCTGAAACATCATTCTCTCCATCAGTTGGCTCAAATGTAAATATGAATGCCCTCTCAACTGCAGCTGGGCTTTCTCTAACTGTAACGAATATAAAGTCTGCCACAAGTACCACATCTGTAGTTGACCACCATGATAAAAAAGCTGATGTTAGATACCCGAACGTGGCGGTCTCAAATACATCCTGGAGTGCAAGCGAGAGAAATTTATCACTCGGGGGTCTCAACAAGCAGGGAATGCATGACACTAGTTCTGCAAAAGAAAGATTTTTGAATATTGGCTCTGTGGAGCAACAAGTTGTTCACTCTCTTGATGAACTGCGATTGAATATCAGGGATGAGATACGGGGAATTAATGCACGTATTGGTCGCTTGGATGAACAGATGTCCGAATTACTCCGTTTGTTTACACCATCATCTTCATCACCTTGCTCCTCTGGGACAAACTTCCCCCCTTCAAAACATAATTCACCAAACAGTAATAGCAGTGGCAACATGAGTAACACAGCTGCTATATCTGGAAGTGGTACAAATACTTGCATTACGTCACCAACAAAAAATTCCTTGTCCTCTTCTGCCCGAAACAGGAACTGGAATTTAAGCCATCCAACCAGAGAAGAGAGTGTTGATACAAACTGGAATTCCATGGAAAATGTACATGCAAGTGGGAAAGGAACAAATGCACCTTCTGGTGAGCAGTTTCTGAATATTGAAGTATTACAGACTCAAAAACAAACCAGCCAATCATCTGCACCTCCAGCCATGAGCCAGCCAACCAGAGATGAGAGCATGGATTCAAATTTATCTGAAAGAGACATGGCTGCAGGTAAGCCAGATACTCCAACAAGTAATAAATCCAGCAAGTCCTCAAACACATCACGGAAGAGCATCCCAAATGAAGGGAAAGATAATCACAGTAGCAGTCACAAAACAAAGTCAAAATTTGAATGGAAGAAAAATGAAAAGGGCAAAGAGGAAGAGAGTAAATTTGAAGAGACTGACTTTGGAGGTCGAAAAATGTCAGATGAAGAAGAAAATATTCCTTTCAAAGACAAAGACCTTGATATCATGTGATTTTATTGGAATTCAATATACTAAAATCAAAACAAAATAAATTTAAGCAAATTTATTTTATTTTTTCTAATAATCCCAGTAAATTTTTCTCTAGGTGTAATTAATTATTTTGTTTAACAATAATTTAAATTTAAATTAAATTAATTTATATTTCAGTAATTTCAGTAATCTAATAGATTTGTTTTTTGTTTTGTTTTTAATTTTTAAGTAAGTTCTATTCACTATTATTCAGTCCTTTGTCTTTGACTAGCAAAGGTTTTACTCTTAAAATCAATGTAAAAAATCTGATAAATTGAAGATTTATTGTGTTAGGTGCTCATAATGAATTTTTACTTATGTATCACTGATTGACATGAAGCTGACTGATGCTTCATTTTCTCAACACCACGGTTAAGATGGGCTATTGGCTGGCCCAGCTGAACTCTCACTTAACTTTCATCCCTGTGAATGTAGTTAGCAATTATTGGCAAACCTTGGCAAAAAATTCAGTTAGAAATGTGCTGCAACTGGTAGGTAGTATCTTTTAACTTCTTTTTCCTTCATTCATATATATATATATATATATATATATATGCACACACACACACATTTACATGTACACATATATATACCTGGCTACTCACATTTATATGTACACATATATATACCTGGCTACACACATTTACATATACACATATATATACCTGGCTACTCATATTTGAAACGCGTCTAAGCAAGCATCTGCAATGAAGATTGGCTAAGCTAATCCTCATTGCAGATGCTTGCTCAGATGTGTTTGTTTTTATTCAACACCCACAGAGCCAACCTGTGGTTTATACTGTAACTATGCTGACAGGCCTTAGTTAAAGTTTCTGGGAAATAGCATGTTATCTAGTGTGATCACAAATTTGAACAAGGCCAGCACACTCAAGCCCTCGGCACAGCTATTGATGCCCCCCCCCCAAGGTTCCAACTATCCACTTTCACTCACAAGGCTTGGGTCAACCTGTGGTATGGTTTTCAGGCACTTTCCAAAGGTGCTGCATGCTGGGATCAACAGATGTCTGATAACATCAGGAAGCCTCCTTCCTGACAAATCAACCATTGTGAGATTTGAACCCAGGTCTCATAGTCAGAATGCAAAAATTTTAACCACTCGACCAATACACATACATACATATATACATACATATATACATACATACATACATACATGCATGCATAAGACATACGTGTGTATGTGTGTGGGGGTCAACTGTGCCGCAAATTTATTGGCATGATCAAGATGTCATGAATGGATCAAAAAATCTGATGTTTGGTCAGATTTTAGAAAGTGGTTCAGGCTAAGCTCTTTTATACACACACACACACACACACACACACACACACACACACACACACACACACACACACACACAAACATAGACATACACATAGATTCATATATATATATATGTCCTGGGTATGACGATAAACTACATCCGGCAGCAAGTCTTCTGATCGGGAGATTGGAGGATTTGAGAAGCATGGAACCACCTTTTAATTGCTGTTGTTCCCAGGTCCACTCTGACCCAGGGTGGTAGTACCTGTTAGGGTACCAACTATGGGCTGACCTGGCACTTTAATGTTATAGAACACAACTCGTCTAGGAGATTGAAAACTCTTACATGAAAAGCCTGAGGTATATTGTCTGCTTCGTCTGTGGCATTTATTTGCACCGACTGAGTGTATCATTAGTTCCAAAAAGTGTGTATGGTTTGGCACAAGCCCTCACCACTTTAATTAAATCACTTGTGTAGGTTTTCTGGCAGCTTACCCTGTTATCCTCATACATCGAAACCGACAGGAGAGTTCATTATTATCATTATCATTATATATATATATATATATATATATATATATATATATATATATATATAGCACAGGAACATACACTACACAGAGATTTTAAAAGGCTGACAAATCATCTATGAAATTTTGCCATTTACTACTTCCCAGTTGGCATTTGCCAAGGCTTACTAGATATTAACCACAGGAGTTGCTACAGAGAAGGCTGGGTAACAGTTCAATTTCTGGGAACTTTGCTTCTGTTTTCCCTACTATTATTAAAAACAAATGATAAATAACAAATATATGTGGCTTGAATTTAAAGATATGGAACATTACATGTAATCAAGCTTTAGACATTGTAAAGTCTGTTCAATCTGACTTTCAAAATTTGGAGGGGTAAGCAATGAGTGGTGGGACATATCACATTTGATATAAAGACAATGAGAAATATTTTGAGAATTAAATTACTAAATCAGCCGCTAGGATTTTTAGCTGTTGTAAATTTTTTAAATCTTTTAATGGATATTCACAATTTATGTGTATTCATTAATCAAAGATCAAATACGTGCATACACATATACATATATACAATCTCTCTTGCATAATCAAACATATACATTTATTTGTGCATATACATATGTGTAAGTATATATATATACATACACATACATATGCACACAGGCATGCATACACACATATATATATATATATATATATATATATGCAGTTATCCATTAGAAAATTTAATTTTACTTTTTTCAGTTTTGCATTAAGTTTAATTCAAATAAATTTTAATCTCTATTTAATCAAACTTTAAAATGAAAATTCAATTTAAATTGCCTTGCTAATTTTCATGAAATTTATAATTTTGTAAAATCTGAAAAGTTTAATTACACTCACAATTTTCTTACCATTGTTACTTTTTAACCAAAATTAACAGCACTTAACATGAAATCAATTAATATCAAATAAAATAAAAGACTGATAGCTATAAAAATAAATAAAATAATTTCTTTCATTCAGAATTTTGTCTTTAAGATGAAACTAAATTCTTTAATAAAATTCACTAAAAATTTTTTTTAAATTCTGTTTTCGCATTTTAAAAATTCTGTTACAATTTAAATGAATTTCTTTTTGTCTTATTTCAAACTGAATTGATTCACATGCCATAAAAAACAGGGGTATATTGGGAGTCCAAAACAGACTCTGTACAAACACCTAAATTCAACCCATTAATATAGGCTATGATTTTGGTACCCATACAGCTAGGTGTTATAATCCCCCACTGCAAGAAAAATAATATTGAAATGAGAGCCCAGTCAAGTTATCAATCAATTGACAGCACCAGTTCACGGACTTTGCCCAGTCTCCTCATGTCCCAATATGCCTCTGATTAAAGCATACTTTAATATTGCTTTTAAGACAATTTTTTAAAATACATGGGTTGATTGATAAGTAAAGTCTCTTACTGCATAATGTAACTAGTAGGAAAGATAGATTTAGTAATATATAAAGTCCTCTGTACATGTACTTAATGCCAGTTTGCTGTATGATAGCATTCATTAGTCATATGCATGTCTAAATTATAAAGCAGCAACCAGAGATAGAATTTTTATCAGTAGAAATTCACATACTAATTGAAATTCATAGACATATGAAAACAATAACATCCTGTAAATAATGAAACAATATTTTTACAGAATAAAACCTAACAGAAAAACATCTTTTGTGTTAATACTGTATACAGTCACATTACAGGCAAGCAGAATGATACCTGAAATTTATATTTGTTGCATACCATCTATACTGCCCTAATTTGCCACCACCAGATTTCTATTTATTCTTAAAATTAAAAGATGTCGAAAGCTCAACTTTCTTCATTCAATGACAAAGTTGCTGTATAAAATCAGAAAAGTCAGCAAGAAATTTCTTTATAGATAGAATGAAAAAATACCAAGAATATTTGAAAAAATGTGTAGTACTAAATAGTAACTATGTTAATAAATAATCATGTCCTTTTGAAGAAAAATAAATTTAATTTTTGATACCAGTTTCATTATTCCATCTAGTCTAAATTTTCTTTTCATAGGATGAGGACCTTACTAATCAATCGACCCTCATAATTTTGACGTGAAATAAATCTACTTCATTTTGATACCAGTTTCATTCTTCTATCTGGTCTAAATCTTTTTTTCATAGGATTAAAGACCTTACTTATAATTCAAACCTCATAATTTTTGAAGAGTTATAAATTTATTTCATCTTGATATCAGTTTCATTATTCTATTTGGCCTGAAACTTGTTTTATCAGGTTGAAGACTTTACTTACCAACCAATCTTTGTAAGATGAAAAAAAAATTAATCCAATATGAATAATACTGACAAATACTGGAATTTATTTCAAGTTTCCTCTGCAACTTTATCATGAATCAGTACACAATAAATGTTTGGCTCAAAACCTTGACACTGCTTAAGGGCAACATTTGCTTAAATCACTCACACTGGCTTAAAGCAATTGTGAATTTAGATTGTATAATGATTCTAATATTTTCAACATGTGTCATTTGTACTAAATGAAGACAGGCTTAAACCTCTGCTAATCCAAATGCAACACTGATGAGAACTAGTATGATTCCAATTTGAATACAATTTTATTCACTGAACAGGTTCAAACATGATTGTCTTTAGAATTGACACAGTTCAAAAGTAACAAAATGAATTGAAAAAAACATTTTTATGAAATGAGTCTTAATATGAATTGCAGAGTATATAACAAAAGTTGCAAAATAAAGTCTGCTGTATTGGAGTAGGGGGGGTACATACTCATGATAATAGATTCTTATGATGACTGAATAAATACAAAAAAAATATTAAGTATTTTAGATGAATAAAGAAAAGAAATCCTACCTATATAAGCAAGTCCAGTGTACACACCCACACATTATAAGAAGACTAAACAAATGACACACAAATATAAAAATATACACATACATAAATACATACACACAACTATACACAGACTAATGCATACATACAAATATATATACACAAAAATAACTAAAATACAAAGACATGCAAATAGATGCAAAAAATTGACAAATACATATATAAAAAACACAGATACAAATGCAGGTGCTCATACAAATTCATGCAAGCAGACATAAATACATACATATAGACAAATAAACAGACAGAACAACAAACATACATGCAGACACACATACAGACAGGTAGATATATATACAGATTTATACAGGTGCAAATGCTCATACTTATAAAAATTGCACTTTTTCTTTCATATTAATAATTTGCAGTATTTATGGAAATTGCTTACCTTATTAAAAAGTGAATATTTTGCAATGCTTTGCCTGTAATGTCTTAATTTAATCTTGAAACACGTTTTAAAAGATATTAAATTTTAAAATTATAGTCCAATTAAAAGTAAACTTTTGAATTAAAAAATACTTGTAAATTTGGCACAGGGAAAGAAAATAATACAATCAATTTTGTCTCCTCCTTTATGAGAAGAGTGTTATTTCATTGTGAGTATTTTGTTTGTTTGCTTTTTAAATATATATTTATCACTTTTAAATATATATTTATCACTTTTAAATATATATTTATCACTTGTGTGGTTTTCTTTCTTTTTTTCCTTGTCTTTTTTTTTTTTAAAGAACATTATAAACTCTTTATGAAATCCTATCAACAGTCCTACTGGATTAAAAAAATAAAAACAAAGACATTTCATCAGAATGTCACTTTAGTTTCTTTTGGATATTTAAAAAAATATCCTAACATTCTGATCAGGAGAGAAGAGAAATTGTACTCTCCATATATTGATCAATATATTGGTCCCATTTGACCGAAAATGTGTGAATTTATGTTAGATAAATTTCTGTGAAAATATTAAGCTTAGTTGGAGGTACTGCTTGACCAAAATTGTTGCTTTTTCTTTTATTTGTTTGCTCCTTCTTTTTTGTTATTTTCGTTTTTTAACTTTTGTATAGGGTTACTAAAGAATATTTAGTTTAGTTAAAAAAAACGTTTTCCTCTATGTACAAAAGTTGAGTTCATCATGGAGGGAATGGCTATCTAAGATTAAGAATCATAAACTAGAATGTATAAATTATAATTTTGTGTTATTTAATGCAATATAATTAAAGTTTAACAATTATTGAAAAGATTAAAGAATAAAGATAAAGAGTTAAGGCTTAAGGGATTAACACTTAAAATTTAGGGTACAGGGTTCAAATTTAAGTTGCCAAATTACAAAAACATTAAACACTTGATTACATCCAAGTGATTAAAATTATGAAATATAATCTGAATTAAATTCTTAAATTTTTTAGAAATTTCTAGAAATATTTTTATATTTTATATTTAAATTCTTAAAATTTTTAAATAAAAGGATTGTTCGTTTTTAAATTTTATTTATTTTACTTTATTCTAAAGTCAAAAACTGATCATGAGAGACAGTTTGTGAACTGTCCACCATTTGTGTCTGTTAAAATTTTGTTAATGGATGTCTTGAAACTTTCATTATTTCTTCACTGTTTTGATTTTTTCATTTCCCTGAGATGTTAAAATAAAATACTTGTTATCAACAAATACTGTGACCTACAATTACAATATAAAATACTTTTCATCAATTTTTGTGATGTATTCACTCAAGCTGACATTAATGTTAAATAACAGCTTTCTTTGTAATTTTCAATTGATGGATTGTAAAAAAAAAAAAAAAGAAAAAATTAAAAAAAAAAAAACCTGTCAATATTTCCTTTTTTTTGTTTATTTTATTAACTTTTTTTTGCTTTTCCATTTTGAATAATTTATTTAATATAAAATTTGTTTTTCACGAACCTCTCGAAATTTAAAGAAAAGGGGAAAGCAAGTGAATGAAGGAAAATAAAAAGAAAAGAAGAAATTATGAAAAGAACGGATGAATGAAAGAAAGAAAATGATAGAATAGTCTGAAAAGCATTTTGCAAAAACACCATAATCTTATTGCCAACAGTGACAAACTTTATATATAAATACACATATATATATATATATATATATATATATATATATAACCAAATGAAATGAGAACAAATCAAATATAAATTCAAATGTTCACAACATTAATTTAAAAATAGTGCTCAATACAATAGTAGAGCAATATTCTTTATTATAGGATATTACAACAGAATATATGTAAAATTGCTACATAAATGCAGTCATGCTTCAATACATATCATTGCATCTCATCAGGTGGTAGTAAATGAGGCTTATTACAATTTTTAATATAACTTACAAACACTATCTTTTCCCACG
>OZ010616.1:44751649-44804149 GCA_963932145.1 Acanthosepion lycidas | reverse complement strand
CCATTGTAAAAAAATAAAGCTAAGGTAACCATAAAGCAAAATAATTATATTCTTAGGGAAACAAAATAAAAATGGATATTATAAGGTTTTTTTCATCTGAAGAATTTATACATGGAAGTGACCTGATCATATTTGTGATTAAAACTTATAGGCTAGTGTAAAACTGAATAGAAATGGATAAGAAATATTTATCCAATTTCATACATTAAATATTCCATGTTGTTCTTAAACCAATAAAACAATTATCTTTTTTTTTTTCATTTTAATGTACATGTATTCCAATGGAAAACATTTCTTTTATATGCATTCAAAAATATTCATGAATGTTTAAAATTGTCAAAGTTCATTGCCATCAGCCTTCATTCAGTATCAAAGATTTTTTATGTTACAATCATGTTCACCCTGTGCAAGACCTGAGAGTCACTCAAAATAGAGAGTTACAAAGTGGTAGACAGAGTTTATGGCGATATTTAGAGAAGATAACAGTTAACCCAAGAAATGAACAGGTTAAAATTGTAGTGATCGGGGAACCATCCTCTTGGGAGTCAGTTCCACAAACAGCAGTTTGTGGTAAGAAATTGGAAATAGAACTTACATCTCCCCAATGAAATACTACAATGTGCTTGGTATGACGGGTCTAAGCTCTGAATGTTAAAACTGAGGACTATAATTCATCTGAATAGAAATATCAATAGATCAGAAAGAGCTTTTCAACATTTCATCTGTGAGAAAGGGAGTATAAGATAGAAAATAATTCATCACCCACAAGGATATGATATGAATCTATTTTAATGCTAAACATTGTATTAAGTAACAAATTCATGAATTTCTCATTAATCTAATTAATTCATATTTATAAAATAAAGAAATTGATAGTTTAAGTAATATAGTCTTTATTAAACTGAAAACTGTAAGCATGATAGTCGTTATTGAAGAGCATCTGATGGAAGCAAAGTTGTTGGGGTATGTTTATGAGATACAATCATTATATAGGTCTTCTGTAACAAAATTACTAAACAATATTGATGTCATATTCACCAGTTGAAATGGTATGATGTTAATATGTACAATATATAATAATAGTATTTAAACAAAGAGTCCAAGCAGAATATTTCCACAATCTTAACTTCTTTATGTCACAAGTTAACCATTATCTTTCCTATATCATTTCATACATTGCACTTCTCGGCCTTGTACCATAATAAACTGAGCTTAGTAAATATCAATAAGGGCACCTCACCATAGAGCAATGGTTAGCAATCTAGTCTCACAGACCATTACTACTGTAGTGAGTTTGATCCTCACTGGATGCCCTATTAATCTGGGCTTGTGCCATAATAAACTGAGCTTAGTAAATATCAATAAAGGCACCTCACCATAGAGCAATGTTTAGCAATCTAGTCTCACAGATCATTATTACTTTAGGGAGTTTGATCCTCACTGGATGCCCTATTAACCTGGGCTTGTGCCATAATAAACTGAGCTTAGTAAATATCAATAAGGGCACCTCACCATAGAGAAATGGTTAGCAATCTAGTCTCACAGACCATTACTACTGTAGTGAGTTTGATCCTCACTGGATGCCCTATTAATCTGGGCTTGTGCCATAATAAACTGAGCTTAGTAAATATCAATAAAGGCACCTCACCATAGAGCAATGGTTAGCAATCTAGTCTCACAGATCATTATTACTTTAGGGAGTTTGATCCTCACTGGATGCCCTATTAATCTGGGCTTGTGCCATAATAAACTGAGCTTAGTAAATATCAATAAAGGCACCTCACCATAGAGCAATGTTTAGCAATCTAGTCTCACAGATCATTATTACTTTAGGGAGTTTGATCCTCACTGGATGCCCTATTAACCTGGGCTTGTGCCATAATAAACTGAGCTTAGTAAATATCAATAAAGGCACCTCACCATAGAGCAATGGTTAGCAATCTAGTCTCACAGATCATTACTACTGTAGTGAGTTTGATCCTCACTGGATGCCCTATTAATCTGGGCTTGTGCCATAATAAACTGAGCTTAGTAAATATCAATAAGGGCACCTCACCATAGAGCAATGGTTAGCAATCTAGTCTCACAGACCATTACTACTGTAGTGAGTTTGATCCTCACTGGATGCCCTATTAATCTGGGCTTGTGCCATAATAAACTGAGCTTAGTAAATATCAATAAAGGCACCTCACCATAGAGCAATGTTTAGCAATCTAGTCTCACAGATCATTATTACTTTAGGGAGTTTGATCCTCACTGGATGCCCTATTAACCTGGGCTTGTGCCATAATAAACTGAGCTTAGTAAATATCAATAAAGGCACCTCACCATAGAGCAATGGTTAGCAATCTAGTCTCACAGATCATTACTACTGTAGTGAGTTTGATCCTCACTGGATGCCCTATTACTCTGGACTTGTGCCATAATAAACTGAGATTAGTAAATATCAATAAGGGCACCTCACCATAGAGCAATGGTTAGCAATCTAGTCTCACAGATCATTACTACTGTAGTGAGTTTGACCCTCACTGGATGCCCTATTACTCTGGACTTGTGCCATAATAAACTGAGCTTAGTAAATATCAATAAGGGCACCTCACCATAGAGCAATGGTTAGCAATCTAGTCTCGCAGACCATTACTACTGTAGTGAGTTTGATCCTCACTGGATGCCCTATTAATCTGGGCTTGTGCCATAATAAACTGAGCTTAGTAAATATCAATAAAGGCACCTCACCATAGAGCAATGGTTAGCAATCTAGTCTCACAGATCATTATTACTTTAGGGAGTTTGATCCTCACTGGATGCCCTATTACTCTGGCCTTGTGCCATAATAAACTGAGCTTAGTAAATATCAATAAAGGCACCTCACCATAGAGCAATGGTTAGCAATCTAGTCTCACAGATCATTACTACTGTAGTGAGTTTGATCCTCACTGGATGCCCTATTAATCTGGGCTTGTGCCATAATAAACTGAGCTTAGTAAATATCAATAAGGGCACATCACCATAGAGCAATGGTTAGCAATCTAGTCTCACAGACCATTATTACTGTAGTGAGTTTGATCCTCACTGGATGCCCTATTAATCTGGGCTTGTGCCATAATAAACTGAGCTTAGTAAATATCAATAAAGGCACCTCACCATAGAGCAATGGTTAGCAATCTAGTCTCACAGATCATTATTACTTTAGGGAGTTTGATCCTCACTGGATGCCCTATTAATCTGGCCTTGTGCCATAATAAACTGAGCTTAGTAAATATCAATAAAGGCACCTCACCATAGAGCAATGGTTAGCAATCTAGTCTCACAGATCATTATTACTTTAGGGAGTTTGATCCTCACTGGATGCCCTATTAATCTGGGCTTGTGCCATAATAAACTGAGCTTAGTAAATATCAATAAAGGCACCTCACCATAGTGCAATGGTTAGCAATCTAGTCTCACAGATCATTATTACTTTAGGGAGTTTGATCCTCACTGGATGCCCTATTAATCTGGGCCTGTGCCATAATAAACTGAGCTTAGTAAATATCAATAAGGGCACCTCACCATAGAGCAATGGTTAGCAATCTAGTCTCACAGACCATTACTACTGTAGTGAGTTTGATCCTCACTGGATGCCCTATTAATCTGGGCTTGTGCCATAATAAACTGAGCTTAGTAAATATCAATAAAGGCACCTCACCATAGAGCAATGTTTAGCAATCTAGTCTCACAGATCATTATTACTTTAGGGAGTTTGATCCTCACTGGATGCCCTATTAACCTGGGCTTGTGCCATAATAAACTGAGCTTAGTAAATATCAATAAAGGCACCTCACCATAGAGCAATGGTTAGCAATCTAGTCTCACAGATCATTACTACTGTAGTGAGTTAGATCCTCACTGGATGCCCTATTAATCTGGGCTTGTGCCATAATAAACTGAGCTTAGTAAATATCAATAAGGGTACCTCACCATAGAGCAATGGTTAGCAATCTAGTCTCACAGACCATTACTACTGTAGTGAGTTTGATCCTCACTGGATGCCCTATTAATCTGGGCTTGTGCCATAATAAACTGAGCTTAGTAAATATCAATAAAGGCACCTCACCATAGAGCAATGTTTAGCAATCTAGTCTCACAGATCATTATTACTTTAGGGAGTTTGATCCTCACTGGATGCCCTATTAACCTGGGCTTGTGCCATAATAAACTGAGCTTAGTAAATATCAATAAAGGCACCTCACCATAGAGCAACGGTTAGCAATCTAGTCTCACAGATCATTACTACTGTAGTGAGTTTGATCCTCACTGGATGCCCTATTAATCTGGGCTTGTGCCATAATAAACTGAGCTTAGTAAATATCAATAAAGGCACCTCACCATAGAGCAATGTTTAGCAATCTAGTCTCACAGATCATTATTACTTTAGGGAGTTTGATCCTCACTGGATGCCCTATTAACCTGGGCTTGTGCCATAATAAACTGAGCTTAGTAAATATCAATAAAGGCACCTCACCATAGAGCAATGGTTAGCAATCTAGTCTCACAGATCATTACTACTGTAGTGAGTTTGATCCTCACTGGATGCCCTATTACTCTGGACTTGTGCCATAATAAACTGAGATTAGTAAATATCAATAAGGGCACCTCACCATAGAGCAATGGTTAGCAATCTAGTCTCACAGATCATTACTACTGTAGTGAGTTTGACCCTCACTGGATGCCCTATTACTCTGGACTTGTGCCATAATAAACTGAGCTTAGTAAATATCAATAAGGGCACCTCACCATAGAGCAATGGTTAGCAATCTAGTCTCGCAGACCATTACTACTGTAGTGAGTTTGATCCTCACTGGATGCCCTATTAATCTGGGCTTGTGCCATAATAAACTGAGCTTAGTAAATATCAATAAAGGCACCTCACCATAGAGCAATGGTTAGCAATCTAGTCTCACAGATCATTATTACTTTAGGGAGTTTGATCCTCACTGGATGCCCTATTACTCTGGCCTTGTGCCATAATAAACTGAGCTTAGTAAATATCAATAAAGGCACCTCACCATAGAGCAATGGTTAGCAATCTAGTCTCACAGATCATTACTACTGTAGTGAGTTTGATCCTCACTGGATGCCCTATTAATCTGGGCTTGTGCCATAATAAACTGAGCTTAGTAAATATCAATAAGGGCACATCACCATAGAGCAATGGTTAGCAATCTAGTCTCACAGACCATTATTACTGTAGTGAGTTTGATCCTCACTGGATGCCCTATTAATCTGGGCTTGTGCCATAATAAACTGAGCTTAGTAAATATCAATAAAGGCACCTCACCATAGAGCAATGGTTAGCAATCTAGTCTCACAGATCATTATTACTTTAGGGAGTTTGATCCTCACTGGATGCCCTATTAATCTGGCCTTGTGCCATAATAAACTGAGCTTAGTAAATATCAATAAAGGCACCTCACCATAGAGCAATGGTTAGCAATCTAGTCTCACAGATCATTATTACTTTAGGGAGTTTGATCCTCACTGGATGCCCTATTACTCTGGCCTTGTGCCATAATAAACTGAGCTTAGTAAATATCAATAAAGGCACCTCACCATAGAGCAATGGTTAGCAATCTAGTCTCACAGATCATTACTACTGTAGTGAGTTTGATCCTCACTGGATGCCCTATTAATCTGGGCTTGTGCCATAATAAACTGAGCTTAGTAAATATCAATAAGGGCACATCACCATAGAGCAATGGTTAGCAATCTAGTCTCACAGACCATTATTACTGTAGTGAGTTTGATCCTCACTGGATGCCCTATTAATCTGGGCTTGTGCCATAATAAACTGAGCTTAGTAAATATCAATAAAGGCACCTCACCATAGAGCAATGGTTAGCAATCTAGTCTCACAGATCATTATTACTTTAGGGAGTTTGATCCTCACTGGATGCCCTATTAATCTGGCCTTGTGCCATAATAAACTGAGCTTAGTAAATATCAATAAAGGCACCTCACCATAGAGCAATGGTTAGCAATCTAGTCTCACAGATCATTATTACTTTAGGGAGTTTGATCCTCACTGGATGCCCTATTAATCTGGGCTTGTGCCATAATAAACTGAGCTTAGTAAATATCAATAAAGGCACCTCACCATAGTGCAATGGTTAGCAATCTAGTCTCACAGATCATTATTACTTTAGGGAGTTTGATCCTCACTGGATGCCCTATTAATCTGGGCCTGTGCCATAATAAACTGAGCTTAGTAAATATCAATAAGGGCACCTCACCATAGAGCAATGGTTAGCAATCTAGTCTCACAGACCATTACTACTGTAGTGAGTTTGATCCTCACTGGATGCCCTATTAATCTGGGCTTGTGCCATAATAAACTGAGCTTAGTAAATATCAATAAAGGCACCTCACCATAGAGCAATGTTTAGCAATCTAGTCTCACAGATCATTATTACTTTAGGGAGTTTGATCCTCACTGGATGCCCTATTAACCTGGGCTTGTGCCATAATAAACTGAGCTTAGTAAATATCAATAAAGGCACCTCACCATAGAGCAATGGTTAGCAATCTAGTCTCACAGATCATTACTACTGTAGTGAGTTAGATCCTCACTGGATGCCCTATTAATCTGGGCTTGTGCCATAATAAACTGAGCTTAGTAAATATCAATAAGGGTACCTCACCATAGAGCAATGGTTAGCAATCTAGTCTCACAGACCATTACTACTGTAGTGAGTTTGATCCTCACTGGATGCCCTATTAATCTGGGCTTGTGCCATAATAAACTGAGCTTAGTAAATATCAATAAAGGCACCTCACCATAGAGCAATGTTTAGCAATCTAGTCTCACAGATCATTATTACTTTAGGGAGTTTGATCCTCACTGGATGCCCTATTAACCTGGGCTTGTGCCATAATAAACTGAGCTTAGTAAATATCAATAAAGGCACCTCACCATAGAGCAACGGTTAGCAATCTAGTCTCACAGATCATTACTACTGTAGTGAGTTTGATCCTCACTGGATGCCCTATTAATCTGGGCTTGTGCCATAATAAACTGAGCTTAGTAAATATCAATAAAGGCACCTCACCATAGAGCAATGTTTAGCAATCTAGTCTCACAGATCATTATTACTTTAGGGAGTTTGATCCTCACTGGATGCCCTATTAACCTGGGCTTGTGCCATAATAAACTGAGCTTAGTAAATATCAATAAAGGCACCTCACCATAGAGCAATGGTTAGCAATCTAGTCTCACAGATCATTACTACTGTAGTGAGTTTGATCCTCACTGGATGCCCTATTACTCTGGACTTGTGCCATAATAAACTGAGATTAGTAAATATCAATAAGGGCACCTCACCATAGAGCAATGGTTAGCAATCTAGTCTCACAGATCATTACTACTGTAGTGAGTTTGACCCTCACTGGATGCCCTATTACTCTAGACTTGTGCCATAATAAACTGAGCTTAGTAAATATCAATAAGGGCACCTCACCATAGAGCAATGGTTAGCAATCTAGTCTCGCAGACCATTACTACTGTAGTGAGTTTGATCCTCACTGGATGCCCTATTAATCTGGGCTTGTGCCATAATAAACTGAGCTTAGTAAATATCAATAAAGGCACCTCACCATAGAGCAATGGTTAGCAATCTAGTCTCACAGATCATTATTACTTTAGGGAGTTTGATCCTCACTGGATGCCCTATTACTCTGGCCTTGTGCCATAATAAACTGAGCTTAGTAAATATCAATAAAGGCACCTCACCATAGAGCAATGGTTAGCAATCTAGTCTCACAGATCATTACTACTGTAGTGAGTTTGATCCTCACTGGATGCCCTATTAATCTGGGCTTGTGCCATAATAAACTGAGCTTAGTAAATATCAATAAGGGCACATCACCATAGAGCAATGGTTAGCAATCTAGTCTCACAGACCATTATTACTGTAGTGAGTTTGATCCTCACTGGATGCCCTATTAATCTGGGCTTGTGCCATAATAAACTGAGCTTAGTAAATATCAATAAAGGCACCTCACCATAGAGCAATGGTTAGCAATCTAGTCTCACAGATCATTATTACTTTAGGGAGTTTGATCCTCACTGGATGCCCTATTAATCTGGCCTTGTGCCATAATAAACTGAGCTTAGTAAATATCAATAAAGGCACCTCACCATAGAGCAATGGTTAGCAATCTAGTCTCACAGATCATTATTACTTTAGGGAGTTTGATCCTCACTGGATGCCCTATTAATCTGGGCTTGTGCCATAATAAACTGAGCTTAGTAAATATCAATAAAGGCACCTCACCATAGTGCAATGGTTAGCAATCTAGTCTCACAGATCATTATTACTTTAGGGAGTTTGATCCTCACTGGATGCCCTATTAATCTGGGCCTGTGCCATAATAAACTGAGCTTAGTAAATATCAATAAGGGCACCTCACCATAGAGCAATGGTTAGCAATCTAGTCTCACAGACCATTACTACTGTAGTGAGTTTGATCCTCACTGGATGCCCTATTAATCTGGGCTTGTGCCATAATAAACTGAGCTTAGTAAATATCAATAAAGGCACCTCACCATAGAGCAATGTTTAGCAATCTAGTCTCACAGATCATTATTACTTTAGGGAGTTTGATCCTCACTGGATGCCCTATTAACCTGGGCTTGTGCCATAATAAACTGAGCTTAGTAAATATCAATAAAGGCACCTCACCATAGAGCAATGGTTAGCAATCTAGTCTCACAGATCATTACTACTGTAGTGAGTTAGATCCTCACTGGATGCCCTATTAATCTGGGCTTGTGCCATAATAAACTGAGCTTAGTAAATATCAATAAGGGTACCTCACCATAGAGCAATGGTTAGCAATCTAGTCTCACAGACCATTACTACTGTAGTGAGTTTGATCCTCACTGGATGCCCTATTAATCTGGGCTTGTGCCATAATAAACTGAGCTTAGTAAATATCAATAAAGGCACCTCACCATAGAGCAATGTTTAGCAATCTAGTCTCACAGATCATTATTACTTTAGGGAGTTTGATCCTCACTGGATGCCCTATTAACCTGGGCTTGTGCCATAATAAACTGAGCTTAGTAAATATCAATAAAGGCACCTCACCATAGAGCAACGGTTAGCAATCTAGTCTCACAGATCATTACTACTGTAGTGAGTTTGATCCTCACTGGATGCCCTATTAATCTGGGCTTGTGCCATAATAAACTGAGCTTAGTAAATATCAATAAAGGCACCTCACCATAGAGCAATGTTTAGCAATCTAGTCTCACAGATCATTATTACTTTAGGGAGTTTGATCCTCACTGGATGCCCTATTAACCTGGGCTTGTGCCATAATAAACTGAGCTTAGTAAATATCAATAAAGGCACCTCACCATAGAGCAATGGTTAGCAATCTAGTCTCACAGACCATTATTACTGTAGTGAGTTTGACCCTCACTGGATGCCCTATTACTCTGGACTTGTGCCATAATAAACTGAGCTTAGTAAATATCAATAAGGGCACCTCACCATAGAGCAATGGTTAGCAATCTAGTCTCACAGACCATTACTACTGTAGTGAGTTTGATCCTCACTGGATGCCCTATTAATCTGGGCTTGTGCCATAATAAACTGAGCTTAGTAAATATCAATAAAGGCACCTCACCATAGAGCAATGGTTAGCAATCTAGTCTCACAGACCATTATTACTGTAGTGAGTTTGATCCTCACTGGATGCCCTATTAATCTGGGCTTGTGCCATAATAAACTGAGCTTAGTAAATATCAATAAGGGCACCTCACCATAGAGCAATGGTTAGCAATCTAGTCTCACAGATCATTATTACTTTAGGGAGTTTGATCCTCACTGGATGCCCTATTGATCTGGCCTTGTGCCATAATAAACTGAGCTTAGTAAATATCAATAAAGGCACCTCACCATAGAGCAATGGTTAGCAATCTAGTCTCACAGATCATTATTACTTTAGGGAGTTTGATCCTCACTGGATGCCCTATTAATCTGGGCTTGTGCCATAATAAACTGAGCTTAGTAAATATCAATAAAGGCACCTCACCATAGAGCAATGGTTAGCAATCTAGTCTCACAGATCATTATTACTTTAGGGAGTTTGATCCTCACTGGATGCCCTATTAATCTGGGCTTGTGCCATAATAAACTGAGCTTAGTAAATATCAATAAAGGCACCTCACCATAGAGCAATGTTTAGCAATCTAGTCTCACAGATCATTATTACTTTAGGGAGTTTGATCCTCACTGGATGCCCTATTAACCTGGGCTTGTGCCATAATAAACTGAGCTTAGTAAATATCAATAAAGGCACCTCACCATAGAGCAATGGTTAGCAATCTAGTCTCACAGATCATTACTACTGTAGTGAGTTAGATCCTCACTGGATGCCCTATTAATCTGGGCTTGTGCCATAATAAACTGAGCTTAGTAAATATCAATAAGGGTACCTCACCATAGAGCAATGGTTAGCAATCTAGTCTCACAGACCATTACTACTGTAGTGAGTTTGATCCTCACTGGATGCCCTATTAATCTGGGCTTGTGCCATAATAAACTGAGCTTAGTAAATATCAATAAAGGCACCTCACCATAGAGCAATGTTTAGCAATCTAGTCTCACAGATCATTATTACTTTAGGGAGTTTGATCCTCACTGGATGCCCTATTAACCTGGGCTTGTGCCATAATAAACTGAGCTTAGTAAATATCAATAAAGGCACCTCACCATAGAGCAACGGTTAGCAATCTAGTCTCACAGATCATTACTACTGTAGTGAGTTTGATCCTCACTGGATGCCCTATTAATCTGGGCTTGTGCCATAATAAACTGAGCTTAGTAAATATCAATAAAGGCACCTCACCATAGAGCAATGTTTAGCAATCTAGTCTCACAGATCATTATTACTTTAGGGAGTTTGATCCTCACTGGATGCCCTATTAACCTGGGCTTGTGCCATAATAAACTGAGCTTAGTAAATATCAATAAAGGCACCTCACCATAGAGCAATGGTTAGCAATCTAGTCTCACAGACCATTATTACTGTAGTGAGTTTGACCCTCACTGGATGCCCTATTACTCTGGACTTGTGCCATAATAAACTGAGCTTAGTAAATATCAATAAGGGCACCTCACCATAGAGCAATGGTTAGCAATCTAGTCTCACAGATCATTATTACTTTAGGGAGTTTGATCCTCACTGGATGCCCTATTGATCTGGCCTTGTGCCATAATAAACTGAGCTTAGTAAATATCAATAAAGGCACCTCACCATAGAGCAATGGTTAGCAATCTAGTCTCACAGATCATTATTACTTTAGGGAGTTTGATCCTCACTGGATGCCCTATTAATCTGGGCTTGTGCCATAATAAACTGAGCTTAGTAAATATCAATAAAGGCACCTCACCATAGAGCAATGGTTAGCAATCTAGTCTCACAGATCATTATTACTTTAGGGAGTTTGATCCTCACTGGATGCCCTATTAATCTGGGCTTGTGCCATAATAAACTGAGCTTAGTAAATATCAATAAGGGCACCTCACCATAGAGCAATGGTTAGCAATCTAGTCTCGCAGACCATTACTACTGTAGTGAGTTTGATCCTCACTGGATGCCCTATTAATCTGGGCTTGTGCCATAATAAACTCAGCTTAGTAAATATCAATAAGGGCACCTCACCATAGAGCAATGGTTAGCAATCTAGTCTCACAGATCATTATTACTTTAGGGAGTTTGATCCTCACTGGATGCCCTATTAATCTGGGCTTGTGCCATAATAAACTGAGCTTAGTAAATATCAATAAAGGCACCTCACCATAGAGCAATGGTTAGCAATCTTGTCTCACAGATCATTACTACTGTAGTGAGTTTGATCCTCACTGGATGCCCTATTAATCTGGGCTTGTGCCATAATAAACTGAGCTTAGTAGATATCAATAAGGGCACCTCACCATAGAGCAATGGTTAGCAATCTAGTCTCACAGATCATTACTACTGTAGTGAGTTTGATCCTCACTGGATGCCCTATTAATCTGGGCTTGTGCCATAATAAACTGAGCTTAGTAAATATCAATAAGGGCACCTCACCATAGAGCAATGGTTAGCAATCTAGTCTCACAGACCATTACTACTGTAGTGAGTTTGATCCTCCCTGGATGCCCTATTAATCTGGGCTTGTGCCATAATAAACTGAGCTTAGTAAATATCAATAAAGGCACCTCACCATAGAGCAATGGTTAGCAATCTAGTCTCACAGACCATTACTACTGTAGTGAGTTTGATCCTCACTGGATGCCCTATTAATCTGGGCTTGTGCCATAATAAACTGAGCTTAGTAAATATCAATAAAGGCACCTCACCATAGAGCAATGGTTAGCAATCTAGTCTCACAGACCATTATTACTGTAGTGAGTTTGATCCTCACTGGATGCCCTATTAATCTGGGCTTGTGCCATAATAAACTGAGCTTAGTAAATATCAATAAGGGCACCTCACCATAGAGCAATGGTTAGCAATCTAGTCTCACAGATCATTATTACTTTAGGGAGTTTGATCCTCACTGGATGCCCTATTGATCTGGCCTTGTGCCATAATAAACTGAGCTTAGTAAATATCAATAAAGGCACCTCACCATAGAGCAATGGTTAGCAATCTAGTCTCACAGATCATTATTACTTTAGGGAGTTTGATCCTCACTGGATGCCCTATTAATCTGGGCTTGTGCCATAATAAACTGAGCTTAGTAAATATCAATAAAGGCACCTCACCATAGAGCAATGTTTAGCAATCTAGTCTCACAGATCATTACTACTGTAGTGAGTTTGATCCTCACTGGATGCCCTATTAATCTGGGCTTGTGCCATAATAAACTGAGCTTAGTAGATATCAATAATGGCACCTCACCATAGAGCAATGGTTAACAATCTAGTCTCACAGATCATTACTACTGTAGTGAGTTTGATCCTCACTGGATGCCCTATTAATCTGGGCTTGTGCCATAATAAACTGAGCTTAGTAAATATCAATAAGGGCACCTCACCATAGAGCAATGGTTAGCAATCTAGTCTCACAGACCATTACTACTGTAGTGAGTTTGATCCTCACTGGATGCCCTATTAATCTGGGCTTGTGCCATAATAAACTGAACTTAGTAAATATCAATAAGGGCACCTCACCATAGAGCAATTGTTAGCAATCTAGTCTCACAGACCATAACTTCTGTAGTGAGTTTGATCCTCACTGGATGCCCTATTAATCTGGGCTTGTGCCATAATAAACTGAGCTTAGTAGATATCAATAAGGGCACCTCACCATAGAGCAATGGTTAGCAATCTAGTCTCACAGACCATTACTACTGTAGTGAGTTTGATCCTCACTGGATGCCCTATTAATCTGGGCTTGTGCCATAATAAACTGAGCTTAGTAAATATCAATAAAGGCACCTCACCATAGAGCAATGGTTAGCAATCTAGTCTCACAGATCATTATTACTTTAGGGAGTTTGATCCTCACTGGATGCCCTGTTACTCTGGCCTTGTGCCATAATAAACTGAGCTTAGTAAATATCAATAAAGGCACCTCACCATAGAGCAATGGTTAGCAATCTAGTCTCACAGATCATTATTACTTTAGGGAGTTTGATCCTCACTGGATGCCCTATTAATCTGGGCTTGTGCCATAATAAACTGAGCTTAGTAAATATCAATAAAGGCACCTCACCATAGAGCAATGGTTAGCAATCTAGTCTCACAGATCATTATTACTTTAGGGAGTTTGATCCTCACTGGATGCCCTATTAATCTGGGCTTGTGCCATAATAAACTGAGCTTAGTAAATATCAATAAAGGCACCTCACCATAGAGCAATGGTTAGCAATCTAGTCTCACAGATCATTATTACTTTAGGGAGTTTGATCCTCACTGGATGCCCTATTACTCTGGCCTTGTGCCATAATAAACTGAGCTTAGTAAATATCAATAAGGGCACCTCACCATAGAGCAATGGTTAGCAATCTAGTCTCACAGACCATTATTACTGTAGTGAGTTTGATCCTCACTGGATGCCCTATTAATCTGGGCTTGTGCCATAATAAACTGAGCTTAGTAAATATCAATAAGGGCACCTCACCATAGAGCAATGGTTAGCAATCTAGTCTCACAGATCATTATTACTTTAGGGAGTTTGATCCTCACTGGATGCCCTATTGATCTGGCCTTGTGCCATAATAAACTGAGCTTAGTAAATATCAATAAAGGCACCTCACCATAGAGCAATGGTTAGCAATCTAGTCTCACAGATCATTATTACTTTAGGGAGTTTGATCCTCACTGGATGCCCTATTAATCTGGGCTTGTGCCATAATAAACTGAGCTTAGTAAATATCAATAAAGGCACCTCACCATAGAGCAATGGTTAGCAATCTAGTCTCACAGATCATTATTACTTTAGGGAGTTTGATCCTCACTGGATGCCCTATTACTCTGGCCTTGTGCCATAATAAACTGAGCTTAGTAAATATCAATAAGGGCACCTCACCATAGAGCAATGGTTAGCAATCTAGTCTCACAGACCATTACTACTGTAGTGAGTTTGATCCTCACTGGATGCCCTATTAATCTGGGCTTGTGCCATAATAAACTGAGCTTAGTAAATATCAATAATGGCACCTCACCATAGAGCAATGGTTAGCAATCTAGTCTCACAGATCATTATTACTTTAGGGAGTTTGATCCTCACTGGATGCCGTATTAATCTGGGCTTGTGCCATAATAAACTGAGCTTAGTAAATATCAATAAGGTCACCTCACCATAGAGCAATGGTTAGCAATCTAGTCTCACAGATCATTACTACTGTAGTGAGTTTGATCCTCACTGGATGCCCTATTACTCTGGCCTTGTGCCATAATGAAGTGCACCTCACTATGGAGCAATGGTTAGCAATCTAGCAATGACCCAGTTGGGTACTATCACAAATCTATTCCATAATTCACAATCTTCCATTTTATCAATTTGGTTTTGTCTCCCAACAAACACTTACGTGGTGTCTTTTTTGTTTGCTTCTCCTGTGGTTGCTGCTGCATAACACTTACATGTCTATGTACTCAAACACCTATTTTTTTTCTTTATATTGAATTGTAAAGCTGTGGTGATATAAAGTATTAACATCAATCTATAAAGAAATTCCCCATGATAGTGAATCATAGCTATCTTTTATTGTCTTCATATTGATCTTTCTTTCTCACATTTTTGACCCCACTTGGACACCATCACAAATCTATTCCATAATTCACAATCTTCCATAGATTTTGGCAGCTTGTCTATTCTCTTCTATCTTACATTAGTTAGTCAATATATATGCTGCTCTAAAGGTTGTTTTGTCTATGTGTGTATACATAATCTATGTTCTGACTGATTGCAACAGTGAGAGTTGATGGACCTTATCTGTACCATAAAACACTCTACAATTGAACTAAAGAACCCAGATTTGTAACATTTTTGTGAAATCATTAATTTAAATGAAGGGTGTGTCAAGAACTTTTCCATTTTCTCCATCATTAATGACAGAATGTTGCCTGATTAGGTTAATAATGTGCTCCCTTCATTTCTTCATATGTTCTTTTGGAAGTTCCATTCCTATCTTCCCTTGTTTTGCCTACTTTCCTGTAATCTTATTTATGATTTACCATACTAGTTTTGACTTTTTACATGAGGACATAGACTATTTGATATGGATTCTTTGATCCTTCATATAGGCCAGAATTAAGGAATGCATTAGAAATTAATTAACTAGTTATTTATATATCAAGTTATATTAGGTTGGTGCAAAAATAATGACGTAATAATGTCGTTTTTTGACGTTAAAAAATACTTCAAAAAACGACATTATTACGTCATTATTTTTGCACCAACCTAATATGTTGTGTTAAGATTTATCAAACAAATACGTTGTAACTTTCATTTAGTCTAATTATTACATATAGAATGATATAGCAAACACTGAAAGCATATATACAAATTAAATGGGAAATAGTTTTCTATAGGAATGCATTAGAAATTAATTATTTAACTAGTTGCTTATATAACCCATTTCATCTAGATAGGATTTATTAAGCAAATATATGTTAAAACTTTCATTCCCTCTCATAATTATATATATATATATATATATATATATATATATATATATATATATAGTGACAATGTAAATACTCAAGGCATAGATTGGAAATTATTTTGTAATCGAAAGCATATTGCAAACTATTTTAACTATTTATAAAATGATTTAATTTTCTACATCATGTGAAAGCACTTGCAATATTGTGTCCTCATCAGCCACCAACCAGGGGAGGTAATACAGTTTCAGTGGCTAAGGCAGTATTGCCACTCTTGGTACCACCAGCAGCTTTTGCCACTGGACAGAGTATTGTTTTTTTGGTGTTTTGGTGAAGTCAGATTTTTCAATGTGCAATAAAAGTATTTGCTTTTGATCATTAAACAAAAGACAAAATGCTCGTAGTGATCATTGTCAATGACATATAATGTTTATGTAATCCATAATATGGGTTGTATTTTAAAATATGTAAAAACTAATTGAATGTATATATTATTCTTTTGGAGAAAATAAACCTAGCAAGACTTATTTATTTTAAAGTGAATATAACTAAAGATGTGAGTGTGCATGTGTGTGGAGGAGTGAGAAAGATAAGGCCAAATTTTGGTATATATCTCATCTAGAAAAACTTGATTTATTTAGGAAAGACATTTGGATAATCCGGTCCATTCACCAGGAGTTAAATGCTTGCATATGGATAGAAAATGAATTGTTCAAGTATATAAAAATAAAAAGGTATGTAAGACAAGATGTATCTTCACACCAGATATATTCAACCTATACAACCTATACAACAAGGTGATCCTGTTAGAACTAAAAATCCTACTGGGATTTATTATTGGTGGATATAATCTTAAAAGCATAAAATATTCAGATGATATTGTATTGATGATAGACATAGATAAAAGAAAAATATTGCAGGAACTCCTAGACAAGGTAGTAAATGGGGTGGTGAATAAAGTTAAGTCACTGAGGGGAAAGATATCTCCATACCCGGGAGGGTGCCAGTGGAGTTAATTCTACCACATGCTAGAAGAAAAAGAGAGAGAGGACAGGAAGCATCTAATTTTTATCATTGTTGTACGATGCAACCTAATGACTACTTGACAAAATTTGCAAAACTGTGTGGTTATAATTTTATAAATGTAAGAAGACAAAATATGTTAACAAAAGAAACAGCTCAAAATGACAGCTATAAATTGGAGATTTGAGAATAAAACAAGTACAGAAGTTTAAATACCTGGGAAGTGTTTTAACAGATGACACAAATCTAACACAGAAACCTAAATGCATATTGGAATAGCAAAAAATGCCTTCCAAAAACTAAAAAAATATTAAGAAACAGATAAATTTTGTTAGAAACAAAAAAAGAGTGATGAACTACTATGTAATATCAGTACTCCTATATAGCAGGAAATGTTGGACAACTTCTCCATAGATGACAAGGAGATTTGAAGCAACAAAAATAGGGTTCTACAGAAGGATGTTGAGAATAACATGGATGAAGCATTTAAACAGTAACAATTTTTTAAGGAAAATGGAAACAAAAAGGACACATACTTAAAATAAGGTAATGAGGAAAGAGGGCTAGGGGAATTTGATACTCACAGGATGTAGCAAAGGCAACAGAGACATAGGCGGACAAGTAAGCTACCTAATAAGTTTGTGTAAATGGATGGCAGAACAGGGACTGGAAAAGATAGTAAGGACACTGTTTAGAGTTACAAATGATATGAAGTTGGGGAGAACCATAATCGCCCATATCCTGAAGGAACATGGCACATAAAAAGATCACACTTCTTCTCTGTCATGTACCTGTGTTTAATTATTGCTTTTTTAATTTTTTGAGATGCATGCCACTTGAGGACATTATTTTAACCTGAACTAACATGATATTTATTAGAAATCTAGACACACATTTAAATCAAATGATTTTATAAATTCTAGAATTTGATTAGGTGTGTAACTTTAAGTAATTCAAACAATTATAAACACTGGTTGAGAGATTTACCGCATTTACCGCATCAGCAGTCATAATTGGAAAAAAAAAATTAGCCATAAAATTGTCTATCATTAAATATTTTACTTTTTTACGTACAGATATATTTATTAGTCAAATCAAAAATGAAAAAAAAAGAATAGAATAAAAATAATTTCCCAAAGGCAGTGTACAGCGAAAGAATTTTCAAGGGAAACTACTTCACAGTGAATCGGAAAAATATCTGTTCATTCACTCCAATAATTAGTTATCAGTTCTGACGTTTTTGTTTTTTCGTTTTATTTCTGTTCCTGAACAAAGTTGATGCGACCATTTAAATTTTTATTACATTTGTGTTACAAATTCTAAAACTTATTGGTCACAAATGTTGAATTAACTTTTTTTAACTTTTTATTTTTATGGGAAAAGAAGATGCTTGCTTGCACAGATCAATGGGAAATATAAGGGAGGTAATTTGGCAGGCAAAATTTATTTTGGACGTTAATAATATTGACATTACATTACTCGAAAGATTTACCTCCCGACTGGTTGAGAAACAGTTTTGCAAATCACCTGCTTATGGCTAAGGAACTATAAAAGAAGCAACGAATAACATTGTTAGAAAGCAACTATTTATATCTGATACCGAAGTTAAGCACTTAGAAAACATGATGTCCACTTATCTTTCAGGTACCGCTACGGACTTTCACTTTCGGAAGAAAAAAAAAACGCATTTTTTAAATAATTTATGCTTTTTTTGAACTTCTCAGTTATATTTTCAAAGACAGTGGCCTAGGCACCACCACGAGCTTTCTAAAAAAAATCCGAAAAGTACATAAATGCCTTCTTTGAACTTAAATTTCGATTCTATTTGAAAGATAGTGGACGAACTAAAAACAAAAAAGCTAGAGTCCGTATGAAAGGAAAAATTAGTTTCTGTGTATAAACAAAACTTTTGACTTATTTGACGCATTTTTAAAACAATGGGTTCGTTTTTTCTTCACTCAACGATTTATCGCGCTGCCATTGTATACGAAAAATGTAAACAACAAATTTAAAATTCTTTATAAAATCCATTATTTGTCCTATAATGTGTTTTTCGGAGTTCCTTAAAAGTAAAACTAAAGGTAATGATTGATTAACTGGATTTTCTAAAAAGTAATGCCTACTTTTTTTAAACAAACAGAATGAAAATAACGTTTTATTTACGCACGCTAGCCTGTGAGGTTAAAATACAAAGTAGAAAGACTGTAAAAAATTCTACCACTGTCCAAAAAAAAAGTGCGAGGAAAAAGTAAAGATAAAAAGGTCTTCCGTAATTCTTTTAGGTTTTATCATAAAACCTAATTACGGAAGACCAACAGTGCGATAATCAAGAATTTCTTTTATGTTTATCAAAACTAAGTTTTCTTTAATAACCAATATTTTTTTTTATTCTATATATGCTTTTATTAAACTTAGTATAATGAATAATTTCATTTTTTTATATACTGACTGATCGGGAGATGTGAAATTAGATTATAATTCGTATAAAAAATAATCTAACAGTTTACTTGCTAAAAGAAAAAATAAAATAAAAAAAATTCTTCTTAAAAAGATTCACACTCGAAAATGTAAGGTTTAAACCTTACATTTTTTTAATCTTCAAACATTTCTTTATTTAATTAATGAAACTCTTGTGGCGAACAGCAATGGGATGAATTTCAAAATTGCAGTGGAAAATAATAAGTAATCTTTTTAAAATAAATATTAAGTGTTTTTTTTTTGGGGTGGGTGGGAGGTCCACTCTGAAATAAAATACCGTGTTTTAAACTATGCAAGTATAAATCCTCAAAAAATATTTTTTGAGTTTTAATGAATTATTTTTGGTAAGATACGGGCGAACGGGCCGAATTTTCCGCATGAACACACTCCCTGATATTTTAAAACAAGGGGTTATGTATTTTTTGCTTACATTTCGGGGGCGGGGACATCCATTTTGGTGGTATATATATCCACCCTTCATCGATGGCAAATTTTCCAGTCATGATGAACACTAACAGTTTTACAGTAGTACACTCTCATGCAGTTTCTTGTTTTGAACGTTTATTTGGACTAAAGACAAAGTTCATACGACGCATCGCGAAAGATGCTGAGAAAATGGTTGGCTGCTTGTACCATTCTAGAAATTATCTGATACCTTCTGTCATGATTTATCTTTTTACAAGGCCCAGAACAGACCAAAATTGGAGTATTGTCGCCATATTTGGGCTGAAGCTGTTCAATCATCACTTTCCAACTTTGACAGAATCCAAAAGAACACAGCCTTGTGGACGATTAACTATGTTCCTTCCTACTACTACAGACGCAACATCGTAAGTTTATCACTATTCTATCGCTGTTTCTACAGCAAAAGTTTAAACAATCTCCATTCTTTAGTGCTCCCACTTCAGAACTTTACAGAAACCCACCTTGCTATATCCACAGTTTTAACTTTTGAATCACCATCATTACATCCATATTTCATATTTAAGAAGTGAGTTCTTTCCAATAAGCGCTACTTTATGGACTCCTTCGTGGATGTTTTCCCGAGCGCTACGGTCTTTAACCTCCAAGTCTAGCGTCAATCATCCTCCATATCCTCCATATCCTCATGATTTTCACTAAAAGGATATTTTGGGAAAGTGAAAGTAGGTGAAGAGAGAACGCCAGATCTTTTATTCATGAATGGTGCAAAAACAAAAACGAAAAAAAAAAAGACAAAACTCATACTCAGGTGTGAAATTTGAAATAAATTTACATTTAATAATAATATTAATACAGAATACAAAATTTATAAATCAAGCACGTACAATTTTTTTCTTTGACAAGATAACAGCTTTATTGGGTTCCTAAAAAAACAATTATTATTATTATCAACTTATTATTATTCGCTTGCTTCCATTATGATTCAAGGGTTAAGGAAGACTTCTCACAAACATCACTGGTTTTCTGGTTCGTGTTCTTTTTTAGAAAATAGTTTAAGTGAATTTTTTTAGTAAAGGCTATAAATTCAGATATCTAATTTTAAAACTTTTAATTTTAAAACGATTTTCAATAAATAGTCTCTACTATTTTTTACCCTATTTATATTCGGAGTATTGTCCCCATCATTCTTGTTTTTATTACGTTTTGGCCGTTGTGGCTTCCGGCCTTCCTCAGGTGTATATCGATCTTGGTAACCTACATGGAATTCCGAACATGAGGAAGGACAGAGTGCATAGTAACTGAAACTTTGTGATAAAAACAACGAAGATAAGGACAATAGTCCGAATAATGTAAATAATGATAACTTATAATCCCAGAAATTACGACAAAAATAGTTTACTCTTGAAGATGAACTTACAAAAATTTAAACAAGAAATATCTTTAGAAGTACATATTGAAAAAAGTGACTGCTGTTGGGTGGCGGTCAGGATAAGGCTATCTATCCCTACTGCTTAAAGACGGTCGTATTAAATCATTGCTTATAAATCCCAACTGTAAGTTTGCTTTACGGCGTCTGAAAACATAAACAAAATATAAATGAGGTGAGATTATTTCCAGCTCCACAATAACCAAATAACTTGGCGCGAATCGCATCAAAATTAGCCAATGAAGAACCCATAAAAATATCAAATATATCAAAGTTCCAGAAGCCTTGGGACTCATAGAGTCTATGAGTCATAGAGTTAATGAAAAATGAAAATCCTATATTATGACCGCTAATGATAAAACATTTAACTCAGTAGCAAACGTCATACATGTACCAATAAAGTCGTCGTTCTTCTTCGTTATGATATTTACAATTACAGCCATTATTTCAAAGATACCGATTTACAATTACAGCCATTATTTCAAAGATACCGTTGGTGTTCCACGTTATACTTCAAATTTGCACCAAAACTAAGGAGACTCGATTTCAATATTTCACACTCAAAAACTACTCAGCAATTTCAAAGAAACTGTATTAACATTCTTTATTCCTAAATTTTTATTTACAAACTTTCACGTTGTAAATTAATGAAAGTGTAGGAAATTCGACCATCCAGGATTTTTTATATGAAAAATCCAAACGTCCGAATTCCTAAACAATAAGAAAATAAAAATAAAGAAAACATGGTCTCGTGCCTGTTAAATAAGATTATTTACATTTACATGTACATGAATTTAAAAGTGAGTAAAAATAGTTTTTAGTTGAGTTAAAGTTACTGGGTCCACAGAAAAAAAAAAACTGAGGTTTAGAAAATAATCTTGAGTAGTTGGCCCACAAAAGGCAGGATTATTTCAAAAGCAAATGAAAATATAATTTATTGAAACAAACTCATTCATTTTTTTTTTTTTTATTATTATTATTATTATAGCAATTATACTTTAATGGTTCGCAAAATATTCACGGAATGAACATTTTTTGTACATTCTTTACCTTTATGCTTTTCTCTCATAAGTTATTTATTATGAGTTGCTCATCAAGTGTAACAAGCTTAAGAGCATCAGTACTTGCACTCCACCTAGTTTAACAAGAGGTAAAACATTATTTAATTTTTCCTAGCGCCCCTTTGGGCGAGAAAAGCGCATAGGAAATAAACCGTATTTCCAATACAATTACATACCCACATACCATATTAAAACATACCCCAAAATGATTTTCTACCCAATAAGAAACAATACCACAAACATACCAAAAAGATTCCACAATGCAACACACACCCTAAATCAGCTGCCAATTTGACTTTATCGAACCGATCAGACTTACTCTTAAGACAGCAGTAAATAGTTGTGTCATCAGCAGAGATACAGAGTTGAGAACTAATGACATCAGGATGGTCGTTGATGAAAATTAGGAACAATGTAATTCCAATGATAGATCTCTGAAGGACACGCCAATTAATGCAAAAAGATCTAGAAGAGTAGCCATTCAAGACAACTTTCATTTTTATTTTGATAAGAAAGACGGAATCTGATCAAAAATTCGTCCAGAAATACCATGATCTTTCAACTTGTGAAGAAGATGAATATGCCATATCCTGTCAAATGCAATGAATATATCCAAAACAACGTCCCAGCTTCACCATTCTTATCTAAAGATTTCAACAATAATCGTTAATACATCAACAGTTGACCAAGAGAAGCGAAAGTCATATTGTTTATCTAAAAGAAAACCCTGTGGGGTGAGATGCTTAACCAATTCCAAGTTGATTAGAGGTTCTAATTCTTTGCCAAAAAGATGTAGAAGACTTATAGGAAATAAACCTTATTCCCAATACAATTTCATGCCCACATACATACATACATACATACGTACGTACGTACATACATACATATGTAGGTATTAAAACACACCCAAAATTTATTTTCTACCCAATAACAGACAATATTACAAACATGTCAAAAAAAATTTCACAATACAGCACACATCGTTTAAATCAAAGTGTCTATTGGCTAGAAATTAACATCATCATGTGAAATCCTATTTTTGTCGAGCTTACTTTCCTGAAAAATTAATTATAAAAACATACAGATTTCAACTTTCAGGAGCGAGATGCGACTGCCTCCAAGTCGTACACAACACAAGAGAAGTGATAGCTACATAGCATTTCCCTACCCAACTCCAGCGCGTGTTGAAAGAAACGTGTCGGCGACTGCAAATGAACCATCTCCAACAACAGCTTGGATGGTCAGTGAATCTTCGCTGACGATCAAAGTCTTTTATAAACCAAAGATTTTTCTGTGAACAACTACTAAAGGTAACAACCAACTACTAAATGACATTAAAATTTAGCAAATAGGTGTGTGATACGTGCACGCGTATTTGTGTTTGTGAAAAAGTTTAGTCATCCGGGGAAAGATATCCTGATGCCCGAGACAAGCTACCGCATGCTAAAAGGAAAAGAGAAAAAAGGAGAAATAAGATGCTAGTAATAAATGTACCGGGAAATTTTGGTTTCGTCAAACGCCGTAAGGCGGTACTGTTTAATCTATAAAAAAAATTCCTACCTCGCTTTTCTATCCCTCTTGCTCCAATATTTAGCATTGAAGATGTACTAACACGTGGAAAAAGAATGTTGCCGCTGGAGCACATTTGCTTCCCCAGTCCACTGAATTCTCTTCTCCACTTTCCAACGCATAGCGTTTTCACCTATCTTCCGAAACTTCCATCTATAAAGTAAATCAAACTTTTCTTTGTCATTCCAACTCTGCGCAAGGTTGACTTGAACACATTAAGAACTTTGTTTCCCTACACCACTATAAAAGAGAATAAATGAAATGTAGTAGAAACCAAAGTTTTCATATGCCCCTACATTTTAATAGTTTACATATGAACACGCATACACCTACAATATACACAAACCTACAACCTTTAAATTCCATAGTATGCACAAACTAAAGATTTACAAAAATCAATCTTGTTAATACAACCCAAAAAGGAATGTCTTAAGGTAAAATAACATAATTATCAAATGTATCATGCGTAAAAGGTTTTATAGATAGTTATTCTATAATTAACCATTTCAGTATATTGTTTGAACTTCGAAATTCACATAAATAAATAAAATACATTTTCAAATTTCCACTTTCATCAAGTCTAAAAATAGACACGTAAAAGTAGACTTTCTATCGTTATCATACGGACGTAGCAGTAATCACACCAGTGGGTCGTTCCTAACAAATAGCAACCCAAACAAAAAATATGAAAGTTTTTTTATTTTATTTTTTTATTTGGGGTCTATTTCCGGACAGTATAAGAACGCATCCAAAGCCATTCTGTGAACTCATGGCGACGAGCATACACAGAGGTACTTACAGTACACACACAGGAGCGACGCGCAAGTGTACCAATAGTAACTACCACACATTCAGAGCAATAAGCGAGATAAAACGTTTTGTCCCAAACACCAATTACGTTGACCGCTGAAATAACAAGTTGTAACCCCGACGAACGAACACACAGACACACAGATCAACAACTGAGATGTCGGCCATTAACAACGGAGAAGCTTCTTTTTTATATTCTTTAGAAGCGTCCTTGAACCTGCACCTGACAGCATGCAATGCATCTAATACCTGGCCGTTTTCACAGCAAGAAAAATCATATCGCAGACGTACTCACAGGAGGTACAAAAAAGTATTGTTATACTCCTCTGTAATCAGATCCTATTGTTTCATTCTATATGTCGGTCGGATGTTAACGTAAAATAGCAAAACAAAATACAAATGTCGTTTTCTGTGCAGGAGCTCTGCGTATCACATCCAGCCTACAAAACAGATCCTCATCAGATTTACTTAAAAGAAAACCCCTCATAACGACTAACACGGTTGCGGACCGACAGTTGCGCTGTCGCCGTCTTTGCTATGACCGCTTCTCTCATCGCAAGGGTGACACCGCTCAAGTTTCACTAATCTCACCGGCAGAACGCAGTCGACAAGCTGAGAGGAACAGAAATAAAGCAATTCGCGAGCCTATGTGAAATTGTTTTTGGACCAATAAAAACCTTGACTTCATAGACGTTAGCCGGGGAGCCAAGAAGGAAAGAAATTAGCGAGCCTTCAGAACAAAATTTATCACATTATTTACAGGAATTGATATGGATGCTCGTTAAAACTCGTCCTCACTTACTCACTGTATTATGGTGATCAGTCTCTGTTTTAATATGGAGTATTTTAAACCCTCCATTTGCATTGTGGGATGTTAGAACATGCCATAAATTTTAATTAGATCCCCCAAAATTGTTTTCTGAATTATTCTCACAAATAACTACAAGTAATCTCTGTTACTAGTTATAATATTTATTTAAATTTCAAGTTTTCTTTACTTACTGAAAATAAAATTAAATATATTTTGTTTATTTTAATATTTAAAAATTAAAATTCATTTTTATACAATTTTTTTAAAATAAAACAGCTTTCTTCAATTTTTAATACTAACCAGAAAGAAAACTCAAAAATAAATTAAGTAAATTGAAACCAAAATTTATATTTTAAATGAGGACTCTAAAAATCCCACGGCACTAATACTGTAACAGTGCCCCACAATTTTAATGAATGCTGATCCGACGGCACTAATGATGTAACAATGCTCCACAGTATTAATGTTACTATTTAGGATTATACGCACTCAAGCTGCTGCTGGATTTTTTTGAACCAGGTTTTAGAGGGATTTTTTATTAAGCAGAAAGACTGCCAACCAAGCTTTTCTGTGCAAATTCGTCGACGGCTTCATCATCTGGCTAATGTTTCTTTCAATACTTTGAACGGACACTTCCTAAAGGTGCGACACGTTAGGATCATCAAGAAATCACCTCAAATAGACAATTATGAAATTCTCTAATCATTCAATACTAACGAAGCGTTAAATATAAAGCTCCTTATAGGTAGATAGAGTTCGTATAATACTGTGGCGAGTCCACTCAAGCAGCACTTACGAAGATAGGAAATACTGTTGTTTTCTCCATATCTTACGACCCAGACTGTAGACAAGCCTACACTTGCTCCTGATACTGCTGGGCATCATGCTAACCTATTAGATCTCTTTCTCGCTTCATGTTTTGATCAGTGTTCTGCAAAGGTGTTGCCCTCTTTGGGCACTTCAGATCATTCTTTGATCTATGTCAAGCTTGATGTAAATCTATTGATCTCATCAGATGTGCCGTTTCATAGGACAATACTTTTATATAACAAAACATCAGATCATACATTGCTGATGTACCTCTCTTTAAAAACGAACCCTCTAGGACAGATTATCTCCGGCTTTGAAAACGTTATCCCACCCAAAAAATACCAGCAAAAGCCAAATAGCCAGCTATGGTTCACGCTTGAATGTGACATGGCCTTGACGCGCAATAAGCACTAGTATAGTCTCTATCAGAACGGTGTAGCAAAATTATTGCTTCATTTAGAACTGCACGCAGTCACTGCAAACTTTCTGATATCACTGTATCGGCTCAGGTTTCTAAAGCTTTGCCTGTACGAAGGCTACTAGTTCGAACAAAATCCCTGTAGTTGAACCTCAAGAACTTTGGCCCAAAATTGTCCCCAATCTTGGTGAAGTGGTTTAGCCGCTGCCTTAAGTAGAGATGTTTCCCAAGCCCATGAATGGTGTAGTGTCCTGTGTATAAGAACGCGAGTCCTCATCCCGTTCACAATATAGACCCATCAGCCTCCTTAGTACCATTATCAAACTTTTTGAAGTTATCAACAAGAAAGTTGTTGAACACAACAAAAACCTTTTAGCAGTATGGTTTTCGATCTCCTAGGTCCAATGCTGATGTCTTAGCTATTATCATGCATAGAATCAGTGAAGAGCTTGATGATAAAAACATCTTGCACATCTTCAACCATGTGTAATAAAGGAGAATGCTATAAAAACTTGACAGCTATGGAATATCTGGGAGTGTCCACTGTTATCTTGTCAGGTAGGTCTATGCCTGTCATCGTAAATAGCCAGTCATCTGAAGCACATGAGATCAATGCTATCATCTTCCGGGGTTCTCTTCTCATTCTAGATGACCAGTGCCTAGCAGCTGATCGCTCCTTTGGCGTAACTCTCACAGATCAATTGAAGAAAAAAAGCTGCCTGGCATCATTCAATACCTCCAAAACAAAACTAACATTTCATCATCATCGAGCAGATACTGAACCAGCACCAATCCTGATGGGTGGCCATACACCCCAAAAAGGGTATGAACGCCTACAGGATCTGAAGATCATTCCCGACCTCAAATATACATATATTTGTGCCATAGCAGAGAACGCTGGAAGAATACATGTTGCTATTTACAAGTCAGATGTGACCAGAATGTAGTGTTGCATTTATATCTGGGATGGTGCTGCTCAGTCCTCACTCTCCTGGCTCGTAATTTTGCGACTGATTAATTATTCTTCACCTTCCAATCATTATCGCACAGATGAAATGTTACTACCCTCTCGCGAGTACTATGACACATGTTCGGACGAGTTACATCCCTTAGTTTCACCAGCTTTTTTTTTTTTTTATAGGTTAAGCTTTCAAATAAAGCCAAAATTTAACTTCAGACTATTTAAAATTACTTTTTCCTCTTGTAAGCCGGTAAGGATACCTATAAGTTATAATGCTTTTGCAGATAAGGGATTTTTTTTTTTTTTTTAGTTGTTATAATGGTAACCAAGTACAAAAAGAATAAGTTAGTTACCGAGAAAAAATAAGCCTCACTTAATATGAATTAAAATGTCTACTCATTGACAAGTTTATTATTTAGGCCAATGGTAAACAATACATTCATATTATAACTTTTACAACTTATTTTTACAATACTATTATATTGCTAGTAATATTACATTAAACAATGTATTTATATACATTTTTTTATTTGAACACAACTTCTAGATGGTTACAGTAATTATTATTGAGTAATGTATCTATTGCTAAATAATTTTATGACCATATTTTTCAGATTGATACCTGAAAATATAGCCATAATTTAACAGATAAAGTTTCACAAACAGGAGACATTATCTCGTTTTCATTAGTGATCCAGTTTTGATTCTTAACAGGATTTGCTTTAATGTAAGGAAATCATTTAAAAAAAATAAAATAAAATTAGAGTCTATTGTTTAATTTAATATTAATTGATAATGAATAGAAAATATATTAATACTTTAAAAATTCATTTTACCTCATATTTTGTAAATCTCATGTGGATATTAACTGAAGCTAACGGCTAAATAAAATTTGTTCCTTTATCTTTTTAAAGTTGACATTATCAGCTTTTGAAAAAAAAAAGTTGTCAGGAAATTCTCATTTTGGTGCTGCTGAAATGTGATATACAATAAACCCTCAATTAATAAAGTGAATGGAGATAATGAGATATGAGATGAGATTAGATTAGATTTAGTTTGGATTATAGACTTCAGGTAATTGAGCTCAACTTCAACAAAGAAGTAAATTTTAAATAACCAAAATATACAAAGTAGTAAATACTTTCTTTATAATCTATTTTGAGAATAGTTTATTCAGAAAATTGAGTTCCTTTATAGATTTGTTGTTAATACATTTTGACTGGTCAGTTCTTCAGCTATATTAGGTTGGTGCAAAAATGACGTAATAATGTCGTTTTTTGACGTATTTTTAACGTCAAAGAACGACATTATTACGTCATTATTTTTGTACCAACCTAATAATAATCCCATGAAAGTTTATTTTCACTCCTTGATGTAGGCTGAAGAATGAATCAGTTGAAACATGTTAACAATAAAAAGTATGCAAAGGGGATCCCAATTATCTGAACAATATTGGGCATTTGAATTATTTTTATGGGATACAGCACTAGTTTAACTGTTATACAAATTGTATGAGATCAAATTTAGAATTGCTCAATACAAGTCCCATTAAATAATACTGTATTACTCAAGGGTTTACTGTAATATATCCAAATAGTAACCTTGTAATATCCTGCATAAATAAAAGAATTATCTAAAACTTAAAAATACCTACAAATGTCATATTTTGTATAAAATAGTGGTCTTTAATGATAAAATGTGACAAACATTTTTGTGTCTTTGTTCATACAGTCAAAGTATGCAATCACAGTATTTTTTTTTTTTTTCTTCTTTCTTTTTCCCAGAAAATTATGTTTTATTGTTTGTCATTCAGGCCATCATCACTTTTGGGTTAGCAGATACAGAAGCAACAGATAAGATTATGAACATTGTGCAAAATATCAAGTGCAATCTAACAGACAATGCAGCAAAGTGCATTCTGTACATTTGTGTCACAGTGTATTTGACATGCTCAACAAAATAGTGTTTATATATATATATATATATATAAAAATGATGGTATGGTGTAAAGAAAAATTTTCATGCTTCAAATGATAAATTTTTAAATTCAAGGAAAAAATAGCTTATCACTTATTTTTAACATGTGTAATGTAAAAACCTTTTGAACTTTATTTTAGGAACAGTAAAACTAAAGACCCTGCAAACAAATTTCTGTATCAAGAGAGAATTTTAAGCAAGTCATTTTTAAAAGTTCTTCAACTATTGTGGAAGACAAGATTTGCATAGTTAAAAATGGTTGCTAGAGAGAAACAGCATGTATCTTCATTTATACCTTTCTCCCCCCAACCTTTAAAATTGCAGACTATAAATGGTCTGAATATTCTAAAGTAATAGAGAAATGGCTTATAATAAACAGAACTATACATTATTGATCTGACAATAAATAATTACCACCCATTAAAAGTTAGACATTAGTAAAAACACTTATAAGTCAATTTTTAGTAAACTTAATATTTTCAATATTATCCAGAAGTACAGTGAACTTAGTCCTTATTAGTAATTTATAATAAACTTTTTCAAAATAGTTTAAGCTAATACACCCTATTTCTCTTATATTTTCTATAAAGTACTAAAATATTTAATTTTGTAAAATGTTCACCCAATGAAGCTCAGACTTAATAAAATATATATATATATGCCAAGAATTAATCACCTGAAGAGAAATTCTTATGAATTACTAAATTCTGCAAAATATCCTGTGTGCCATTTTAAATTGAGCCCACCTTTCTTACCATGACATCAAAATAGTTTTGTGCAATGTGCTTAGTAGTTACTATACAATGCATTCACCAACCAAGATTCTTTCATAGGTAGACTTTCCTTTTCAGAGCCACCAGAATCAAATTACAAATAATAATGATAATTTATATAAAAAAAAAAAAAAAAAATGAAAATTCAATTTCCTTCAACTTTTACAATTTTTATTATTTTTATTTTTTTACTGGACCTCATATATCTGAATATGCCTTTAAATAAAAAAATCATCACAATTGAACCCCTTTTAAGAATAGAATTGCTTTCACAAATTTAGTCTTTAATTTAAAATAAATTAAAAAAGGTTTACAACAAACAACTAATGATAATTATATCACAAAGGCATGTCAATTCATATAAGCATTTTAGCTGTAACTTTTATATTATTTGTTAAAATCAAAGCAAAATACTGTAAAATATGAGGTCAGGTAAAAAAACAGACAAGTAGTTTCATGCAATATTATTTTATTCATTAATAACACATTGAACAATCAGAAAGGTAATGCATTATTTCCATGACAATCTAATGTGCACAAGTATTGATGGAAACAATTATATCAAGTTCTTAGATTTTTCGTGATAATAAACATTTAGTAATGAAAAATAATAAAAGCCCAAATTAATAATTATATTTTTAATATCTCCCAACCCATATATTAAAAAAAATAAAAGCATTTAGGGGTCTCTGATAAGTTTTACATGAATAATCCCATAAGTATGGACATGTTAGCAATCAACCAGATCTTCAAGGCAATCACCTTTTTTTCTATCAAGTAAGAGAAAATGGTTTAAATATATAAAATAAACAAATTAATTTCTATAGTTTATATACCGAGACATGCCCACACACCATATTATTGAACATTTAAAATATTTCCTATTGAAAAATTATATACATTTCCAACATTCAGAGATCAATATAATTTAGAAATAATAAAAAATAAAGGATTTGTGAAAGAAAATGTTTATTTTGGGGAGGTGGATTTTTTTATACTACTTTTTCTGAATAATTATCAAACAGAAAAAGGAATATTTTGTTAATAAATAAAATTCAAATAAAGTTAAGATTAAATTTTAATTCTGTGACATATTTAAAACTTCAAAACCTGGCAGCATTACCATTGTCACTCAAAAACGAACACAAAAATGTGAAAGATTCAAGTGACTGCTATATTTGGAAAGTTAAACCTAAATATAATGCTACAAATTAGTAATATAATTTTAAAAACAGTTTTAAATATATAAAACCTTAACTGACCATTCTTTTAAATTGCTTATAAAGAAAACAACTGTTTTACAAAGTTTCAGTATTCACTGTTAAATATTAACAGAAATAAATCTTAAACTTTTTAGTTTTATGTTGACGTTGATAAGTGTTGGTTGAAAATATAAATGTTATTGATTAACATTTCCAGGGTATTTCATTTATCATATTAAGATATCAAGTTTTAGTTTTTAGTATTGGAATATCTTGAATCGTCTTCATGTGTAAACACCATTTTACACACAATACATATTTATTACTTCAAACATTTTAAGTGCATATCTGTATTTGAGTAAATGATCGCTTAAAAAAAAAAAAAAAAAAAAAAAAAAAAAAAAAAAAAAAATATGGGTAACCACTAAACATTGACATTTAAAGTAATAGACGTCAGATTAAAATATAAAATCCACTTGTGTGTGTGTATATATATATATATATATATATAATCCTGATGAGTAAATCCATAATGCCAACAATTTTACAAAGAAATTAAGTTCAGTTTTACTTAGAGACTTAAAAAAAAAAAAAAAAAATTTTTTAAAACAAATATGAATGGGTGCCATTCAAAGCATACTTAAATCTTTATCAGATTTAATATTCATCATTGCAAATATTCTATCTAAACTGATTAAGGCAAACCCATGATGTTGAGGTGATGAACTAACCATTACCACGCTAATCTCTTTCTAGAATTGTTCCCACTTCCACTTCATTTTTTTTTTTTTTAAGGGTACAAAAACATGAACACCTACTCTTTTAAAATTCTTATAACTCTTTGTATTGCGTGCATAGATTTTAATTTTTATACACTAATAAAAGAATGAATAATATTTTCATGTAAGGCATTACGTTTTGCATGCATGTTTTGACGTTAAAAACAAAAAAATTGAAACGCGAAATAAAAAACAAATATATGAAAAATACATAAATAATTCAATGTATTTTAACTTAGTTCAGATGGTGCAATAAGAAGCAAAATCGCTAAGATTTCATTTTGTCAAAAAAAAAAAAAAAAAAAGTGACATGTTTATGAGAAGACACTAGCATTTGTTTGCTTTCCTTCACCAGACTGATTTACTTATCTTGTTGACAAATAAAGTTATTATTGCATCTTTTGTAATAGACAAAATAATTCACCTTCAGACAAGCTATCAGATATATTTTATTTATAGCGGCGAATAAAATTAGCCTGGGATGGATGATAGTAGCCGCTAGTGATCATCATCGCTTTCCTCCACATCACTAGCATGGTTATCATCTTCAATCACTTCACCATCAATATCCACTCAAGTAAAGCCTTCAAAATTGTCATCGGAGTCCTAAACAAAGAAAGACTTTTGAATAAAGGCTTCGTTGGATATTGACAAAAATTGTGAAAAATTTAACGCAAGTATAATCAATGTTACACTTCGTGTAGAGTCTAGAATTTAAAATGGCATTGGAAAACAGAAGCTTAATCTTGATCCAAAGTAGTAGTAGGCGATTTCCAGCTTAAAATACTGGAAATAACAGTTGACAAGTGTTTATTTATAGCAACCGTCTCAAGGCGACAGAATGCGCCTAGAGCAGCAAAGGGAGAGAATTCCACGGCGACTATTGTCGCCTGCAGCGTGGTATAGGCTAAGTGTGTCAGGTTAATACATTCAACTTTAATTAGATTTCCTTGTTGAACTTGTTTGCATATCTAGTAAGGGTTGCTTTAAACCTTTTTGAAAAACTCATTTTTCAGAAATTTATTTTCCTATTATAAAGTAATTTTCATTTTAAAGTTCTTATGCTTACTGCATGATATTTTATATTTTGTAATATTTAAATTACACCAGAGGTTAAATGCACATCATGGTCTAAAGTATCATGGTTATTTCAATCCTTAGAACTTAGTCCAAATTTTTTTACTGAAAAAAACAAACTATATAGATATTGAATTTAATAAAGAAATATTAAGCATTCTAATGTGTTTAAAGTATGGGCAGGTTTATGGGTGAAAACTGCTTAACCAGGACAGTAATTGTGGAATTATCCAATGTTCACCCAACCTGTCCTAGATCTTTATACAGTAGGATTCACAATGGAATAAGGCGCAGTGTGTTCAGTAAAATAGTCTGTGTAATTAAGATTTGGAGTCCATGTTTCCCAAAAGCATTAACATGAAATAAACTAGTAAATGACTTAGGCTTGTAAGGTGTTTCATTTTGAACCCCATGTTCTTTTTTTGTCAGTTACTGAAACTGTAAAAAAAAAAAAAAAAATCTAGCTTATGTACAAGGTGGTCTGAAAGTTTTCATTCCTATATATAATTTTCTATTTCAATGCTGTGTGGGGTATTAGCAAGGAAAGAGTTTTACATGAACAATACCAGAATACCCATAAGTTGAAGGACACCGTTACAAGAGCCACATTCAACAAAGCACAGCTTTGTAATTATAAATTATAAATGGTATCACATCTTTTTGTGCCACAAAAATGATGGTGTTTATACAGACCCTCTAGATGTGTGACAACATCAACGAAAGTGAATAAACTGAATCCAGTGCATGTGCTTTGTATTACTTGCTCTTCTGTGGTTCTCATTACTTTGGAGGGGTGGGGGTGATAAGACTTTTGAACCAACCTGTAAATTAACCTTTAATGTCCATAAAATATCTCCACTGTTACTCTTGGTTGCATATAAGTGAATATTATTGAAACAAATCATAATTTGATTTCTCTGTTTAAGCAAATACAATTTCATGTTTTTACTATCTTAAATTATTCTGGTTACATTAATGTTACACTTTCCTATCAATAACGTTCAACATTTTAAAGTCTAAATGCCATCAACTATCAGAATAGTTTGCTTTTCTATACTAATATTAATTAGTAAGACAAATTAAGGATGTGCTTGTTTAATCTTGCTTTGATCAAATTATTTTTATTTATCCTTATTTTAATATTTATGATGATTCACAAAAGGCAAAAAAAAAAAAAAAAAAAAAAAAAAAAAAAAAAAAGAACAAGTCAGCAAGTTGATAATTCTTCAGATTGTAGATTATAAGGCCAATTCTTGGTATTATGTTAAGTACAATTTGCATTCGAAACATACTATTCAACTGTAATCACTAAGTTGGAGTGACCAGGTGGAATTAGGTCAATGCAGTTTAATAAAAGAAAAAGATTCAAAATAAAATGAATCAGCAGACAATGGAAAAACAAACTATCAAGTGGTGCCAACTTGGAAAAGCTTTTATCCAAAAATTAACATGTGAAGTATTTAGTGTTAGTTGCACCTTGTGCTTTACCTACTTTGAGGCTATCTCCAGCTAACATTGTTTTTAAAGTTTATCAAATTCTAATAGAGTAATTATTTCAGTATTACTGGATTAAAAGAAAACACTTTTGAATCTATTTTATTTAAAGATTAAATTTTTGAAAAGCCCTCATAAACTTCAAAAGTTTGATATTAACATATTAAAAAAACAAAATATTATATATTTGCATGTTTTTAACAAATAACCAAATTTTCATGTCAATAAAAAATATTAAGTAAACATGGATATTTTGCTTTTAGTATAAAAGTATTCAACAGAAGTAAATACATCTGAGAATAAAAATACACCTCCTATAGAAATTACAATAAGTGAGTCTTGTAATCAGTTGAATTAAGTTTCCATTCAGTATATAATTGGTAACCATTTAAGTCGATTTTTTAAAACGGTGATATTCTTTCTAGTATCACCAACTACTTGTAGTACATTAAACACAAATTACAAAATGCTAAATATTTGTCATCAGATAAGCCATAATTGACAGAAAAAGGATTCAGGAAACAATGGACAATGAAGCATGAAAAAATTGTAAAAGCATCCCAACATTAAAATCAAAAGCCAATTTACTACCTGATATTTGCTAAGAGATAAATTTTTTTTAAAAAAAAACAAAAAAAAAATTTATACATAAAAATTCAGATTGGTAAATTGCTATATATTTCCAATAAAATTTCAATCATTCAGTTACAGAGTAGCATTCAGAATAAAACTTAAAACTTAACATATTTCACAAATGGATAATTTTGTGTATATTTTACATGTACATTCTTATAATAGCACAAAATACTTTCAAAATAAATGTATGCTCTATATGCATTTCTTAATTTTATGATTTTAAAGAAAAATTTTAAAAGATTTAACTTGAATATTACAGCTTTTATTTTTATTTAAATGAGAAATGTAAGTTTTGTCTTAATACTAACCTTTAATACAGTTTATATAAATTAAAAATAGCTTATATCGTTTTTCCCTAAAAAAAAAAAAAAAAAAAAAAAAAAAAAAATTACTCATATATAAACAAAAAAAGATTTACTTTTAAATTATCAAAATCACAATTTTGTAAAACACTTGATGCATAAAATAAAAGTTCTTAGATGCAGAGAAAATATTGCAATGCTTGGAGTTAAAAATCACAAATTAGCTAAAAATAGAACATGCTTACCTTTTTCTTGACATTAGATTATGACTGCATTTTAAAGGTCTATTTGATCAATGACAAAATGGTATTAATTTTGATGATAAAAGTTTGATGTCTGTAAACACCAGATACAGCAAGTAAAAGTTTCACACATGCTTGTTAAATACTTAATGTTAATGACAAAGTGATGAATGACTTCTACTAATACAATTTGTCAATAGAAACAATTTATATTGTACACTTTTTCAGCAAGATGAAAATTTTCAAATGGAAAAAACGTTAATGCAAAAACAAAACAAAAACAAGAAAAAAAAAAAAAAAAAAAAATGTTCACAGAAAGTAGAATTAAAAAATTCAAGTAAATATTGAAATATAAAAAAAATTATTTTAAGTTTTGTATTTTTCTGATTAAGTGAATTTTCAAAGTGAATAAAAATGCAAACTTTGGTTGTTTCTAATTTTCTGTTGTGTCTCTGGTGAATTTTTTTTTTTTTTTTTTTTTTATTATTTTTACAATGATTATATTAAGTTTTTCAAGTATGCAACAAATTTTTATATACTTCTTAGCTAACATTCCTTTCTTGAATCAGCATTTTCAATTTATTTACAGCCACGATATAAACAGAAGATAAAATAAATTATTATAGTTTTCAGTCTGCTGGCAAACTAAAAACTGACCATCCTATCAGCATTATTAGGATCTTGAAAATCAATAAATATTAAAGCATAAATTAGATGTGATATGACAATTTCAATAAAGAAGTGCTTAAAAAATGAAAATTTAATAAAAGAAATTTTAATTTTAATGCAATTCAATCACCAGATTGTAGCTTCAAATCTACCCTAAATACATATAACACCATTTATTATTTTTCTGATTACTAATTGTACTTTGGATTGTGTTTTGTTGTGGATTAAACCTGAATTGTCAGCTTTCTTCATTCGATTATTTCTATTAAATATGCATGCATCATGAATTTATGAATGGGTGACATGATGTCATTTTTGAAAAACATTTGCTGAAAATATCAATAAAGCAATAATTAGGTGTAAATTTAACAAAAAGTTTGTACCTTTGTGATATCCAAATATTAAAAAAACTTGACAGAACAAAAACAAATGAACAAAAAAACTGAAAAATCTAATATGAAAATAAGAACAGTTTTAAAAATGGAAAAGGTGCCTGCTGGCAATAAGTGCTTCATTTGCAACATAACACTGAGAAATAGATATAAATATTAGCCCATAGGAAGCGGTTAGTGACGGGAAGGGAAAAAATAAATTATACTAGTTTTGTAAGGCGTTTTTATGATTTCTTGTTAACATTCTGAAGGTTTTTTTTTTGTCATTGCTGCATAATAAATCCTCTAAAAGAGGAAGATTCATTTTATCTACTACTTTGAATTTGTCACTGTGGTTGATATTTATTCTTTAAAATGTTGAAGACCCTGAGAAATTGTAAAAAAACGTCATTCAAACAATCACTATTTTCATCGATGCCTAAAGGAATAAGGAATTTCTCCAAAATATATTAGGCTTTACTTGATATTAATTAAACTGAGATCATTTGTAGCCCAGAGTGATAAAAATCACATTTGCAGAATCATACATTCTATAATTAGAAAGAAAGGCAAACTGTGTGCAGCACAAAAATTTAAGCTTCTCTCCAACTTCTATTTTGCATATTTCAAGTAACAAGAGAAATAATTTTATCAAATATCTATTGTCTTATGATTTCCTTTTAATTTAAATTTACTTAGTTAAAACAAGAATGAAAATATATATCATAAATGTAGATATATATAAAGAATAAGAGGATTACACTGGCAGTCAAAAATCTATTTTCACTACCAGAACCTAGAGTCACAACATTCAGAATATTTTCATTAAAATTTCTCAAGTTAAGAAAAATGGAAAAAAATAATAATTTGCAAGCATTTTTCCTGGACACAAATATTAAAAAAACAAAAAAAAAAAGTTTAAAAAATAAGTCTTGACTAGAGCAATGAATTGGGCACAGATTTATTGCCAGAGTAAGCCTGCAATTTTTTTTGTCACTGTCTCAAGATAATTTAGGAGAAAAAAATTTAAATGAATTTAAAAAATTATGAACAATAAACTTGAAGGCTCATAGCTGACTTAAGTGAATCCACTACCATTTTGCTCATTCCACAGCTTTTAGTACATCAAATAAGGATTTTTGCCCACCCTTGCATATATATATATAGATATATATATATCTCTAAAACCTTAGGTGTTAGGTTTGTTTTGATAAACTTAGTCTGACAGCATATATACCACTTCTTGATCCACAGATAAGATGACATGTTTTCAAAAACTAATACATGCATTGTGCACATGTATAAGTGTTTAAATCTGAAAGGAAAAACAGCTTTAAATTAAAAAAGTAAATAAATAAAAAAAAAAAAGTTAACAAACAAGGGATTATCTCTAGATATATTGGGAATGTCTAGTGTGTCCTTGACTTGCTTGCATAGGACAGATGTGGGCAGGTGAAGTGACAGTGACTTGGGTAGATAAAAGGTAGATAAGTGAAGCGCGCGCATGTGTGTATGCACATTGTTTCATGCGTGCATGCACATGTACGTATGTTTATGTATGCATGTGTGTAAGTGTATTACATCTGTCAGTGTGTTCATTCTTAAGTCTGTGCATATGCTTTGTTTTTTGTGCTGTCCCCACTTAAAATGGATAAAGTTTTTGTTGTTTCTTTTTGCATAATGACATTTTTTTTTTTTCAGTTGGTGGTCTTTAATCTCTTCCGCCTGCCATGGTTCGAATTATCTATATCGTCACTTTCAGATTCAGAATCATTTGCATAGTCTGCCACATTTGTGGTTGAAGCACCCATTGAGTGAATATTTGTAAATGAACCAGAACTTTTAGCTTTTTCAAGTGCACGAACTGAAACACAAAAAGAAACAAAATTAGCTAATATTTTCCCCTCATAGATTTTCGTCTACTTAATTCAAAACTTCTGGTAATACTGAAATTAAATTTTATTCAATACCTTATTTCTCTGATCAACTGATATCATTTGTTAATTGTATTGACATGAAATTTGATGAATACAAGATTGAAAAAATAAATAAATAAAAAAGGAAAGTTTTTTTTGTTTTGAACATTAATTACAATGTGAATAGTAAATGATATGCACATACAAAATTCCTTAAAAATAAAATTTATTATTGACTTTGTCAAGACAAAATTATCAGTATAAATAATATGAAACTAATAATATGAAACTAATAATATAAAACTACCAGTATAAATATGGGAAAAAATAACAAAATCAAAAAGAATCTCACTTTGTTTTTCCAGGTAGTTGTTTTGCTTCTTCAGATCATCTATGTCTTTTTGATGACCTTGATTTTTTGTTCGCATGAATTGAATATAATCAGCTGCCTTTTTTAATATTTGGGCTCGGGAGACCTAAACAAAATCAATTCAAAATAAATTTCTAAAGTGCATAATTATAGTTAAGTATTACTTTGCAAATTGTACTATACTTTAAATTCGGTCAACACACTACTCCTTTATAAACCAATACTGGACATTAAATAAATATTTTTACAAACCAAAATTTGATAAAACATTTTCAATCCTTTCTATTGCTAAAAATAACATCTCTGAATATTTATAATATCAGTTTCTATCTAATTCAAACATATCAAGTTTATGACTAATTATACAAGAAAAAAATGAATATCTTCAAACAATAAAAAAATATAACTGAGCAGATACAATTACTTAGAATTTTATATTAACCCCTAAAGATTTACAAGACTTAATATCCCTTAAAGATCCTAAATCATATTTACAAGTTACACATATGCAAAAACATACAGTAAAAATAAATTTACCTATTTTCTTAAATGTTTCTTCACAATAAATGTATTTCAATTTGTTAAATATGACATTTTAAAAAGATTTAAAAATATACTGACAGCATTTGCTTTTAGTAAAAAAAGAAAAGACCCCACCCAACCCTCAAAATTCAAATGTGTACTAATCATTTATCTGCAAGACATCAAGATGATAGGAAAATACTTACAGTCACTTTTTCAACCTGGAGTGTTGGTACAGAATCTCTAAGACTATGGAAACTTTCTTTAATGTGATCTCTTCGCTTCCTTTCTAGTGCATTATGATGGGCTCTTTTTTCAGCCTAAAGTTTAAAGACACACAAAAGAAAAGCTTTAAACTAAGGAAAACTAAGTTATACACATAAACAAAGAAATATGTATAAAATGCTATGAGTAAATACGATAAATTTATGGAAATAATTTTTAACTGCAAATTAATTTTTCCAGTACCCAAGAGAAAAAAAAAAAAATTATTTTACATGTACGTGCATGTACTAACGGTTACCTCCCTTTAGCATTTTTTTCTTTATGTAGTTTATTTACTTTAAAGAAAAAAAAAAAAAAGAGAGAATGCTCGTTTTAACACTATTAAAGGATATCCCACGAGAAATGTTTGCATGAATAATTACAATGTGCATTCCATCCCATTATATGTACAATACAAAGTGTTACCGTTTTAGTATATAACTTTATAGACTGTCAAAAAAAAAGTCACATTTTTAAGTCAACAGCTAAATAAATCAATAGAAATCATTTAAATTTTAAATGATTTCTATTGATTTTAAATTTTAAAATACAAGTTACTGGTTGTTTTTTTTTAAATTACTAAAATGTCAAGATTGCAACTATCTTTTTTTTTTTTTTAATTAGAAGCTATATGAAAATACCAATTTTACCTTTACCTATAGGTAACATTTTTTTATGAATTTACAATACATTTAACAGAGCATTGAATGAAGCAAAGAAAAAAAATTGATATGATTTTTTATTTTTTTTTGCATGACATATTCAATCCTTCACCCCTAGTAGAAATACAGATGCTTTGTATAAGTGTAAAAAATATTCTGCATAAAAGCCTTAGATATTTTGTGGCTGTATTAAAATTTTTAAAATCCAAGAAAATCCTCTAATGCAGATGATTTTGAAGAATTAAATTTAAAAACAAGAACTCAGTGAAATCATCTTTTACTAGATTCATAAAAAATTGCCAACCCACAAAAAGGCCTTAAACAAACTTTCTTGAAATTGAAAATTACAAAAGATAAAAAAAAAAAATCTTGAAAAAATATTAAAAAATAAATTAAAAATGTTCTGTTATTTTTTGTCGTCAAATTTTGAGTTTCTCAGAAAATACGTGTTTATTTCTATTTAAAATCATCTTGACAATGGAGGAATTTTTTTATTTTTTTTATTATAAAACCCAATGGTTTCGCCTATGACATTCCAACTCACTTAAATGGCAAGTGACGTGCTCCACCTATAAAGCATTCATTAAAAAGCAACAGTATTTTCCGAAGCCGAAAAAAACAAAAAACAAAAAAAAAACAACCCGATTTTGTGATAGCTTGCAGCGCGAAAAGGCTGCCACGTTTACCATAGGGCAATCCTAATAAAACAATATCTCATTTTAATATTTATAATAGATTTCTGTTCTGATCTTCTTTCATGGGAATTTAAATGACAGATTCTCATCAAAGCGTCTCATAATTTTAACTATGATTTTTTTTTTTGTCTGGATTGCAAAATTTTAAAGTATAACTGCATAAAAAATAAGACTACTTGCGCTTTTGACATACTTTAGTTTACAAAATCCTTTGATAGAGAAAAGAATTGTCATTAAGTGTTTCTACCTGAATAACACAACTACATACCAAATGATCCACGAACTGTAGTAGTGGCAGTAGTAATAGTAGTAGTTGCATTAAGAAATCATTCTTAGGACGTATTGGGGGTTACCTCTACTAATCTACTTGAGCATGAAAAAAAAAAAAAAGTATGGCCTAAAAAAGCCTCAAAATAATTACTATTCTGAATATGTGTGAAATATCAAAACTAAATTTATTTTTTAAATCACGTTTTACAATTTTTAAACACTTGTGGCTAGCGTAAAAGTACTAAAAGAAAGGTATGAAAATGAACAATGTTTAATAAAATTAATCCCAATTAATTAGATAATTAGAACTTCATCTCAATTGGAGTATTAAAATAAGAATTATCGAAATTCAAACAGAAATTAATTAATGTATTTGTAATAATCGTATTGCATACACTCATCATTAATACTCGAAGGTGGGAAGAAAGCTAACAATATTATAAACTAAACATGTGGAACTGGGATAGTAACTGAAAAGAAATATTTACTTTTAGTTTTAAATTCAGCCAAATAACAACACAAGTCAATAACAAAAAAAAACACGTGTTATGCTAGAATCTAGCAGCTAGATAAACATAGTTTGTACTTAATGTGTGTATATTAATTTATAATTTATACGAAAAGGAACTGAAAAGTTCTTAGCCCAACCTGCTTGCCAAATAATATCAAAATTCGGAGGCGGTGGTCTCTTCTTGGCTAAGACACAAGAGAGAATGGGATGTATAAAAAAAAAAGTATATATGTATAGAGAAAATGCTTAGCTAATATCTCTGTTTGTAATGATAAATATAGTAATCGAAATTAAAAAATTATTTCATATTAGGTACAACTTGCATTTGGAATTTATTTTTAATAGATCTAAAAAGGTTTCAACAACTTAATCTAACCACGTACACAGACCTAGGAGCAGCAGCAGCAGGAGCAGCAGCAATACTCAGCAAACAGGAAGAGCAGATCACATGTTATATTTCGCATGGTTTTATACTTGTTAATTTTTTTAAGGAAAACTACATGTATATATATATATATATATATATATATATATATATATTTCTTTAGCTAAAAATGAATCATTACAAATTAATAATTTGCACCTATTTTTTTTATATAAAAGATTATCAAATCTCTTCATAATTAAAAATGTAGAGCGAGAAAAACTACAAAAATGACTGCTACATGACTATGCCTGCCACCACCATCATAGACGACGTCATGCATACCACTTAAAATGTGTACTACAATTGTACAACTAGTTACTCGAGAAGTGATGGCGAAACTTAAAATCTAGCCCATATAAACAAATATCAAGTTGTTTGGTTTTATCAAAAACTGTCTAAAGAAATTACTTTCAATAAATTTAACTTTTAACAATCATCAATCTGATTTCTTAGGTGTGTAACTTTTTACATAAAAATCGAGAAATGCTAAGATCGTCCGGTGCACGAGTTTAAGCTGCATTTCTTATTATTAAACTTAGTAGTTTTTACTTAACAATGAAAATGAATAACGTACAACTGTATATTATTGAACAGATGAATTTAAAATCCTAATTGGAAAAGATATTTCTTCTTTTTCTAATCGTCACCATTGTCTCAGACACCTTAGTTGAAAAGAAAATCCACAATTCTGTCATTATTTACAATATATGCACATAGAAAGCAAATGACTCAGTCAAAGGCTACAAAAATTTGTATTTCATCTTAAAATAGAGAAAATAGATTTAAGAGCTAAATTATAGTAGTAAGGCGTGTAATTAAATACAGAAGAGAATATAAAATATCGTAATAACACAAAGATAAGAAAGACACAATATTTTTTAAAAATAAGCAAGCGATCAAGATAATGGTCGATGTGATCTTTATAGCACCATGTGCGATATTAAAGCTGCCAAACACATGATGTACTGCTCCATCAGTTTTTACAAACAAAAGCTTCATCTATTTTAATAAGCATCATAAAAAAATAAAAACATTCATTTTCCCAAGGAGTTACAAAAATCATAAGCATGCTAAAATTATTATTAGCATTATTATAATAAGGGGGGAAATAAATTAAAATCTCAATAAGAAAATCTCCTGTCGAAATTATCGACTTATGGCCACCGACTACTAACTTAGGACCGAGTATATTGAATCCAAGCAAATATATTTTTAACAGAAAGGAAGGAAAACAGCATTATTTAAATCCTGTATTGGACTAAAATAGAACTGTACTAAGTAATAAATAATTCTTTTAAAGTAGTTGTTTTGATGCAACAGCTCGGAATTGTAATAGTTTCATATAGTCACATTGTAACGGTGGAAAGTGGGCCATGTAGGTAGAGTCATTGATAGAAAGACCTGATCTGCCTGTTAGCTTTTTTTCTTTTCTCTTTTTATATGTCAACTCTTAAATACTTATCTGGGATATACAAATATAACAGCTGAAAACACCGAAAAATTGCAACAAATAAACAAAATAACAGCAATCGTAATTTGATAAAGATGTTTTGGGGCTTTGAAAATGTTCCGACGGCATCATGGTTAAAAAAATAAAAATAATAAAGTTAAAAAAAATGGAACTCGTTTTTAATGGATGCGCTTATCTCCGAAAAAAATAAATAAAAACGGGATTTGGAGTTAAATGTCTTATTTTGCTAAGTAAAAAAAAAAAAAAAAAAAAAAGATAGATCACTGGCGAATGTCGACTTTCAAGATTAGCCATTAAAAAATATATATATTTAGTTTTAAAACAGAGGCGTGGATTGATGATGATAATTATATGCAAAAAATCTGATTTTTTTTAAAATTTTTATTTTACAGAAATTTTTGTATTTCTATAGTTTTCGGAGCACAACTAATTTTTTTCCCCATCAAATAAAAATTAACATTCATCAAGAAAAGTGTATTAGAAAAAGTACACATTTTCTGATCGGTGACCAGTCAGCATAACAAAAATCCTATACACACACACACAAGAAAAGTCATTAAGAAAATTGTTAAATAAAAACATTAAAGTAGCACCGGTTTGGTTAAAAAGCTATAAAAATATTAAACGAGTGGCTAACAAAAATATTACGGTGGAAAATAAACTTACGTCGCTTTCAATATCAACATCGCGGTCTTCGTCGCTCATTTTCGACAAATTTAAAATCTTTTTATGAGAAAATGGAGAGAAATTGGAGTAAATGAGAGGGGTGCCGGGTGTAAAAATGTTTTTTTAAGACTCGTAACAGCAGAATAATAGCAGTTGTGTCTTAAAATATAAGATTTTCTTAAGTGTGCGTTATTTACGAATGATGATGACGACGATCCCAAGTACCCCCGAAAATAAAAGGACAAGCCAAGCGTCGCATGCGGATTTCAGGAGGCATTAATCGTTAAGAGCGAACATTTAATACCGAGGCAGCTAAAGATGTGTGTGCGCGTGCGTGTTACTAGAAACGGTAGTGGGAGGAGGAGAAGAATAGAAAGAGAAATAAGAGGAAATAGAGATAAAAAATTAGAGAGTGAGTTAAGGAGTGAGGAAAGACGAGACAGAAACAAGAGATATATAGAATCGTCCTAAAAGATATTTTCTATAACGGGTAGTCGGAACGTCATCAAATTTTAGATGTATCTAATTAAAAAAAAAAAAAAGTTGCATTCAAAAGTTTTTGCCTTTACTTTTAATGTGCATTGATTAAAAAAAATTAATTGAATTTGAATGTAATTAAATAAAATGATTTTTTTCATCATTTGATACTTCTAAAAAAAAAAAAAAAAAAATGCTTAATGTGCTAAAAATTGCTTGCTTGAGTTATTTTTCAATTAAAAGATAAGTGACTTATCATAAGTCCCTCCCTATTTAAAAAAAAAAAAAAAAAAAACACTATTTAAAAAAAGTTTACTTACTTTACCATATGAAAATGAAATTTTGTTTGGATCACCTCCAATAACTAGTTCATTTTTTGTTTTTAATTTCAAACTAGTTTCAAAGAGATAACTTTTTTCTTGTTGGGTTGTACCTTAAGTTATGTTTTGTGAAAAAATTATTTAAATAAATTCCATTGGGAATGAAAAAAGAACTGAACGCTAATTATTTCAGAAATTACTTTTGAAATAAGGATGAAGGTTTCAAAATTAAAATAAACAGAATTTTTTTCAAACCATGATTAATTAATTAGAAAAATATAAAAGATATTTTTGAAACTGTTTGTTTTTACGTTTAACTTCGAAAAATAACCAAAAATGTGCTACTAGTTATTGCAAATACTTTTCTAAATAAAAAAATAATTTAACTTTCCTCAAGAATAAAGCAAACTACAAAAAAATACGTATTTTTTCGAAATGAAAGACATGGCAACATATTAAAATTAAATAACACTTCAATATTTTTTCCATTTAAAAAGAACTAACTTTAACAAAGAACCACTACCTGTAAAAAAGTAAAAATAAAATAAAGTTGTTGAACTCGCTTGATTCTTGCTTGAGTAACACTAGTCTAAAAGACTAAAAGTAAAACAGAAAACTGAACATGTACGTCCCAAGCAAAAAATTTATTTCATGCATTTACAACTTTTCTTTTATACTCATTTCCTTATCCCTAATTCGTGTAACAATAAAAATCAAGTCTAAAATTAATCTGTTTAAAGATCCCTCTGTTTTATACAAAAGAATGTATTGTATTTTTATTCTTTTAACCCTTTTTAAATGCTGCTATAAACAAATTTAGAGATTTTTTTCACTGCAGTTAAAAAACTAAACAAAAAAAAAACTGCCGTATCCTAAAGTTAAAAATAATAAAATTCTAAAATAACTTACAATAAATATAAAAACTGCTGCAAATGATGAGTATATTTCTTTCCTCCAGAAAAAAAAATTAACAAGAACCTGAAATAAACGCGAAGTTGTAAAAAAAATTTTAAAAATACAAGCTGTGTCAAGCATAAACATTTCTTCGGTTTAGAGAAATTTAATTTTACTTTTAAATGTGTACTACTACAGTTAATTTTGGTTATTATTGCTTTACATGACGCTTTTATAATTTCAAGAATATTTTCTTTTGCTGATATTATCTAAGTAAATAATGAATAAGTTCAAAGAAACGTCACACTTGAACACGCGCGATTTAATTCGTCCATTGATTGATTGATTGACTGACTACTGTTTCTCCCACGTGCATACGAAAAGAACGATGTTAAAATTACACTTAAAAGTAAAACATTAGAGAGTTCCATCTCATGACCACGTGGTCTGGTTTCAACCTCCCGGTCATGTCGCACTTAGCCAGTGGTATCACGTTTGGAATATTTACATTTTTCGAGAAAAATAAGTAATGAAAGTACAACACAAGCCCATAAATTTGATGTGCGAAGTCAGGAGGAAGATTGGAAATACATTAGGTTTTGTGTTTTTTTTAAACCTAATCTTTCGGTGATGCATTTTCTTCTTCAGTCGGTGGAACACAGAATCTGGGCTCTATATTCTGAATATAGGTACTTTTTTGTTTTTTCCGTGCAAAAATATAAGTTTGATGACAGGACGAAGTTTGGGGGTCTCGTATCAATGAGAGATAGCTTAAGAATAAAAAAAAAAGGCGGGAGTTTAAAAATATGGATATCTCAAAACAAAATATTCATTAATAAAAGTTTAAAACTTAAAAAAAGAGAAAAGACTAATCAATAACTCCTTTTTTTTTTCTTTTAAATTTTAATTTCTTATTTATTACTTTTTTAACATAAAGCACATTCCTTAACCAGTTAACTTTGTAATAATAAACTTTATTAACTAAAAAATGTTTTAGTTTACCGAAGTACCCCACAAAAAGCTACCCTCGTGAAAGTTCCAGTTTTAGTTAATTTGTCTCTCTAAATGTCTCCTATTTATTTTCATCCAGTCAAAGTGTGCTGGATGAAACAGAAAAGTAAAACAATTTTTTTTTCACATAGCTACCACTATTACTGACACTGCATTAAAAAAAAATCTTCATTTTGTTATGGTTTAGAATTGCAGGACTGTGAAGAATATGTGTCGTCATAAACAAACATTGTTGTTACCACTGCCTAACTGCTCATATTCGCTGTTTAGTGTTTGGTCTTTGTGTAGTGTAGTGTAGTGTTACATTCTGCTAGCATTGATGCGTGTCGATGATCACATGGAAGAATTTATAATACTCCATTTTGCCAGATCTGTATAAAACTTTTTTAAAAACAAAAAAAAAAGCAAGGTAAAACAAAAATATTATTGTTGAGTAGGGTCAACCTCTAAACTGCCATAACTCTAATTTTAGTAGTACTAAAACATCTCTACCACAGATTTCGTGAGATAAAAATACAATATTATTATTACTTTCCAACGTGACATTTCTACTTTTTTTTTTTTTTTTACTTGTTTTGAACGGGAAAGACTTAAGTTAAAAAGAGACATATTTTAAAAAAATATTAAATCGTGAATGCATAAGAAAGTCAACAGTCAAACACTAACATGAGGACAGAGTACTCAGTACTCTATAGCAATATTTTAAAATTTTATTTGTTCACCACGACAAAATTAAAAGTCAAAACAAAACTAAATACAGTAGATTTTTTTAATTCGAATACACTGTCCGAATACGAAATGTTAACTTTTTTTTAAAGTACTTTGGAGAAAATCTTTAATTTTATTTTTAAATTTCAATTGGACCGAAAATAGTAAATCTGCTGATTAATCCCGGGCCTGAAACCAATTGTAATGAAAATGTTTATTTTTGCATGCTTATTTCGAAAAGTGTGCGGAAATATACTGCTTCTTACGCGTTATCGAGAATATAAGTTCGGACTTATTATTCACGTTGCAGCTACAGTTCGGCAGCCATTACTGACTTTTTTTTTTCTACATACGTTTACCTCTAATAATCATGTGCGGAAGTTTCACTTGTCTTGATTATTATTACGCACGCAATGCGCGAACTTTAATTTTAAAATGAGTGGGCGAAATTAAAAAAGTAACGGTTAACCTAACAGGAAAAGCCTCAATATTCCAAATATATCATTTAAAGAAAAATGAAAATTTCAGGCTAAAAACAAAATTGAAATTACAAGATCATAAAACAAAAAAATTTTTTTTTTTTTTTTTAGGAAATGATGCATTTATCAACCAAAAAATAAAAATGACAGTTTTTAGTGTTTGGTTAACTAATTTAAAAGTAAAACCAAAAGGATTCTTAGTAAAAGACTACTTTTTTTTCTTTTTGAGTCATGACATATTTAATTAGAAAAGCTTGTAATTGCTTTTCTAAACGCGAACAAGGCCAAAATAAGATTGTCGATATCTGCCAAAATCTGAATAAATGACATTTCCGCAAACTTTTATTGTTATTTTCGTAATAATCAAGCAATTTTACACCAGAATGGAAATTTTCAATACAATTGGTTTTCCGGGGCCTAATCTGCAAATTTACCCGAAAAATAATGTCATGTTTTTGCAGCCACTCCCCGACCCTTAGCAAACAACCTTTTTGCTGGATTTCTGATTTAAATCATTTAATGCACCGTAAGAGAAAAGCATGTATGAGATCAACACGGACGCACGTGTGACTGCGAACGATTTTTTTCCTCTTCGTTTCTCTTCCGCCTTTCCCCTTTTTATCACTTATTTTCTTTTTTATTAGTGTCTTATTTTTCTAGAAATATATTTTCATATCACTTTGAGCTAATGACAACTATGTCCTTTCGCTTATCTGTATGTCTTTTTATCTTACCTATTTTAAAATGAAATTTATTGCAAAAAATAGTCATAGAAGAGGTAACAACGCAAACATGTGGATTGTGATGTGAGTGAACTTAAAAACAAAGGTAAAAAAAAAAATTTAAAAGCTTACCTTTTAGTAAAATTTTAGTTTTATCTGAAAGATAATTGGAATTACTTAAAATAAGTTACTGCATAAAATAATTTTTTTCCGTATCAATAAGTTTTTTTAAGACATTTTTCATTTTTAAACGTTCTCTCGGGCAAATATCATCGATCCTTTCTGAAAATGAAAAAAAATGTGATAAAATTCAAAATGATATTTCTTAAAAATCAAATCATAAATCTTTTTATAATACTTTTCAGTTTTCATTGAAAAATTTTTGAAAAAATTTCAAAAATATTTTATTGCAGCTTAATGTGCAATTTATATTTTATAAAATATAATTTATTTTATTTATAATAAAAAAGCTTTTAAAACTAAACATGAAAATTAATTTATACATTTTCTTTATTCTTGAGACTTGACAACACAAATAATTTATAAAAACTAATTATTATTGTTTATTTACTATTTTGTCTTTATTGGAATGGTTGGCTAATTGCCAATTGGTTCAAACTTTATAAAATGGTAAAGGATTTCCGTATAGTTGGTTCACATATTTTAAATAATTTAGTAAATGTTTATAAATTTATGAATAAAAATATTGTTTTCATATTTATTTCTATATAAATTGGTAAATGATAAATATTGCATTGCATTAGTTCTAATTGTATTAGTTTTTTTTAGAATGTTGTAAAAATAAATTGTTCTTGTAAATAAATCTGATGGTATTTATTTTTGTTGTAAATTTTCAAAAACGAAAAATGTATAAATTGAATTTCATCATGTGATTTATTACAATCCTAATCATTGCTTTTTAAAACAATAAATATTGCTTATGAGTAAGGTAGTTAAAATAACAGGTGTTAAGGGAAAAACATCCTTTTGACACTTTTTTAGCAGGCATCAAGGTTAGAGATTGACAAAATATGCATTCAGAAAAGATAGTTGTGAAATAATAGATATTATTAGGTGGTAGCATTTCTGCAGTAAGAGAGTATTTAATTATCTGTAGTAAGAATTACAATGATAATTTATTTACTCCACAAATATCCTTAAATGTCTATAATTGGTAACAGAAGCCATTGGTTTCTACCAACGGCTTCCCATACTTCATACTTCTCGAATTCACTCTTGCGTAGTCATGTGTGACATTATGAACTGCGGTGCGATTTTTGCTTCCAGCGTCTTATATGCAAGTGTTTATCGTTGCTTGGAAATCATCCATGTAGACAGAAACAGACTATCATCACATTCTTCTCCGTGTATTGCTTAATATATTGTACAGTAATTGTCATCTTTGATAATGGCTTATGTAAGCCAAAAGCTTAGATTGGATTAAAAAATATGTATCAATATTGTGATTTTCTTTCTTCATTTAATGTTAATGTTATTAAGCTTATCAGACGTTATGAAAAGAATTTACATAAAATAAATAGACAACACTTGTCGATATTATTTAATGGAACATGTATAAATCTTTCTTGTTTTATATATATATATATATATATATATATATATAACAAGAAAGATTTTTTTCTTGTTAACCTGATTGATTTGAAAATCCTTGTAAATTAGTTTTAATTTATAAGGTGAAATGATGATCATCAATATTTTGGAGTAATCCGATTTCCTATTGTTTACAATTTATATGCTCTGTTTGAATAAAACATTGAGCTCTCTCTGTGATCCAGTTTTAATATTTTATTTTATTTTATATTATATAGCAATTGGATTTCATATATATATATATACGTATATATATATATATACGTATATATATATATATACGTATATATATATATATATATATATATATATATATATATATACTATTTACATTATTCAGACTATTGTCCTCATCTTTGTTGCCATATTTATTACAATGTTTCGTTTTAATTTTAGATTGTGAAATTAATAGCATGGACATGGATTATTTACATTATTCAGACTATTGCCTCACTTTTGTTGCCATATTTATTATGTTTCGGCCGTTGTACACTCCAGCCTTCTTCAGGTGGCTGGAATGTCGAACTGAACCCTTATTTTTGCTGACTGGAGTAGATTGTTCTAGTTCCACTTGCCATGGATGTCAGTTATCATTTATCTCCTGCTTAATTCCCTCTCCAAGTTTTCCACTGCCTTAACCAGGTATTGAACTTACACTCTTTTGGGTCCTGTCACTGGATCTAACTAATGCTTTTATCCACTGTGCCATGTGTCCCCGAGGACATCTGTGTATGAATTTATGAGTATTATAAACCTAATGTCTTCAGCAACCATTTTTTACCAGTGCTCATATTGTAATTCTTGCTGTTATCATTCCATGTTTTTACCAGAGCTCATATTGCAATTTTTGTTGTTATTATTGCTTTTCTCTGGCACTCCTTATTACTGGTTCCCATATTGTATTCATTTCTTTTCATTGCTTGGTCGGCTCAGGAGATTTTTGTGGCCTAGCATATGTGCTGATCCCTTAAGTTTATGAATTTTCCAATGGTGTTCCCTATCTATGATCTCAACATGATCCCACAGAGGGCGGTGATCTTCCTGATT